>CM053509.1:99590275-99977392 GCA_028627145.1 Eidolon dupreanum | reverse complement strand
CTTCATCCAAACACATTTCCCTCTGCAATCTATTTGCTCTTTAGGGGAGGGCGGGTTAGGGAAAAAGTGTGAACGTTCATCCCTACTAAATCACATAAACTCAGCACACCTGTAATTTCACAGCTGCCTGCAGTTGCCACAGTCATGTAAATGTTTGTATTGGCTTCTACATGCCATCTGGAAATGGCAGCAAAATGTGGCAGAGTTGCTTCTGGGTACCAAAAATAAAGCCTGTGAAAAGGAATCCCTGTGACTTAATAAAATCTGTGACCTAAATGCGTGTTCTCTGAAAAGAGTGAAGTTAGATACCTCCTTCAAACAGAAGGAAAGGGGGAAGTGGATGAATAAATGAATGATTATTTACATAAAATATTTATTATCAGTGGGAATTACAATTTCTAAAATACTTCTGAGTATGGAAATTTTCTACTGAAGAGATATTGCAAATTATGAAGTGTGGTAAAGGATTAAAGGCAATGCATCTTATCAAGCATATCATTTTATACCCACCTGCCCCCATATTTTCTCCTATCAGATGTCCCCCTCCTTTGAAAACACACTAAAGTTATGAGGATGGACTGGGGTGTGGGGAGCGAATTGTCTGGGTCTGAACCCAGCTCTTACTTATCTGTGTGATCTTGGGTAACTATCAATTTCCTCATCTGTAAAATGAGGATGATAATACTACCAACATCATAGTGTTGCTGTGGGGATTAAATGAGATATTTTTGAAATATTTAGATTTGTGTATGACTGGCACATGTCTACATGTTAGCAGCTACTATAATTACTTCTTCTTCTTCTTCTTCTTCTTCTTCTTCTTCTTCTTCTTCTTCATATTATTATTATTTATGATTGTTATCAGATTCTCCCATTTTTCCTCCTACAAGAGGAACTACCCTAAAACTCCCTATGACGGCAACATTAACAGGAACATTTTAAGGGGATGTCCTCTCCAGAAGATCACTATAACTCCTTCTTAACCACTGATCTGTGTTAACATTTCAGACTGAAAGGCACCTTAAAAGACAGGGAGAGGCTGGGATTAAAAACAGTTATATTAAAAGAGAGAAGATTTCTGGGGGAGATGTGTGTGTGCACACGTAGGTGGAAGACAGGCTTGGAGAGGGGCCACAGCTCTCTAGAATAATCATCATGGAAAGAAGGGGAGTACCAGCAAAAGACAACCAGAGGGAATAGGAGGGGGCCAAGACACACTTAGGGCTGGTAGCAGGAGACCCGAATGCTTTGGAGACTCAGACGGCTGCTGGGAAATGCTGACAGTGAACACTGAGCAGCATACGCCCTCACCAGAGCCCTGTGCTTCAGGTCTCCTGCTCCTCACTCATGCATAAGCTTCCATTCAGAGTAATTTTCCTTGACAAATACTTCTAGAATACAAAATTCATCAAATAAATTACATCTAGATATTATTCTTTTTCTGTTTCCCCAAACTGAGATGCTACATAATCATAGGCCCTCCTGATTTTGTTCCATTGCAGTGGGCATCATAAAAGTTTCTCCCCAGTCTAGTCAAGATGGTAGAGTAGGTAAATGCTGCATTTGCCTCTGCCCATGACCATATTAAAATTACAACTAAATTATAGAACAATCGACCTAGAGAACCTGGTTGCTCTGGAGTTAAGATTAGCTGAACATAACTCCTATAACTAAGGATATAAAAAAGAGGTCACATCGAGACTAGTAGGAGGGTCAGAGAAATGAAATGGGCTGGTCCCACACCTCTGTATGGTGGTTGAGAATCAGGAGAGATATCTCAGCTGAGGAGGTCTCTCCGAAGGAGAGAGGGGTCCCAGCACCACACCAGGCTCCCCATCCCAGGGTTTCAGTGCTGAGAAGAGGAGTTCCTTCAAAATCTGGCTATAAAAATCAGTGGGGATTCCAATCACCTGGGTGAGATTCAAGCCCGGTGGACACCCAGATGTCCCCTTAAAGAGCCCATACACAGACTCACTCGTAGGTACTCACCCTGAGGTCTGGTGGAAGAACAGCAGCTAGGGAGGCTCCAGAGACATATAGGAAAAGACTGAGTTGCACGGCTTCAGGGTGAGGGCTGGAGGGACAATGGCCATTAACCCCATTTTGAGCCCTCCTCCTATGCATCCTACAGGCGGGCACCATCTTGCTTGTGTTGAGCCCTCCCCAAAAACAGTCAATTCTGATTCTGCATTGGCCTGATGAGACCTGCTTGCTCCACCCTGGTGACTCACTGGAACCCAATCCCATCCAACTCATGAATTGCTGGAGGCATATTCATGGGTAGGCAATCAGCCCCACTCTGCCCTCTCAGCAAAAGACTCTTTCTACAACAACGGACAAATTAAGAAAACAATCCCATTTACAACTGCATCAAAAACAATAAAATACCTAGGAATAAATTTAACCAAGGAGGTAAAAGATCTGTTCTCCGAAAATTATAAGTCATTGAAAAAACTGAAGAAAATACAAACAAATGAAAATATATACTGTGCTCATGGACAGAAAGAATTAACATCATTAAAATGTCCATACTACTCAAAGCATTTTATAGATTCAATACAATCTCTATCAAAATACTAATGGTTTTTCACAGAACTAGAATAAATAATCCAAAAATTTATATAGGAGCATAAAAGACCCTGAATAGCCATGGCAATCTTGAGAAAGAAGAACAAAGTTGGAGGTATCACGTTACATGATATCAAACTATACTACAAGGCTGTAGTAATCAAAACATGGTACTGGCACAAAAACAGACACATAGATCAATGGAACAGAAGAGAGAGACCAAAAATAAATCCACGCCTATACGGTCATTTAATCTATGACAAAGGAGGCAAGGATATACAATGGGGCACAGACAGTCTATTCAGTAAATAATGTTGGGAAAACTGAACAGATACATGCAAAGAAATGAAACTGGACCACTTTCCTACACCATATACAATAATAAACTCAAAATGAATGAAAGACTTAAATATAAGACTCAAAACTATAAAACTCCTGGAAGAAAACATAGGCAGTAAACTCTCTGACATTACTATTAGTAATATTTTTTCATATATATCTTCTCAAGCAAGAGAAACAAAAGAAAAAAAAAAGGGACTATATCAAACTAAAAAGTTTTTGCACAGCAAAGGAAATCATCAGCAAAAAGAAAAGATAACCTACTGAATGGGAAAAGATATTTGCCTATGATACATCTGATAAGGGGTTATGTCCAAAATTTATAAAGAACTCATACAACTCAACACCAAAAAAATAAAAAAAAACAATTAAAAAATGGGCAGAAGACCTGAATAGGCATTTCTCCAGAGAGGACATTCAGATGGCCAACATACCTATAAAAAGAGGTTCAATGTCACTAATCATTAGAAAAATTCAAATTAAAACCACAATGAAATATCACCTCACTCCTGTCAGAATAGCTATCATCAATAAATCAAAAAACAAGTGTTGCTGAGGATGTGGAGAAAAGGAACCCTTGGGTACTGTTGGTGGGACTGCAAATCGGTACAGCCACTATGGAAACAGTTTGGAGTTTCCTCAAAAATTTAAAGATAGAACTACCTTATGACCCAGCACTTCTGGGTATTTATCTGAAGAAAATCAAAACACCAATTCAAAAAGATATATGCACCCCTATGTTCACTACAGCATTATTTATAGTAGCCAAGATATGAAAGCAACCCAAGTGCCCATCAACAGAGGATTGGATAAAGGAGTTGTGATACATATATATGATGGGATATTACTTGGCCATAAAAAATGAAATCTTGCAATTTGCAATGACATGGATGGACCTAGAGGGTATTATACAAGGCAAAATAAGTCAAATAGAGAAAGAAAAATACCATATGATTTCACTTATATGTGGAATCTAAAGAACAAAATAATGAACAAACAAAACGGAAACAGACTCATAGATACAGAGAACAAATTGGTGAATATGAGATGGGAGGAGGGTTGGAGGGCTGGGTGAAAAAGGGAAAGGGATTAAGAAGTACAAATTGGTAGTTACATAATAGTTACAGGGATGTAAAGTACAGAATAGAGAATATGATCAATAATATTGTAATAACTATGTATAGTGCCAGGTGGGTATTAGGCTAATTAAGAGGATCACTTCGTAAATGATATAAAGGTCTAACAACTATGCTGTATACCTGAAACTAATATAAAATAATATTGAATGTCAACTCTGATTAAAAAATTTAAATTAAAAAAAGGTATATTAAATGGGAAATGCAGTTTGTGGCAAGGAGTACCACAAGGGGATAAATATGTAGGGCAGTGCTTCTCAACTGGAGGTGATTTTGCTCTCTGGGGGACATTTGGCAATGTCTGGAGACATTTTTGTTTGTCACAATTCGAAGGGGTAGGCGCTACTGGCATGTGGTAGGTAGAAGCCAGAGATGCTGTTAAGCCTTTACAATGCTCAGGTCAGGCTCCCTCACAATCCTCTCCCAGCAAAGAATGTCAATAGTGCCAAAATGTAGAAACCCTGTGTCAGGGTAGACCCTGAGCGGAAAAGCACCCTGGCCCCATGGGAGTTTCACTGTCAGTTGGATCTAGTGTTAACCTTCAGCTACCCAGGACTTAATCTATTTTCCAAAGGTGTCTGACCTACTCTAAAATGATTTACATTGGATGCTACTACTGTAAGTGCAGTAGTGATTTACTACTGAGCATTCCTCGTTCTCAGAGGGAAAAGACTGAGATGCTGGCTTAATACCCAAGCAACCATATAATTTCCATGTTAGCACTGACCAGAAGGCTTTTGCCTTCAATATTATCCGTTCATGCATTGGCACATCTGTACATGTGAGGTTCTGAGCCTTCAAAGACGGCTCTTTAAATTTAACATGTTTAAAAAATGTTCAGTTAACTCTTTTCCTCTCCTTCGCAAACATGACCTTGCCCCAATCTTCCCCATCTCAATAAATGCCTTGACCATCTTCCTCATTTCTCAAGCCAGAAGCCCAGGCAACATCCTCCACTTCTCTTCCCCTCACCCATCTGGCAGATATTCTTGCTGCCACCTCCTGAATACATCCTGAATGCATCTTCACCTCTCTATTACCTGACCACAGTGAATAACTTCCTAAATGACCTCCCCATTTTTATTCTTGACAACTTCTACTTAATTCTCTACATAGTGCTCTGAGTCATCCTTACAAAAATAATAACTAAAGGCTATGTCTCTTGACATCCTTTGATGGCTTCCTGCCAATGCTCAAATCCCAGAACTACTGGATTAGAAACTCTGGGGGTAGGACCCAGCAATCTGGGTTTTAATAAGCCCTCCTTCCCATTGATTGTGATACATGTTAGAGTTTAACCACTGATTTATACGAGCTGGCTCCTAACTATCTCTCCCACCTCACCTTGTTCTGCTCTCTTCTTTTCCAATTACACTCCAGCCAAAAGGGCTTCTTTTCAGGTCCTTGAGCAAGCCAAGGTATTTTCTACTTGAGGTCCTTACATAGGCTGCTCTTGCTGCCTGGGACACATTTCCTATCTCTGTTCTCATCTTCCGGTCTAAGCTTGAGATACCTCTTCTGACCACTCTTTCTAATGTAGATTTCTGTCTCCATCTTTAATTCTCTGCAGCTACAATCTAATGGTTGTATTCATAGCACTCTCCTTCACCAGTTGCTGTATATCTTTATTTTCTGGCTCGCTTGTTATTATCTGACTCCTCCACTTGTCTGTAACCTACACAAGGCCAGGACCATCACCATGTCTGGTTTATTTTATTTTATTTTATTTTATTTTATTTTATTTTATTTTATTTTATTTTATTTTATTTTATTTTATTTTTTGTTAACGTATATACAGCAGGTATTACAATGATTGGTACAGAGATGATCAATACATTAACTGCATGAATACATTAATACCCTTGAAGTACATCCAGTAGAATCTAGAAAGAGAAATATGTGGGGTACTACCCCCTCTTCTCCATTTGAATGAGGCAGACATAGCTACTTGATCTCTAGTATTTCCCCCTTATGCCTAGATATGGCCTCAGAATTTACCATAACACTTCATTCTAAGCATCCATTAAAAAAACAAACAAACAAACAAAGGTTGTTACTTGCAATGGAAGTGGAACAGATAAAAAAATGAATTTTCTAAATAATATTTTAATAATAATTTAATTGCTAATGTTATTTATGTGCCAGAAACTATGCTAATATTTCACAGGCATTGTCTTATTTAACAGTCATATGAACCCTACGTGAAAGATGCAATTATTGTTCCCACTTATAGATAAAAACAAAATGAATTGTAAGATGATATCATCTGTCCAAGTTCCTACAGTAAATGGCAAAGGAAAGATCTAAAGCCAGAATGGTCTGATTGCAGCACTTGAGCTCATTGCTGAATCCTTCACTGCAGTTGGAATAATACATGATGTAGGTCATCAGTGAGAGACTGATAGCTGAGCACTTCACCCCGGTTAAGGTGTTAGAGAGAATCCTAGAGAAATTCTGAGGCATGAGTGAGTCAAAGGCAGAGAAAGCAAAAGAATGGAGAAGCCAAGGCATGAATCCTTTATTCACACCTACCTATTCTGTTTTTAAAAGAGGTTGGGAAGAGGAGAACTTTGGTAAAATGTGCTCAATTCATATAATAATGTTTGGCTGAACATATTCTATTCAGAGGTGATGCTGCTGCCTGCCTCTCACCTCAGTAAATTCTTTCTTTTTGAATACTGGCAGCATATCTGATCTCTGTAAAGTTTCCGAGTATAAATGAATGCTGGGGTGTGGTGGGCTGGGCTTCAAAGGTCTCATGAGAAGGAATTAGTGCTATTCAAGTTACACTTATGCTCAGCTAATCTGATTCATCTCTCCTAGGCCAATAATCCTTTCACATAATGAGTTATGATTTTGTTGGAAGCATGCTGTTATTGTGAAAAATGTGATGGTAGAAAATATTTGGAAACCATAAGTTATTAAAGTATTTTAATAAAAGTAAGCATTTACACTAAATATGCTCTCTGAGTATGATCGAAAAAAAATTATCAGTTGATTCGTGCTAAAGGGAAATGTGCATGGAGGTGGAATTTATAGCACAGCACTGCCATGGCAACTAACTGATGTCACGTACAGGATGGAGACTTTCCGGGATGGGCCCAGGATTCAGCTTGGAGGTATTATATGTTTAGTTAAGCCAAACATGATTTCAAATTTAGTAATTTTTTTAAGGTTAATTTTACTTAAATTGATTTTGGAAGGAAGCTATTAAAGAAAATCATATGGTTCCTTCCAATATTTTAACCAGAAATGGATGTAGAAGTCTCATATAATTCACAATATTGAGCTTGACACGATGCCATGACTCTATGGAAAGAACAAAGAATTCTCAATGCAGAGAAGAGATCATTTCACATTAGAGCCAATGACTTTATATGAGAATTTCTGAACATATTATTCCCAGATGAGCAACATCAGCATCCCCTCAAAAGGGTCCTAAAAACTCAAATTTGGGTCCCACCCAGAACTACTGAATCAATCTCTGAGGCAGGCTCTGGAATCTGAAATTTTAATGTTTCCCAGAGAATTCTTATCTGGAACCATTTTTGGTAGACTCTGAACAAAGAAATTAGGAAACATTCATTTGTCATATCAGGAGCAGGTAATTTTTGAACACTATTACATCTTAATGAGAAATATAGGCTATAATCACATACTAGGCCCACAGGCTCTGAGGAGTATGATAAAGTGCAAATGGAGGCACTTAAGACATTTGTGTGTATTCCGAGGGAAGCAAAACAGTGTAACACAGTAGTACTGGACTTCTGGGTTTCAAAATCCAGCAAAATTTGAAAAAATTGGGCAAGAGGATCAACATAAATTGTCTCCTTTATTTTACCATCAAGGGCAATTAAAAATTCCTCATCAACTCTCACTATCATTTCTCATTAAAGGGCATTTTAAACCTAAAAAATAAATAAGCAGGTGAAAAATAATCTCAGAATAAAGGGCAGTCTTTTGCATGGAATGAATTTAGGGATAAGCATGAGGCATTTCATGCCATGTCCTTATTTTCCTCATTCTGTCACAGGGAGCACCAGCCCCGGCACTGGCATTTGGGAAGCTCTCAGGTATAGAGACCAGGGATTCATAGAGACAAAAATTAATTCTAAGCTCTGCCCCTTGAGAGCTGTACGATTTGAGCATCACTTACATGACTGCTTCATCCTGGTTTGCTTATCTATAAAATAAGAATAATTGTCATTGTGGCCATTAATGAACTAACATGGATTGATCAATCGTTACACAGAGGGGACTCAAAAGGTATCCTCTTTCCTTGGTTTCTTTTCTCATGGCTTTGCAATGTACTAAGAATCTTGTTGAACATGAGGTAAAAAGACTTGAGATAAAAAGGAGGGAAAAGGGGTTGTTTAACTCACTGTTCCCAGATTTTTAGTTTAAGCTTCTTTTGCTTAGGTTGTGATGGAGTGTCACATTAGACAGATCTTTGGTACCTTACTGTTACTGACTCTCTGAAATAGCAGTTCTCTGCCAAACTAGGCAGAGTTTTTGACAATTTCTACCACATATATTTAAAATGCCTTTCACTTTTCTGTTATGCCTATTTATGAGTAAATTATTTCCTTGAAGTAAATATAGGCCAGGTGATTATTTGTAAATAGTGCAGAGGTGTGTGTGTGTGTGTGTGTGTGTGTGTGTGTGTGAGAGAGAGAGAGAGAGAGAGAGAGAGAGAGAGAGAGAGAGAGAAAGGGAGAATGAATGAATGAATGAATGAATAGTGAAGGGTGAGGAGGAGGAGGGCTATTGTGTGGCACAACCCCAGGGCACCATCCACACTGTATACTATATGAATGATGTCTCACTGTTAAACGTATCCCAAGGAATTGTGTTAAATGATGAACCTGGGCAGAAGGAGGCACACAGATAAATGTTCCACAAACAGAGCCCTCACACAACTCTCCAAAGAATTTAATGAAATAATTTCATAGCTAACACTTTTTGAGTGCTTATGTGTCGAGCATTATGCTAAGCATGTGACATGCATCATTACACTTTATCCTCACAATAACCCTATGATTATTATCCCCACTTTCTTTGTGAGGAAACCAAGTGTTAAGTGGCCACTTGCTCAGGATCACTCAGCTGGTCAATGGCATAGGCAGAATGTGAATCCAGGTCTATGAAATCCAGAGCCTAAACTCCAGACCACTTTGCTAAACCACCCCTCCAAGTAGAAAAACAAAAACAAAACAGAGATCTTGTTTAACGTTTATGAGCTTGAAAGGTGGGTTGCTTTTTCTTCTTTCCATCCTCTTAAAAGGCAGTTGACCAACTTTGATTTGTGTTTACATTTGTGAAGGTAGAAAAGAAGAACCCTTTGGAATAACTCACAATCTCTGGGGCAATGATGTCTCTGTCTTCCTGGGCCAGCAGCAATCGTAGTTGAGGCTCTTTCAGAGTAAGCTAGTCATTGTATTTCCTAAAAGGATGACCTCTCTTTCTTCCAGAACTAATCACTCATGCCCTGCTGAACTGGACTGAAAGCGATGGCCAAGTATCCTGTCATTAAGCCTCCTTCAAGGCAATGCTGGGGAGTGGTTATTTTGGAAGTGGGTCTAATCTGTCATGTTAGGCTGCTCTGCTAAGGCTCACTTTATTAGCTACCACCAAGAGCTAATAAAACATGTCAGGAAGTCTCTGTAAGCTGTAAAAACATTTTCAAAGGTCACTGCCAACACTCCGGACTTCAATGACTTTTTAAAGGAAAAGAAAACAAGGCAGAGGCCCAGAGTTTCAAAAGCGGTGGCCTCAAATGGGCTGTAAAGGCTGACAACTCCAGCTGTTGAAGAAGCTCTGCCTAGAGAATGTCTTGAAGAAAAAGTCCAAAAGCCACAAAAGGGCTGTGGGGATGGTGGCAAGGAAGGAAAGCAGGACATCCCAGGCTTGATCTCACATGAGGATACTTTCTTTCTCTTAGTTATTTAATTTTGTGTGTGGGGCATCTAGCAATCACCCTTGCAATAGCTTCCTTTATAAACAATGGTGTAGGTGGCAGAGAAGTGATTAACCTTAGATTGACTATAGCACATCAGGCATTTTTCTCAATACATGACTCTTTTTCTACTATAAAAGTAAGCATGCTTTAAAATAAACAGTAGTAAAGCATTAAAAAAAGGAGAAATAATCATTCACCTTAAAAATTGGGAAAACAGGTTCATGTTTTGAGAGCCATGCTTTAATATTTGGGATGTCTCAAGACAAGTGACTGAGAGCCAGAGGTTCTACTAGACTGGAAATATTAATAATCATTGAGATTTCCATTCACTGCTGATAGACAGGTCCAGGCCCAGAAGAGACAATACATTTTTATCCTGGCTTTGGATAAAAATTTTGGACTGGAAATTAGAACTCTTGGGACAGTAAATCAGAATGTCATCTTGTAGAAGCTCAGTGTGAAAAGACCATTGATAGGACAGCATGTCCCAGTTGGAGAGTGGCAAATTCTGTCCTGCTTTGGAGAGGTTGCTGGTCTGCTCTAGTGCATAGGTTATACATGGTTGTTCTTAATGATTTATTGTATGCTTTGATAGGGACTGGATGTGATTCGTTTCCCTAAACATTATAATAATCGGTGAACTAGTTAATAACCAGATACTACTGGCTTGTACTGCTTCTTCGCATTAGTCTCACTCTGTTTTCTTTCTTCTCTTCTATTTGCTAAGATAGGCAACATAGAATTAGTTATAAGAACCTAGCCCTTGGAGCCAAATTGAGCAGATTTGAGCCCCTGCTGTGCTTTGCCTGCTTCCTAACTTTAGGCTACTTCTTGCTCCTCTCAGTGACATCTACACAATGGAGATAACAAGAGGACTTGTCTCAGAGGACACTTGCAGGATTAAATGAGATATGCTTTTAAAGCTTTCAGCAAGAAGCTTGGCAACTAATGGGCACTCAATAAATGAGGAATTCACAACACTGTGTTGCTGGACTGGGACCTCTCTGAGAAACAGGGAGTCTCTTTTTTCAGACCCCAGAACAAGGTGCCTAGACACCCAAGGCAGAGGGGACTCTAAATATGCTGATAAATAAATTAATTTGGTTTGATTGACTTCACTCTCCTTTCCTGGTACATTCTCCCTATTTTATTTTTCTTTCTCCAAAATAGTAAACTATATTTTCTCTTGCTTCAAATAGATGCAGGATCAACAGCAGACTGAGGCCGTCCAAGTATCTTCTTATTTTTTTACTCATTCTAGATATATTTATCTTTCTTATATTATTTTTAACATTCAGCATTCTTTACCTCCTTCCTCTTTTCAAAGCTTTCTTCCCTGGGAGAATAATTTCTCCCTCAGTTATTGGGGTTCTGGTGAGTTTGCCAATTTGTTATCCCCCCATTCCCACCCCATTCTTACCCACTCCAATTCACATGTACTCAAAATCATCATTTGACCTGAAGTTACCTACTTTCTGATAAATCCTTTTTCCCACTCAGGTTAGTCTGAGTCAGTTTCTGTTGCTTGCATACACAGAGCTCTAATATACCTATCTTGTTTCTCCTTCTTCTCTAGTCATGTTTCTTTTCTACATCTTAGACCTTCTGCCACCAAATTTAATTTCCTTCCTCACTGAACATGGAAGGATTTATTCCATTTTCTGAATAAGGATGACATCATCTCTCTTCTAATAGGTGCAGCCCTCCTCTTAACTAGCACAGCGGCTCCATGAAATCCAGTTACTGTCAAAGCAACCTGATTTTTTGCTGAGTAAAATGTTAATGCTAGCATCCTAAGTGCCCTGAGACTTAACTATCACAATCTTAAAATGGTAATGCATGAGGAGAAGTAGCTACCATCTGCTTTAACTCTATTCATTTTACAATGCAGAAAAAGGAGGAGAGACTTAATGACTTGTATAAGGCCAAACTCCCAGAGAGAGGACAGATTTGAATGCAATCTCCTGATATTTGGTGAGGCACTATTGTCATCTTATTGAGCAACTTATGAGAAAATATTATTTTGGACCAAATCCAAGCACACTTTCTTTGTTAACTAGAAAAAGCCTTTGTCATAGAACAGTAACAGCTATAAGACAGTCTCATAATACAGACATCTGAGAACTGTTTAAATTAAAAGGAAGCTAGGGAAGAAAGGAATCAAGGAGGAAGGGACAGAGGTACTTAGGAAAAACGCTTGCCATTATTTCTTCTACAGGAAGGTGCAGGGATCCTCCAAAACAGCCAAGGAGTGTTGAACTCTTATGTGGGGCTAGCTGGTTTAAATTCGAGGGTTTGCTGTACCACACCCCTGCCCCAGCCCACCAAATGCATTGGATAATTGACCTAAATCAATGAACCAATAAAAGAATTCCTTATTTTAAATTAATGTTTTAAAATTTTTCATTTTCTTTTATCCCCAAAGAATAAAAAATCATAGTCTCTTAAAACTACCTGAGTGATTGAATAAAGGAAATGGAAGGGAGATACACAGGTGTTAGGAATGCATAATACATGCATAGTTTACCAATATTTTTTAGGTAACACTATAGAAATGTGATCTCCAAGTATGAACACCAAAGGCACATGGCAGTGCTACATACCTTTACATTTCTCTGATCTAAAAATTCGCTTTTTTGCAGGTATTTTCTGAACAGAGGTGGCATAGCAACTAGCATATTATATTAACCTTAAAAATTAGATCTGCACACATGACTTCAACCACAAAATTAAAATTAAAGGCAGTTGCCACTGATAAAAGGTAGGGCAGATACAGCTTTCCGATTTTTTCTTTTTTATAGTATCTAACTCAGAGAACTTTTAAATGAAGGGCTTTAGATAATACTTAACTGTTAAACACATAAGCCAGGGTTGTCAAATACATGGCTTATGTGTCGCCAGGCTCCCCACACACATCCAAAGCAGATGTCCCCAACTGACTACAGCATTCTTTTCTACTTAGGCCAAATGGTCTCAGAATCTTCGCAACAAGTATATAGCAAACAGCCATAGCCAACAGGTAAACACAAAAAAATCCCCACTTACTATTTCTCTATTAAACTACTCTGGTACTCATGAATGCTTATTCAATAGCTAGAATTTCCATAGTTCTGTTATTTAGTAAGTTCATTATTTATGAACTTAGTAAATTCATAATGAAGAACCACATGTATCAGTTGCAAATAGCTCTAGAATACCTAGGCTATTCATTTCCTCTGGCTCTCAAGATTATATAGCTGGACCCTGAGGATCCACATACAATTCAATTATCTACCCTAGCACTTTCCATAACATTCCACTCAACTCCACTCTTATAACTGAAGTAAAAATATCATCAAGTAAGAGAGGGTAGGGGTATTTTTTTTCCATATATATATTTCTTTTCCTCTGTTCAAGACATAGGCCCTTATCTCTTCAATTTCATATCCTCCCCAAAGTGGAAATAACCTCAGATAGGAGGCCTAGGATGAGACACTATGACTATGAGACTGATAGAAGTGTCCCTCTCCAAAGGGCCAAGATTTATATACTTACAGTCTTATTTAATTCAAGGCTTTTCTCCTATTGAAGCACAGTAAGAGTTAACGCATACATTAGAAAGCAATACCCAAATAAATGCAAATCAGTAGGGTCTCCATTGATTATTATGTAGAACAATACATTATAAGGGAATAAATCAACATCTCAGTATTTTTAAGTTTTCACTAATTCTGAGTAATTACCTCCTCCTTTTGTTCTGATGAGTTTAAGTCTGTGAAATTTGACTATACCTCTTTTTCTATTAAAATATTCTTTTAAAAAGTTTATAGAATCTTCAGAAGAATCTAATAATAATAATAGAAGCTCCCTTCTGAAAATTACTCTCGAGTAGATATTTTGTTATTTTCAGTTACAGTAATTTTTTATGTGTAAATAAGTGCTCCAAGATACTTGATAACTTGAAATTAACTTGCTCTTTTAGAATAGCTGAACTATTTTCCTAGCAAGTGTACTTTAGACCAGGGTTTCTCAGCCTCGGCACCATTCACATTTGAGGCTGGATAATCACAGTAAGAGCCTGTCTTATGCACTGTATGGTGTTTAGTAGTATCTACGCACTAGATGCCAGGAGCATCCTCCCAGATGTGACGACCAAAAAATGTCTCTAGACATTGCCAAATGTCTTTTGGGGAGCAGAATCACTCCCAGTTGAGAACCCCTGCTTTAGGCCATTCATATATTCTTTACTAACCTGTTGCTTCTTCTGATAGATGATCCAAGATAAACCGTATGACATACCTCCTCCCTTTGGAAAAGATCACCCTTCTGGGTTATCTGAGTAGAAATTAAAGCAATTTTACCTTTAATCATACAGTACCCCTGGGAAAAGTTCATATGTTATCATTGATTTATTGTTGAAAAACAGAATCCAGTATCACACGATGAGACAGGCGTACGCTGTGTCTCCTGAAATACATCCTTTCTTCAGCCCCCATGCCTGAAACAGGGTAGCAAGATCATTACTCCACCTATTGCCTTCTTTCCTTGGGGAGATAAACTGCACTGGAGACTTCCATACCTCAGAGCAAGAACTAGCCAACAACAACCATCTCCTAGGTAATTTTGGCTAAGTTATCTAATCTCTTAGAGCCTCAGTTTTCAAATTCATAAAAGCAAAGATAATAACTCCTACCTTAAGAGGCTGCTACTCAGAATTGGAGAAAACAATGTATATAAAGCATGTAGCACAGAGTCTAGTATATATGAGGTGTGTAACAAATATTAGCTCTGTCATTACCACTTCACAGGGAATCTCAAACCAGGGCTACCGCATGGTCTGCTTTGGAAGTCATGTTAGAGACCAGCAGAGCCGTCTGGAAAAGTAAGCAGCAGGTGTACCACCCACCACACATCTGAATGAACAAGGAAGCTCGACATGTCAGAGGGGCAGAAAACATTTTGGAAGCAGAAATAGCACTGTGTAATATTGCCATATCTTTCTTCAAATAAATAATTACATATAATTAAATACTATGATGCCTTTTTAAAGCCATGTATGATCTGAATTAATAAAAAGAGACATCTGTGACTATTGTGACAAATTACTTGAAAGTACAAAAAATTTCTCTTGCTTTCCCTTCACAATCCCCATCTTTTGCTGCAACTAGGTTGAATCACATAAAATTGCTGATATTCAACTATTTTTTATCTGAAATGGCACTGTCTGAGGGGTCAATGTACATTTTGTGGGGGAAAACAGACTCTTTCAAATATCTAAAATGTTAGGTTCTCAGTGAAGTCAAATAAATTATTCTTAGTTATGTGTGGAAAATTGTAAGGAAGCCAAGCCCCCAAAAGATACACTATTATTATGGGTGAAAATTCTATTATCCATATTTCTTTCATAAATCCAAGATGCTAATTTACAGAGCTCCCAAAAGACCCTTCAGCAGAAAAGGCAGGTGCTTGATCCTGCATCCCAGCAAGGCTCCGAATTAATCACAGGGAGAAGGGATAACTCATGTAAAACTGCTAATAAAACTGCTAAATAAAGTGATGGTACACGTATGCCGCACTGGGGCCGGACATGGGAAGAGGCCACATTGCACAAAATACCAGATGGAAATGCAGTTTGAGCCATTATGGATTTGTGATTTAGTGAGCATCCTGCCCCCCAGCTCACTCCTACCAAGTTTGCTTGCAAGGGATGCAGAAAGCACTGAGAGCGGGAAAGACAGTCTCAGGGACTTGGCTGAGAGAGACAAGTCAGTGCATGGCCGTTTTTGAGTATTTCATGCACCAACTATACCTTGACTGATGTGGTCTGGACACCCTTCCATTAACATAAATCTTGAAAACTGTTTTTACACCTCTCTGGACTCTTCCATTAGTCAGAAGGACAGAGTGATAAAAACTCTTAAATTCGTACATTCAATCCTAACCCTTTCCCAAATCTCAGACTCTCATATCTGATGGCCAACAGATCTCCACCTTGATCTCTTATTAGAACCTCTAATTTAATATATTCCTAAATGAAATCATGTCCTCTTGTCTACTCCTGTTCCTGTAGCATCTACCTCAGTTAGTGCTATCACTACCGACTTTACCTCTAAAAAAGCAACCCTTCAAAGCTGGCTTGAGGTTCTTTTCATGCTCTCCACACATTTAAATAATTTTGTCTTAGAAGTGTGTCTCAGGTTCAGCTACTCCTCTTGATCCCACAGCCACTGCCTTGGATCAGGTACTTATTTCTCACTTGGACAATTTATAACTGCCTACAGCCTATACTCCCTGCTCTTTATCTTTTCTCACACCAGGTCCTCATTCCCAAAAAAGAGCTTTAAAACTTTGCTTTGGGTTGAATTCTGTCCACAAAATATTCTCATGGCATTTAACTAAATGAGAATAATACATATAAATGGCTTACTTTGTCTCTGGTAAAGAATAATGAATAATACTATCACTATTAATTGCTTTGTTAATTGTGTACACAGTTCTTTTTATTATTTCATTATTTTATTTTTCAACATCTGCATTACCTGGTATTCCTAGGTGGTGTCCCATCCACATACTAACCAGGCCCAATGCTGCTTAGCTTCCGAGATAAGACAGGATCGGGCACTTTCAAGGTGGCATGGCTATAGACTACACAGTTCTTTAAAATCTGCTCTGAACCTAATTTTATTCTTGCTGTTCATCTAAAATGCCTACTTTTCCAACCACACTGACTTTCTCCTAGTTCCATGAACTCAACAGGCCATTTCACAACTTCCTGCCTTTGCATATTCTGTTCCCTTTGCCTGTAATACTTGCCTCCCTCCTTCCTTCCTTTCTGAACTGCCAGGCAAATGGTTACTCACCTTTTAAGACTTAGCTCAAATTACCTTCCAGGTGAAACCTCCTAAATCCTCAGGTGGAATTAGTCATTTCCCTTCTCGAAGAAACATTTTTATACCTCTACTATAGTAGTCCCCACATTTTATGGTATTTTATCTGTCTGTTGTTCTCGCCATGTTACACTGTGAACATCTCAAGAACAGGTGCTTTGTCATTCATTTTCATCACCCAGTATCTAGAACAGAGCCTGAATTAGAGAAGGTCTGTGTATTGGTAGGTGAAAGGCCAGTGGCCTGAATGTAACGATGGTTCTTCTAGAGTTACGTTAAGTGTATAAAAACAATTACTTAAAGGGGGCAGTTTTTCACATACACTATCTATTCCTTCTTTTAGTTTCACTTTAAGGAGACAATAACATGAAACATTTAGCTGAGCCTTCCTTGGAGAGGGCAGAAGTATCTGAGATGTAGAAGTAGGCTCTCTTAGGTTTCCTCCATTCCCTTTAGTTGCGGTACAGATTACTTCACCCACTTTATGAACTTGTGTCTTGATCTCTTCATTATAAGGAACAGAATGCTATTCAAGCTATTTAAGCAAATAAGGTACTTATTGTGTTATAACATGGCACCCAAAGGGTGGCATTGAAGTACAGTGATGGAACTGGGCCAGGGAATTGAAGGGCGGGGACTGGGTGCTCTTTTTCTCTCAAGCACCATGTGGTTTCACTTCTCTGCCTCACTCTGGTTGCAGAGGCCTTACTTTTCTTTTCAGTCTCCTGTGAGACTTTATTTTCTCTTCATTTGGCATGCATGGGAGCCCCAAATGGCAGCCTCAGCTCAGCTCCCATGACTTTTCTGCTCAAGGGCTGTGATTAGCAACTTCCCTTTGGGCTTAAGTACTTTTAAATTAATTAAAAAGGAGACCATTAGACTGAGGTGGCCTTAATGCCTTAGTAGCCTGTGTAAACAAACCAGAACCTACGCTGAAATGCCTCGAGGTTTAGAAATCAAAACCTAAGGGCAACCAATCACAAATAGCCAACTAGGCTTTCTCAAATGAGGGAACCACTCAAGATATAGCCAATAAAATTACTTTCTTTCTTTGCCTTGGCCTCTTCTCTTTCCCCAGGCTCCTGTCAGCAGAGCGCTTCTAATCACTTTTAGTTTGGTGCTGCCAGGTTGGAATAGATTTTTGCTCAAATAAACTCTTAACAATTTTTGAAATACCTCAGCTTATCTTTTAACAGTACATGGCCATGAGAGAGGAGCTCCAGTTAGCCTTTCAGGTGGCACACAAATTACATGGCACAGGCCAACTTACTGGTGGGCCTGGCTCAGGTCAAGTGTCCACCCTGGTCCAGTCACCTGTGTGAAGTTGGGGTGGGATCACATGGGGTCTCATCTGGGGCTGTGAGCGAGGATGGATGATCTGGTAGGGTCACAGGCAGTACAGCCACCTTCAAAGGTATATTCCCCTCATCCCCCCGGAAAGGAAACTTGTCCTGCACCTTTCTGCCTCGTGCTTCATCAGTGCCAACCTTGCCAGCCTGCTGCTCTACTAGCACCAACAGTGCTGAACAGAACACATGTAGACGCCACAAGTTAAATCCTCTTAATACAGTAGTTAAGGATTAAAACCATTAAAGGAACATGAAAGCGAGGAAAACAAAAGGAAAACATACAGGTAAGGCAGAAGTTAGAACATACGGTGAATTTAGCAATCTATCTTCTATCTGATGTGATAGCAGATTTTTCAAACATGGCAACTACAACAATTCTGGGAGTCAAACTTTATTTCATCCATTATTCCACATTACAGGTAGCCATTATACTCTACCAGTTTCTTCTGCTCCTCTCATCTCCCAAATGGGGACTGGCATACAATGTGAAGATATTTTTGTATCATAGAGACTAGAACACAGAAGCTGGAGTCACACAGAGAGTTTTGCCACTAAGCACTTGGGATCAAGAGAATTTCATCTAACCTCTTTATGTTAGTTTCCTCACCTATAAAGTAAAAATAATAAAATCTACTTTGCAAGGTTCTTGTGACTGTTAATCACAATACATATAAATCACATATTCCTATGCCTAGCATATAGGAAATAGTCAATAAATCATTTTAGGTTGAATCATGCGAACTTGACATTTTGGTATGTCAGACTAATATTATATGCTTCTCCTATCAGAGGACTTAACACTTCTTATCATTAATGTGCATTTGTATATTTTCACCATTAAATTATGAGCTCTATGAGAGTGTAGGTTCTGCCTATCTTGCTTCTCACATGAGGCCTGGCATAGCACTTGGCAGATAGTAGGTGCTTCATCCATATTTTTCAAATGAATGAATGTTGATGGTGATGGTGATGGTGATGATGATGAAGCCACCTCTTCTGGACTGCCTATATCTGAGACAATATAGACAATACAGCTTTTTATTCCATTACCTGGCATCTAATAGAATAAATGTCTATTAAAGGAATGAATGAGTGAAAAAGTAAATGAATTTCAAGTCTATATATAAGAAGTCCAAAGAGACTATCAAGTCAATAAAAACTGCTATGAAGCTTGATTTTGGTCATTGTCATCACAAAACATTGAGTGGTTTGCCTTCATTTTCACATTTCCAGCAGGCTCTTTGGTGCTGTGTGGATACTATCATTATTCACGTGGCCCCATGGGCCTCCCAGGAAAGCAAGAGAGGCAAAGTGCTGAATTCCACCCTGACAAGCCAGGGAAGTTTAGGATTGTTGAGTGTAGCTTCCAGAAGCCTGCTGCTTGCTCTATGGTCACCCAGAAACAGCCAACAGCTTGCAATTGTATGATAAGCCTTTGGGTAGAGGAAGGCCATCCTCAAGCACTGTGTGTGACTCGTGTTACTTAACACAGTTTTTGTCCAAGAGCTTGCTTTATTGATTCCCTGTATCTCTCATCAAACATTCAATCTTCCAAAGAGGAAAACAGGTTAGAAGAAAGAAGTCCTAAAAAAAAAAAAAAAGTTGGGGGAGGGACGGGAATCTGGTATCTGGCCCTAATAATAACCAGGAGAGCAGGAGAGGGTCTAGATTGATCCAGAAGACAGAAAAAAAGAAAGAAAGAGAAAGAAAGCAAGAAAGCAAGAAAGCAAGAAAAAGAAAGAAAGAAAGAAAGAAAGAAAGAAAGAAAGAAAGAAAGAAAGAAAGAAAGAAAGAAAGAAAAGAAAAGAAAGGAAGGAAGGAAGGAAGGAAGGAAGGAAGGAAGGAAGGAAGGAAGGAAGGAAGGAAGAAAGAAAGAAAGAAAGAAAGAAAGAAAGAAAGAAAGAAAGAAAGAAAGAAAGAAAGAAAGAAAGAAAGAAAAGCTATAGTGAAAAAGGAAGACTTCACTCAGCCATGCATGTCTTTACAATTTCACATAATGGCCAGTTTATGTTTCTGGATTTTAGTATGAAGTCACTTTTGGAGGAGGGGAATGTTCTTTTTAGTTTTGACAACAAATAAAGGAGGAGCAAAGTATGAAAGGTAAAATGTAGTTACAGTTAGAAGAAAGTCAGTCACTTTCAATAATTTAACCTTCAGGAAACCACAAACAAGTGCGCAGGGAGACGGGAAGAAGGAGAGTGGCTGAGGGCCAGGAAGATCAACACCCTGATGCTCTTTTCAAGGACCCCTACCACTGCTTGCTGCGGGCCTCCCTTCTTTGTCTTATCAGGTAGGTGTGGGAAAGACTGAAGCGCCCTGCATTTTACCATCTGAGTTTAGAAAAAAAGCTTGGAACATTAGGGAACCAGAGGAGGCTGAGGACTACTGCTGTTTCCCATGATTCAGAACTGCTCTTTTCAACTCCAGCTACTGTTTACAGAAGCGTTACCACAGGATTATAATTATGGGTTTTGTTTAGTTATAAAGAGGGTCTGAATCTTCCATCAAAGGAGGCGGAAACAGCTCACTCAGAGGTGTGGAGTGAAACTCACACTCGCAGCTTGCTGGGATTCCAGCGGGCTGCATGGATTCAAGCCAGCACAAGAGCCCCGGAGGCATGGAGAGTTCTGAGCTCATGGTGGGCAGGAGGGCCCAGTGTTCTGCCCAACCCTCCCCTCTTCTTGGAGAGGTGCTGGAGGTGGAAGAGGCAGGGAAGTCCTGCACTCCCACTCAGCCAGCTCTCCCACCTGTGGCACCTTCCTTCTCTTCCATGAAAGCTGGCCATTCTCATCATGAAAGCAGAAGTGCCCGGATGCATGAAGGGGAGGCTGTTTTGACACAGGGAATGTGGGAAAAGACCCCAGGGGCAGTCTCTGTCAAGACAGAGATTCATGGAGTACTTTTCTTGCTCCAAATATTGCTTCCTCTCAACTTCTTTCCTTGGCTTTTCTCCCATTTTTGGCCCTGGTCCTGAAACTTGGGCTCCACATTTTTTGACAACTCAGCACACCACTAGCTCCAGGGAACCAAGCCCTGGTCCTACCTATCCTCATGGAGTCTTCACAGGCCTCTCCATCTCTAGAGGCTGTTTCTGGGCACTGAAAGAATGTGGTAAGCGCAGGATAGGATCTGTTGACCTCCTGCCCCATGAAAGCTGCACAGATTAATATATAGGTGACTTGGCTGCGGGAATAATGCATATACCACTTCTGAAAATGACTGGAAGGCTCTGCTAGTTGATAAGGCAGAAAACCACATTGGGGGGCAGTGAGAATAAAAATTATCCTCCTCCTCAGAGAAATCTGCTTGCCACTTTCCAGCATCCATTCACTGGACCTGTAACAAACCAAACTAGGACTTAGTCTCCAGCCTGCCTGAATTCTCTTTCTGCACCCAGATGGGAGATGCATCTTCAATCAACACCTGAGCAAAGGGAAAAATCCCTAGTGTTTGTTCCCCTTCTTCAGTCTGCTTCCTCCTGGACTTGGGACATTAGCATTCCATTAACATTTGGTTAGGAGAAGCTACATTTTCCCAGACATTATTATTCATCTTGAAAGAATGTGGTAGCTGTACCTACAAGACCCACCATCAATCACTAGCCATTAATCTCCACTGAATGTTCCTCCTGCTACGACCTCACTGTGCCAGTTCTGGCTTAAGGTCCTGCTTGCTGGGTGCATCAAGAACATACCTTTTGGTCCTCTTCCCTCTGCCTCTGGCCCCCCAGGATCATTACTGGGGAGTGCCTTTGCTCTGGGGAGTTCTGGGCTTAATGGATTTTGTAGCACTTCCCCTTCCTTCCTGCTATAAAGCTCTGGTTTAGCATGAAAGCTGTCCAGATCCCTGATCCCATGGCACCCTGCCTGCCTCTGGAAACTCATCACTATGCTGCAGACCAGGGCTCAGCATTGGCCTATGTGAGAAGCCCCCTGTTTAGTCATAACAAGCATACCAACTACCATTTATGGAGTGCTCACTATGTGCCAGGCAGCGTGCAAGCACTCTGTGGGTGTTGTGGCATTTAATCCTCAAACAACCCTGGCAGAGGACCCTACCTCTCTTCCTGTATTATGGTTGAGGAAACAGAGACTTCGGTTGTTATCTTAAGTCAGGTCACATTGCTAGTAAGTGATGGAGCTAGAATTCATCCATTCAACAGATATTATCAAGCTCTTATGTGCAAGTTTCTGTTCTAGGGATTGGGGATACATTCGTGAATAAAACAGCCCCAAATTCCTTCCCTCATGGAGCTGATTTCCTACTGGGGTCAAACAATCGTTAAATTATATGTCACTCTATATATACTTCAGAGGTTGTCACAACCACAGAGAAAGATTTGCTTTAAAATGTTTGATCACAACCACAATGAGATACCACTTGACACCCATAGGATGGCTAGCATCAAAAAAATGGAAAATAAGTGTTGGCAAGGATGCAGAGAAATTGGAATGCTTATGTATTGCTGGTGGAAACGTAAAATGGTACAACTGTTGTGGAAAGCATTTGGAAGTTCCTCAAAGGATTAAACATAGAATTATCACATCATCCAGTAATTCTACTCTAAGGTATATACCCAAAGAAATTGAAAATAGAGACTCGAACAGATATTTGTACACAATTGTTCATAGTAGCGTTATTTGCAGTAGCTGAAAGGTGGAAATAACCCACAGGCCCATTAACAGATGAATGGATAAACCTCCAATGGAATATCATTCAGGCTAAAAAAGAATGAAATTTTGATATAAGCTACAACATGGGTGAACCTTGGAAATGTTTCTAAGTGAAATAAGCTAGGTACAAAGGAACAAATGTTATATGATTCCACTTATATAAGCTACCTTGAATAGGCAAATTCATAGAGACAGAAAGTAAAATACAAGTTACTAAGGGCTGGGAGCGGGGAGGGGAATGGGGAGTTAGTGTTTAAATGGATATAGAGTTTATATTTGGGATGATGAAAAAAGTTCTCAAAATGGATAATGGTGATGGTTGAACATTATTATTAATGTATGACATGTTTAAGGCAGTGAATTATAGACTGAAAAACGGTAAAAATGGTGCATTTTATGTTATGTATATCTTATCACAATAAAGAAAATAGACTTTTGTTTTGTTTGATCACAAAGAAACTCAGCCCAACAGTAAGATGTCAGCCAATCATTGAGGGCCTTCAGGGTGGGAAGCATGTGCCTATCACTCACCTCCTGCTATGTGCCCCCTGGTTCCTAACAGGCCTCAGACTGGTACTGGCCCACAGCCCGGGAGTTGGGGACTCCTGACCTAGGGCATATGTTAGGGATAGGGCCTTGGATATAGCAAGTGGGGTCTTCCCTAACTAGTAGTGACTTCTCTCTTGGTAGATATATCTCTTAGAGAAAAAAGGCACATTGCCTTCTTAGTCTGAAATCTGTACCTGGGAAAGAAAGTCCTAGGGTTGGAAGGAGGAGTACTACTGCAGTGGAGGAACCCAGCTCTCTCTTAGTCCTATAGAAGGTTCAAAATTTCTAGGAAGAAACATCTGGGTGGTGAATCAGTGCTCTCTAATTTTTCCAGCAAAGTACTTACAGTTTTTGTACCAGCCTCTTGGGATTACAGTGTGGAGAAAGCAACATGAGTCCTTGAATGGGCAAGGGAGCCTGGAGGAGCAAGGCAGCCATATAGAGCACACACTGTGCCTAATTTTAGATTTTTAAATTGTCTCTGTGTGTTTTCTTGTTGATCTCTCTCAGAATTTGGCAGGCTTTTAAAATCTGAAGCAGTTCCAGCTGCCCTAAATGAACAGAGGGGTCTTGCTCACACTTGAGGCATGACAAATGTAAACAAACAAACAAATAAGTAAGAGAAATGAAAAGGTAGAGTACAGGGGAGTTTTAGGGCAGTGAACCTATCCTGTATGATACTATAATGGTAGATATATGACATTACCCATTTGTCAAAACCCATAGATTGTGCAACACAAAGAATGAACCCTAATGTAAACTATGTACTTTAGTTAATAATAATGAATCATTTTTGGTTCTTCCATTGTAACAAATGTACTACACAAATGCAAGATGTAAACAATAGGAGAAATTGTGATGGTAAGGGGCATAATGGAACTCTCTATTTTCTATAGAAACAAAGTCTATTAATTAAGAAAAAAAGAGGGTGTTTGTTAGCCCCAAATCATTTATTGCAGATGTGTTTTATGCAGTTAAACAAAATGAAATGAAACAATTCATATAGTGTATGGCAGGAGAACATGGGGCAAAGATAGTAAAGTATATATATAAAAGTTAGCTTTGTCTTGAAATATGTCCCTATGATAGAAAATAAAATAATCAAATCAAATCAAATCAAATCAAATCAAGGAGGAGCAGCACATCTACCCCTGTACAGTGCAGTAGTTATAGGGGTAACTCAAAATTTCAGGGGACAGAGACAGCAGCTTTGTCAGATTCCTTTCCTCACCTGGAGATTCTTTTCCAGAGCAATATCTTAAAAACTCCTAGTTGACTTCTCATAAGGGAGAGGGTGGGGTTCCATGAAAAAGCCCCCATCTTTCCAGATTCAAAAGCTTTACTGTCACACAACAACCCATTCATGGGATTTATTCTTTTTCTATACTTCAGTGTCATGAGGAAACATTGAGCACCAAGAGTCAATTTTATTTTTGTTTCTATAGTTTTTAGGTTTTATTTTCTTTTTCTTTCCTAGCCCACCTAATTCCTCTCCCCACCCCCCACGTTCCCTTTCCTTCCTTCCTTTGTTCTGGATTATAGTACAGAGTTCCACTTTCCCTAAAGCAAGTCTTCTGGGTTTACAGCCATAAATCAAAAAAAACAAAAAAACAAACAAAAAACAAAAACAAAAAAACAAACAAAAAACCTCAACATTCTTATTTCTATCATTGGGAGAGAACGAAGACAATCAGTGCTGAAAGTTTCCGCAGCATCGTTTCAGGATGAAGGTGAAGGCTACGGCCATCCTGCTTTAAACAGAAACAGTGACCCTGACCAGTTACCTTAGCTTATTTCAGCCAGTCACTAAGTCATTAGCCTACAGCTGTCTGTTGCTCAATTAAATTCTGATGACCCACGAACATCTCCACGGCAGCCCTACCTACTGAGACATCACCCTTCCATGGCTACAGCTGAACCACGAGTGGACCAAGCCAGACAGCCTGTTCATATGGGTTCTCCTTTGAAAGTTTCCCTTTAAAGAGTTAGCCTTTAGCCATGTGTTGGGCAAGAGAGCACAAAATCAAGTAAGAGTGCAAAACCACCTAACTCTGACAGAGTCCAGAATAGTGGTCCATGATGGGAGAAGGAGGAAGTCTTGGAACACTAGTAGAATCCTGTCATATCTCCATTGCTCCACTCCCTTGATACAAATAGCCCAAGTGTAAATCTTAGCACAGTGGGGAGATGAGGGGTAGAAATAGGGGGAGGAGTCTTATCTGAAATGCCATTATCTTGAATTGGGCTAATTCTCACTACTTAATTAGGACTTTTTTTGGTGTGATTGAAAGTGATGTAAGATTATTATTACCTGAGAGTGACTGAGAAAAGCCATGGCCTGTAAGAATTTTGTCTGAGAATAAAAGGAGGACTATCACCCTGAATACATTTTCTGAAGAAACAGTAAGAGACAAAGAATAGTTATATTTTGGTTGCAACCCTAGTTATACTCACTAATGAACCAGTTATGCATAAGGCTAGCTTTGTTTTAAAAGCTTACTTTTGGCTATTTTGAAAAGAATGGATTGGAGAGAGGGCAAGAGTGAGGGAGACTCAATATTCGAGGGCACTCTGATATGCCAGTTGAGAGATAATTACAGAAATGGCAATACAGAAAGACTGGGGCAATCCAACATGCATTAGAAAATATAAACAATAGGATTAGAGGACAGAGATTGAAAGTGGGGGCAAAGGAAAGGGTGATATCAAGGATTTTTATAGGGTTCTAACCTGAGCAACCGGGTGGACGATCTTGGCAGAATTGTGAGCTGGAGAGCCCTGCAGGAGAAGCAGGTATGGCACAGGGTGGGAGGAGGTTTGATAATAGATGCAAGCCTTAGGAAGCTGCTGAAGCTATTTTAAAACAGCCTTACAAAGAGTTTTGGTTTCTTTGAGGTGTGTCAATGAACAGAACACAAATGCTGGAATCTGAGATGTATTTTAAAAACTGACATATGTGTTGGCTGGAGTCAAGCTTTCAGTTAGCTTGGGAGCAACAAAGTATCCTGTGACATCTCTGCACCATGTCTAGCTCTATAAATCTAGAGTGGATTCTGATGGAGGAATACATCTGATCTCTCTTGCTGCTGCTTTCCAAGGGAAGGCCTTGCTCTTCAAATGTTTGCCTACTCTTGTCAACAGATGCCAACTCGTACAGGTATCACTTAATGGCTTCGGAAGACCTCAGAGCATGACTTTGAGTAACCATCATCCTTGGCAACAGGCAGCGAAACTACACATTCATTTCCCAGTGTTCAGACCAGAAACATCTGTCTAAAGCCACAAGGCCCGGGTGGATGCAAGCAGCTATGAAGCCCCGGAACCCGTGGGGCTCATTCATCTTGACACTAGATTGTTACAGACATTTGCAGCTGCTGAGGGCCCGTTTCGAAACTCATGGCCTCTGTTTAACCATGGCCAGGCAGTGGGATGGCCCTGAAGATTCCCCACCTCTTGCCTCAGCAAAGCTAATACAGGGATTAGGTTTAAAATGTCAGAGTCTTGAACGAAAGGCCGTTTGTCTTGGCTCCTGCTACTGAGGTTATACTCCCTATGGCCCTGGATTTGGTGATAAAGAACCGGTTACACATGGTGTAATTTTCAAAGTGCTGCCTCACTACTTAAATCAGCAACATAAACATGAGATGACTCGGTCACAAGGTTTTTTTCCTCCCCAATAAGTCACTTCCAAGCAGCTGTTTGTAGGAATTGCTGGTCATATCTTCAAAATTCTTAACCACAATAAGGAAGAAATCCTGCAAGAGAGCTGGGCTGAACTGCGCTCTAACTATGCTCTTTAAAATCCTTTGGAAGAAAGGAATTTTTATAAAAATGTCTTTATGTGTATGTGCAATCTGTAAACACAAAATTCCAATTTTTTCTCAAACATAAGCTAAATTTTACTCGTTGCTTTCAGAAAAATTATTTAAAAATATGACTTAATGTCAATTTCCTGGGCCTGAAAATTGCTCTAAGGTTATATAATATGTTAATATGAGGAGAAGCTTGGTGAATGGCATATAGGAACTCTATGTACTATTTTTGTAACCTAACTGTAAGTCTAAAATTATGTCAAATTATAAAATAAAATTTTAAAAATTAGGACATTTCTTGAGTTTCTACATTTTCCTACCCATGACTCCTCTTTCTAAACGTGCTCTTTCCCTCTAATTAGATAGATAGATAGATAGATAGATAGATAGATAGATAGATAGATAGACAGATAGATAGATACATAGATACATAGATACATAGATACATAGATAGATAGATAGATAGATAGACAAATGATAGGTAGATAGATATATAGTTACAGATATAGATATAAACAGATAAATATAGCTATAGATATAGAGAGATAAAATCCATTTTGGATGGAATCATTAAAAAATAAATGAGGTGGCACTTACATTTATATCAGTCTCAACTTTGCAGTAATTGGTCCTACATGCTAGCAGAGTGCCATAAGCTAGCTGTGTGAGAAAGATACTCATTTTTCATTTTCATATGGAAAAGTACTGGCTGATTCAAATGGATTTGGCTTTAGATCTGAAAACACTGCATCATGCGGGGACAACCAAGCAGATGTGTATCTATCTACTTTACTAAAGCACTGCCTTGCTGAGGAAAACACCATTTCATCACATTTGGTTTTAAAATGCATGATGAGTGAATTCTATCACTCATATAGGTTTTAATGTGGGATTTTATGCACTTATTTATTTGGCTAACTCACGCAGACATGGAATTAGATTTGCTTTTCAGATGCTGTCACCTCTGAGTTATCTATTGTATTTAAACTTTTTGGATATTTGGATGCAATATGCTTTTTTTATCCTCTTGCAATACGTTTTTATCCTCATTACATGTCAAAATATATTGGGGGTTAATACACTATTCTGATTGATAAAATTATTATGTAGCATATACAAATATTGAATTATAAATAATTATTATTTAATAAACTATGCTCATGGAAAAAATCGAGTATTTCTATTAAGCATTAAGATTTTTCTTCAAGACTTAGAAGGACTTCGAGATTTTATTAGAAGTGTGCTTAAGGATCAGTTAATAAGAGAACTCCAGTAAGTAGCATATCAGAGAAAAAAAAGCTTTTCTTGGACTTGAAATGAGCAAATTTGGTGAAATGGCAATAGCAGAGAGACCTCAGAGAATATCTGGTCTAATCTGCATGTTTTGAGATTTTAGGACTGGTACTTAATTTCAGGATGCTAGACTCCTTTGATAATCTGATAAAGCAATAGATATTCCACCTATAAAAGTCATTCTTATATTCTACTTTAGATATATAATTTGAAGGGTTGTGTGGAACATTTAGAATTTTTTTTTATTTTTTTAAATATAAAACAAAAGACAAGCACCACCATAATCTGTAAACGTGTTTATGACTATTCGCTAAGCAAAGGAAAACTAAAGATACACACTAAATCTTTATCTTTAGTTAAATCTGGAGTTTGGAATTGGGGTGGATTGAGGGGTAAAAGAAAATTTTATTGAGCCTTGAGACTCTTGGTGTTGCTTCAATTATTGGAACCAAGATGTGCTTCTTTTGAAACACAAAAGCCTGAAATGGATGAGAAACAGTGAGGTAGAAGGTGAAAGGGAAGGAGAGAGAAGGAGAGCGAGAGCGAGAGCGAGAGCGAGAGCGAGAGCGAGAGCGAGAGCGAGAGAGAGAGAGAGAGATAGAGAGAGAGGGAGAAAGCGAGAGCGAGAGAGAGAGAGACCCTGTTGTTTCAATGAAATGATAAAGTTATGTTTGTGCTCCTCTGCTCATAACCCCCTGCCCAGCTCCAGAATTCAATAGTTGTCTTCCCTGGTATATTACAAAACACCCTCAAAGCCTCAAAATTCCTGTTCAGTATCCCCAGGGAAGAATAAGGAAGCCAGTGCTTTGGCCCTTAATAAAAAAAGGGATGCTTTTTATTAAACATGTTTACTGAGCTCCTGCAAGGCATTTTACATATATGATCTTGTGATTCTTATACTAACCCTCTGGGGTGAAAACTAGGAAGGTTGACAACATACATCACTGCCCAAAGCTTGACAATAATAATAATAATCTTATCTGTACTGTGAGGCTTTCTCCAAAGCTTGACAATAATAATAATAATCTTATCTGTACTGTGAGGCCTTCTCCTTACATGAGGGGTAACCTTGCACCCAACTTCCCTTCACAGGAAAAAGAAGTAGTCTCACTTCCATATTTTATAGATAAGGAGTTGAGGCTTGCCGTCAAAGAACTATTGAGAGTAGCAGAAATCAATGCATACCTTTTGCTCACCCCTAGTGCTCCTCTCAAACCATGCTGTTCTCTGCCCAGCAGCCAGAGTGGTTCTTTTAAAAATCAAGGGAGATCACTTCATATTTCTGCTCAAAACCCTTCACTGACACCCCATCTATCTCAGAATAAAATGCGGCCTTACATAATTTGACTTCCTTTAACTCTCCCCATTTCCCCACTCCAGCCGCACTGGCCTCCTTGCTGTTCCTCAAACATTCTATGTGACCATTCCAAACATGGCCCACCTCAGGGCCCTGCTCTTTCCTCTGCCTGGAGCGTGCTTTCCTAGATATCTCAGGATGTTCTCCTTCAGGCCATTCAGGTGTTGCTCCATTATCATTTCTCAGAGTGGCTTTTCTGCCCTGACCATATAAAACGGCACTCTGTCATTCTCTAGCTACTTTTCTTCATAGCACTTTTACTACTACCTGGTATATTATGTATTTAATTATAGTCTGCCTCCCCACTCCACTGAGATATAAATTCAATGAGAGTGAGGACATAGTCTTTGTTATTCTCTGCTGTGTCCCCTGTAAAAGTCAAAATAGTGCCTGGAATCTGGTAGGAGCTCAGTAAATATTTGCCTGGCAAGTGAATGAATAAATGCAGGAATAAGTGAATAAATGCTACCTCTCCTCAGGGCAATAAATTACAAATGGAAAATGGTGAGGATTCAACATTCAATTCAGCTTCCAAATCTAGGGCTGATCCTACTTTCAAAAGATGGCTGGCTGAGCAATTTACACTTGAGCTTTCATTTCCCAATATTTCCTGAGTTCATTTAATCTTTTCTACATTAAAAAAAATCAAGTACCCACCATTTCTTGCATAAATTGAGTCTGATTTTGCTACTTACTTTCAGAAAAGACTTTTACAACAAAGGCATTTGGTGAATATGAAATATGCTAAACACCTATTCTGGTGTCACTTCTCTAATTCTGCTGATGTAGTCTGACCTGGGTTAAAATTAGGCCCCTTGTAGAAGTTAATGATAATCAATACAACTGAAGACAGATTTTATCTTTCTGTTTTCACACCTTGGCAATATGTAGTTTTATATCTTGCCAAAAGGGGTAATGCATTTCCTAAGTTTTTTTTTGTATGACAATCCTTGTGAGATAAGCCTCTGATGAATATTAATGGCTTTGAAGATTGGATCTGGAAGAGATAATCCTAGGACCAGTTGAAGCATGTATACCGCCACTCACTCTTGTTGGCCTGTAAATTGCAGTTACAGAAATAATGTCAGGAGACAGTGTATTGTGGTTTTTAAAAATTATTAAATGTACTTATAAAATTTTAAGAGACGTGCCTTGAAAATTAGTTTCCCATGTCCTGAATCTATAGACAGAAAAAGATGGGGACATATAGCTGTTGGGTCTTGACAGAGTCAGGAAAAAAAGTACTATTCAATTGTTACCTACAAAGAAGTAGTATCAATCAACCTAATGATACTAAATAACCATGAACTCTGAAACTACTGCAGAGTGAAGGTTTTGTTTCATTGACAACCAGAAAGAATGCTTTATGGGGAGTCAGGATGCATGGATGCCATTCAATCCAGCAAACACTACTGGTGCTGATTCTGCATCAGGCATTCACCTTGCCTATGACTTAGGGTCAGTCATTTTCCTACTTTGGGCTTTAGTTTTTTGTCTCTAAATTGGGCATAAATCCTGCCTTGCTGAATTTACAGCACTTGTTTATGACAATCAAGGGTGAAGAATGAACTATGAAGCATTACAAGTCTTCTGGTTGTTGTCGTTGTTGTTGTTTATTATTTTAAGTAAATACAACAATTTCACTTTTTCTGTAGATATCTTTGGCCTCCAAATATAAGGTAGGACAATAACTCTTTAAAAACTTATCCAAGATTTATATCACTCCTTATCCCAAGCAAGAAGCTATTGATATTGCTGTCATCCTAAGACACCCTCACCTCTATTTACACCCTGATCCCTGGAGAATGTATGGAGTATTTAAAGAGAAAAGACAATAAAGTTGGATTTTTTATAATCTGATTTCTGCTAATCTCTGTAGAAAGCATAATGCTTGTTATAGTACTGATCACATGTGTAATAACTTGTTTAATATCTGCCTTCACCATGAGACTAGAAGATACCTGAATTGTGCGCCTACAGTGCCTTCACATAGTAAACACAAAATATACAAAATAAATATTTGTTTCATGAATGAATAAGAGCCTAACTCAGCCTCTATGTTTTTAAGAGGAAATATCAAATATTTATGAAGAACTTATGATATGCCAGTACTTTCTAAGTGCTTTCACATATATTAATTCATTTAATTCTCACAGAAACTATATGAAGCATGTGCAAATATGTCGCCTCTGGCATACTTAGGTATCCCTATGCCTAAGAATGACGCTGTTGGATAGAAGGCAGAAAATGGAAAAAAGATATTTAGAGAGGTTTCTGTGGCTTCTTAAAGACATGAAGAGTAGAGACAATATACTTAGAGAAAAAATGATTTAGAGGTTCATCTCAAACATCCCAAATGGTCGTGACCAAGTGAAGCCAGGTCCCAAGGCTTGCTGGCCTAGAAAAGAGAGCTGATGTGGGTGGGGCTCGAACTGAAGGTCCATAGAAATTCTGAGGAACAGGTTAGGTTACTTGTTTCACATCAATTATTATTTTCTACATTTCTCTCATTTTACTTCATTTCTCATCTAGCCTTATGTGAATCAAACCCCTCAACTGCAGGGAGGAACAACTCGTAGTGATCCCTGCTATTGCCAAATCCAGTGAAGGAATCATTGGGGAGGGGGAGCCAGTCACAGCCTGCTTGGGCACCCACAACTGCTCAGTTAAGAGGACTGCTACTCAGAAGCCCGGGAGCTCAGCAGAGCCTCGGAAGACCATCATAAAGAGTCTCTGCAAAGGCCAATTTTGATGATGGACTGACAGGAAGGTGCAATTTGTATTGGCCATCAAGCAAGGAATATATGAGACCGGAAAGCCAACATATATATTAGATCCCTACAGATTGCTATAGATCAGGTATCTAGGGTTATAACTGTGCATCAATGGCCACCATACATATTCGTGCCCAGAAGAACCAGAACGCTAAACAGGGTGTCCCAGATCTACCAGGCCTGCTTCCGTTCACCTCTCAAGGCAGCTGCATTTCTACCCTGGAGTTCTATGAGATCTGCCTATAATCCTTGAAATAAATTTCTTCCCTACCACCTCCAATTTAATGTTTGTTTGTTTAAACTACTTCAGCTTCGTTTTTGTTACCAAAAAAAAATCCTATTCAAAGTCATTGGTGACAGATTCAGTTCTAGAATTTGGATTTTTCAGAAAGAAGAATGGTAATATGGTACATATACTGCCCATTACATCACACCCCCGGGAAGGCCTGTGAGAGCATTTTGGAATAGAATACGTTAATATCTTTGTAGCAAAATACAAGAATGGTAGTCCTAAGTTAAATAAATAAATAAATAATATGAATGGCCTCATGTCAGAGGAAAACACTTGCGGTTTTCAGATCTCTTCTGGACTCCAGAATGGCTGAAGACAGATTGTTGACCCATATTTATAACCTGAAGCCCAATACAGTGGGCTTTATAAACCTGGCCTGGTGGAGTGGAAGACAAGGTTCAGTGTGTCCCTCAGAAAGCCTGCCGGCCCTTTCATCAGCCCTCACTTCATTTCTCTTTTCCTAGCACCCCCTCCCCAAGGCATTTCCAAACTTAATGTATTTCAAGCATACATTTTACCATCTGTTCATCAATCAAACCACAGAGAGCTCGAAATGTGGGACTAGAAAAGGCAAAGAATAAGTAAGGAATTCTGACTAGAAACTGACTTGTCCATTAGACAATAGCACTGATTCTCGAAGCAGAAGGAAGATGATCTGCTTCTCTATGAAAAGAATTTAAAAAATCCAATATTTTACTCAGTGCTTACTATAGCAGAGGACTGTGCTAAGCCTTTAATTATAAGACCTCATTCTGCCCTCTCAGTAAATGTTAGGGAGTAGATGCAATAATTATCCCCATTTTATCTGAACACAAGGAGACCCAGTAAGGTTAAGCAGCTTGCCAGTAAGTGGCAAGATTGGGCTTCTAAAGCAGACTGTGGTGATACCAGAGCCCACACTCAATCTGTTTAACTTGGTATAAATAAAGTCAGCTCCATTGAGTGGTACTCAAACCCAATTATCTCAGTTGCAAGCATCACTTAGGAAGAGAAAAGAAAAAGGCCATATGTGTTGTTGCTGTTGTTGTTTTTGTTTTGCTTGACATGAATAGGACAGGAGGGGTGCGTGTGTTGAGAGGTGAGGAGGAATCTTGGGGAGAAATACAGTTTTTCAAGCCCTTTTCAGTTGAGATAGCACATATATTGGCAGAGCTTGTGTACGCAGAGGCCCAGGCAGATGACCAGGCTGCTGTGAAGAGAATCTCTCATTTGGGCATATAATCTCACTGCTATGGGGATTTGTGAAGCTGACTTGAGAACAGCAATGCCATGCTTGTCATGGAGCTCTAGTTCATGTCTAGGCAGCAGCTGCTGCTGCTTCAAAAGAAATCCAGGCTCAGCTGAATTCTGATCTCAGAATAATACATGACTCTTCCCTACTCCTAACTCAGAATTCACGGTGAAAATGAGCTGCTCCGGATTCCCCAGGACTCATTTCCCCAGCTTGCTCCATTTCCTTTGTGCAGCCTCCTACTGCCTAGACAGGGAGGCCTGGCTTCAATCAGAATGGACTCCCCTCCCCCATGAGTGCTTTAGAAGCAAACTTGCAGAGTTCATTACAAGCACAGAGAGGTGGAAGCGAATGGAATGGGCAAAGACACTTGATTTTTCTTGCAAAACCCCGTGCGTGTGTAGGCAAGATGGAATTTGCAAGCACACGTGGGATTATCCTAGGTGCCAGCTTCAGCAGAGGGCATTCAAGTTTGCCACAAGAAAAGGCAGAGTGAGTGCTGCATGCTCCCCTAAAAGCAGATCTGGGCATTCCAGGGCAGGGAGTATAGAAAGCCTCCCGGGCTTAACTTCATGCCAATCTGCAGTGGAGTTCGGGGTCCCTTGTTGCGGCCCTAAGACAGTGCTGCTTCCATTTTTTCCCTCTACCCTAGACCCAGTGCTAAGCCTCCTTGGTACAATCCATAGAGATTATGTTCTACAAAAGGAAAAATTTCAACAACTGATATGGTGTTAATGTGCAAGCATCCCAAAAGAGCATCTGGTTATCTCTTAGGGAAAAGGAAATGCCAGTAAGAGCAAACCACTTCACCTGTCAAACAATTCCCACGTAGCCAGGGTCAGATATCCCTTCAGAGTGACCACTTTGAAGAGAAATATCTGCATAGACAGGCACAATCTTTTCATGGCCTGCAGGCTGTCTGCCCCAGTTACTCTAACAGTTCCTTAATGTCAGTCCAGGTGGACATGTCGTTGTGATAAGTAGGTGTGTAAAAGCCACTACTGAAATTTCAGGTTTCCTCGCTAACCTGAGAGATGGATTTAATCCAATTTTTGGCTCTTCTTTCCCCACCCCAAGTTCAAATGCATAAAATGAATGCACAGAACAATAAAGATTATGTTTACATTTTTGGTCTTGTCTTTGATCTAGTTGGAATCTATGTTTCAACTTTGAGTAAGAAATGAATGCCACTGCAATTTCAGTCTACCTGGCCAAAGTTATTTCCTGTCATCTCCTTCAGGAACTCGTACAGAGGCTGCCTTACTCTTCCATTTCTTTGGTTCAGTCTTTGCTCTTCACCCTTCTAGGGAGGGCTCTCCAGCAGGTTCTCCAACCAAGTCCACCTGGCCCCACCATGACTATCAAGTTGGTTATTACGCCTGTAGACCTGGCTACCTAACCTGAGCCCAGCCCATCATATCTGGCTCCACCAAGTGATGTCTAACCCACTTCCAGTCTCCAACTTGGTCCAGTTTGATACCTCTCAGATCATATTTTAAGCACAATCCCTCCTCTAATAACAGCCACTGGAAACTGAATGTTTAGTCTATATTATTACTATAGGTGATCACATATCCAGCAGCTATTAATTGAGAGGCTGCTCTGGAGCAGACACCGTGAAAGGGGACATGGTGGAAATGCCTTGTGATCAGAGTGCTCCCAATCTAGTAAGTCTGTGCTTCTAACACTTTGATGCACACATGGGCCACCTGGGAATATTATTAAAATGAAGATTCTGTACCATTAATCTAATCTCAGTTGGGGCGTGAGATTCTGCATTTTAACAATTTCCCACGTGATTCCAATGTAAATCATACTTGGAATACAAGGTAGTAGGAAACTGGGTGGGCAAGTAGAGGGGGTGCCAACATGAGTACCTCTAACTTGGTCAGTGATATTGCAGCTGAGACCCAGAGGATGGGTTGGCCAGAAATAGATTGTTAGGTCTGTGTGGGGAAATGAGGAGAGGCAGAAGCAAAGATAAAATAAAGTTAAAATGTTGAATTTCCATTTACTTAAGTCCCAAAGCCTGAATAGAAGGAAGTGCCTCCTTTATTGATGACATAGCTACGGGAGATGGCAACCCATCAAAGGCAATAGCTTTAGGACACTCCTAAAATGTTCGATGGCAGGCACCAGGGTCCCCAGCTCTGCCAAAGATTCCTGTGCCCCCAGAGTGGCACAAATGCAGAATGCTCATGAGGACCATGTGGACTGGGACAATGGGCATCTCAGGGGTGACTAGTGTAGATAAAGGACTAGCTGGGATGGATTTGGCACTGACTCAAGTCCTGGAAACTCTGTCAAACTCTGAGGAAGGATAGAAAGCCTCAGCAATATCTGAGGCTGGGTTTCCCACCATCTGGTGGAAAGGGGACTATACTTAGACATAAGTTAAAAAATTAAGGAGAATAAACATGATGTTCCACTCACACTCAAGTTTGTGGTCTTGATTCATACACACATCAGAATCTTAAGGAATTCAAAATGGTTTAATCCATAAGTGACATAAGGAGACACTCAGGTTATGGCTCACAATATTAATGCCAGGAAAAAAAGGGCAAGGCACAGAGTAACACTTTGAGTATTTCTTACCAGCCTTAGGAACATCTTTGTCACACTCACTTCAACTTATAGGTTTTGGTTGAGTTAATGACTTCAGAATAATGTTGTAAGATGAACCACTTGGGAAACTCAATTAGTTATAGCAGCCAATACACCAGTGAACTGAACAGCCCAACAACGAAATGTGTAATGTTTGGAAATACCAAGGGAGGAGATGGAACATGCAGAATGAGCAACAGTATCTCATGGTAGATGTCACCTGAAATTTGATTTCTTAAGTCATAAGAAAAGAGAATAAAGGGGAAAAGCTTTCCTAAAAATATTCTAATCTCATTCAGAACAATTTCTCAGAGAATGGGAAACATTTAAAAGAAAAATGTATTTTAAAACCATTAAAATAAACAGATGAAATATTCTTGGGAGCTAGAACATGATTCATTTTCTTATTTGCTGTGGCAGTTTGTTAATGGAAGGGGGAAGCTGGGCTAAGCATTGGAGAGTTAGAAATCAGGCAAGAGGAGTACATAGACGGATGCTGTGGCTGATGTGTGGATGGGAAGCTTGAGCCAGCCAACCAAATGGTGGAAGGTTTTTCACTTTCAAGGTTATCATTCAAGGTCGTGAGTCTGAAGTTTCATAACCACGAGTTTCAAGGTTACCATTCAAGGAATAAGCACTATCGCCATGTGAAAACACAAATGATATCTCTCATGGTTACTGTGAAACCAGGTATCAGGAAGGAGAGGGGTCGGTTGAGGATTAGAGAACCTAAGTATCTGTGGCAGCAAGATCAGTGTTTTACAGTTCAGAAGTGAATGCCAAAAATGCTCTTTGGAGCCCCTTTGCTCAAAGAGTTCCCTGATGGGCCCTGACAGTATTAACTGCCTTATAAGAGCTTCCCAGAATGGTTCTTTAAACTACTTTGCCTGATCAACCTGTCTGGATTTCAGGAGACATCTTGTTCCCTGACCAGCTACTTTCACTATCCAAACCTTTGGCCAGGCACACCCTTTCAGGGTAGATAGGGAAGCTTGAAGGAATTGCTAAGACCACAAGGAGTGGGCACCCGAGCTCCCCACCTCTTCCTTCCTTCTTAAGCAGCCTCTGTTGGTCTGTGACTCCTTCCTGATCACCAGCAACAAGGAGGAAGGCAGATCCCCAAGGGAAATTATAAGTGACAAATGCTTATGGAGCTATGGTTTTCAAACTGCTTTCCTTGAAACTTTAGGAATCCACTTCAGGGGTGAAGGAAGCATTTCACCTTGGAGGAGTGGGGGTAGGGCTCTTGAACCTTTCACCCACCACTGCGGCCAACACTGATCTAATTTTACTCATTTTATTTGAGGTTCTATGCCTTTGTTTGTTTGAACAATATGAAAAGGCTTAAACCCAGTAAAACAGTATATCTGTATCAATAACATCACAACATATATCTTCATAGTTAAAACCACTAAAGGGATGAAGCCAAGATAAAAGCAGAGTGTATCCAGGTGGAATTCAAAGGAGATGGAAAATTCCTAAAAGAAGTCATCATGAAACACAAAATCCACCGGGCTAACTTTTTGGCCTATTAAGTGAGGGTTTTTGTGGTAGTCGTTTTTTAAATATTTGCTATGAAAACAGGCACAACAATTCCTAGTTCTTACATGATAATGTTAACCTTCTTAACCCTTCCTCCCCTTCAGAACATCAACCACACAGATTCTGTTTCACAGTTTGTTAAACTGCCATCCTGCTTAACGGGGGTGGGGGGGGGGGTGGCGGGGGACCTAGTCAAGGATCAGATTTCACTGAGATTCTTAAGCCCAAAGAATTTGGCCCCTGCTAATTTAGCCATTCCTTAAACAGGTTCCTCCACTTATAAATTACTGGGAGTTTGTGCATGGCTTTTTTTTTTTTTTTTTAACTGACATCTGTGATTAGGGAAAAATTCAATATTTTTTTAAAAGAAATTTTCATTTTTTAAAATGATTTTTCCACTCCGTTAAGGACATTCTCAATATTCCCCACGGAGGAGATGCTAGATCACCCTACAATTAAAAATAAAAACAAACAAATCCCATGAATCATATCCAAAGAATCAAAAGTTAAACAAACAACATTTTCCTCACTTAACTGAAGATATGTGGTTTTATTTTAGTTGTTAATTCTAACTCCTGATCTCCTTGAGAGCTAAGTGATTTAATAACCATATATGAAAGGAGATCCAAGGAATTAAATAGAGACAGAGAAGGGGACAGATTAATCATCTTGGCTGTTCGGTTCACAGTGTTCATAGAATTCAGAGGGAGTCCAACCCCACAGAGAGGAGAGCCTCAAGCACCTTCTAGAAAGACAAGATTTCTCTTGAGAAGGAGAGCTTGACCTCAAGCAGCAAGAGGAACTAACTGCTATTAAGAGGACATGAGGACGATTGATGTAAACCTTCCTTGCCAAGCGAGATATAACACGGATGACTGACAGCCACACAACTCCTACGTCTGCACTCCCCACACTCATCTTCTTTCAGGTCCCTTTCCTGTCTGCTTTTAAAATTGTGGAGTCGGGGGTTGGGGAAGTACGAACTTGGGAATGTAATAATTTTGAAATGGAAAACTCTCGAGGCAGCTCCAGAAGAAGATGAGAAAGAACATTCTTTTCCAAATGACACCAAGCAGGCTTAAGTAAATTTATTTACTCAGAAAAGGTCAGTAAAGTCATGCTTTTCCCATTAAAAACTGTACACAACCGATCAACACTAGGGATAAACACAGCTCCATGTACCAAGATCCAAAACATGCGAAAAATTCCCTCAAACTCTCTAGGGTACCAGGCTGATGTATCGCACAGAACAGATGAAAGAGAAAAATGTATTTTTTCAGGCATCACAATGCAGAGCAGTTTAGAGCAGAGCTAAGTCAACTTTTTAGGGCTAGACTAAATGAGCACCAGCCTGGAAAAATAAGGTAACACTAGATATAGTCCAACACCCACTAGGCAATGTGCTGCACAAAAGCAAAAGACATCAAGCAATCCACTACCATTTTCAGAAAAATAATGTAGGGACTTGCACAGCTAAGAGAGAAATTAATTAGAAGGAGGAAGGTAGCCTATCATTAAAATGGTCACAGAAAAGAGCAGTGGATCCAAGGTTTCCTCCCAGTCATTTTTATAAACCTTATTTTGATCACCCAGCCAGATAGGAGCTCTCCATTTTTTTGCAATTCTGTAAGGTTTCTTTCTTTCTGTGAACTGAATTTCTTTCCCTGCATAGTAGAGACAATAATAGCTCTATCACACAATTACTGCCACATGATATATTAGAATAATCTGTATACTAAAAAACTCTAGTTTTTTTTTTATTTTTACTGGTCTTTTTTCATTTTGAGGTGGTAAGCACAAGGACAGGGAGCACTTTTTCTTATTCTTGCTATGCCCTGCAATGACTTACCCCATGCTCAGCACATGGTAGGCATGCGATAGGTCTCTTTTGAACTGAACTGAATCCCAGCCATGGTCGCCTACCCCTGACCCTGGCATACCCTCAGAGCATCTCTAGTCATCCCTGGGTTGCCATAGAGGATTACTTCTGGGGTCCCCCTACAGATACCAAAAATTAGGATGCTCAAATCCCTTTTATAAAATAGCATAGTATTGGTATAGAACCATCATACATCCTCTTGTCTACTTTAATCTCTAGATTACCTAATACAATGTAAGTGCTATGTAAATAGTGGTTATACCGTATTATTTAGGGAATAATGGCAAGGGAAAAAAAGGCTGTACATGTTCAGTACGGCCACAACCATCATAGGTCTAACTACATAGTACACATGAACAACGATGTAACATTTTTTTCAACTATTTTTGATCCATGGTTGGTTGAATATGTGGATGTGAAACCCACAGACACAGAAGGCCAATACACTGTTATTGTCAATTCTTTTCATTAATGTTTGTACTTGAGAGGACGTTGGAAGACTTCTAATTTCATCCTTCCCTATCCAAAACCAGTATTGGAGATGCAGAGTTTCCAATTTTTAAATAAAGATGAGGTTTAATTCTACACTATGCATGAACCAGTGTCTCTGGAGGATATTCTTTCTCTGTCCTCTCAATTTCATACTCTCTAATGCAGGAATAGGGGGTATCAAAATAAGACTTCAGGATGAGGTGAAGTAGGAAGAGGAGAATGTTTTCTAACTTTTGCTAAAAACAGAAAAATATTTCCCAGATACACTGAATTCTCATTCACCTGGGAGATAGAGAATGATGCTAGAGTATCAGTTCAGGGACTGCCTTTTTCTCTTTTCTGAGACTATTATCTTTCCTTTAATAAAAATCATTTTCCTTTTAGGAAATTTTTTTCTAAAGCAGATTTGCTGCTTTTCAACTAGGCAGCCCCCAAATTTTAAATCAGAAATAGTTCCAGTCCAAATCTCCCCTCTTTTCCAGCTCCAAACGCATTTTCTACTCATGTCTGTCCCATGCTACAGATGTTCCCTTTGTCCATCTTGATCAGCAAGAGGCATCTGAGAGGCAGCCATGAGTTAAGCCATGCAGAGGTGAAATTGCTGTCAGATATTCAGTGAAAATTGGGGTGCAAACCTTACTTCCTGTCACAGAAATCAGAGGTGCAAAAAGTCTCTTAGATAAACTAATCTCATGCCTTCTGCCTTAAAAAGAGAAGTATTTCTCTCACTGGTTCATACAGCCAAGGATACCAAAAATGAGCCTGCAAAGCCCCATCTCCACCCTTCCAGTTAATCAAGTCTGAATAAATTCCTGGAAGTGGAACAACTAAGGGAGGTTGCACTATGCACTGTCAAGGCCTTTAGAATTCCCGTGATTTGTAGATAAGAAGGAAGGCTTTCCATGCATGTTGAAGGTGCATGGGATTCTTAATTTATGGTTTAGGAGTTACAGGCTATAGCAATAAACCTGCTAAGCTACTGAATCACTGCCAAGGGTGACCTCTAACAGAGCCTGCAAAGGTCAAGCAACCTTTCCTCTGCCAGTCAAAGGGTTTTTGGCTTACCCCAGGCACTTTGGGTTGGACAAAAGAGAAAAAAAACTTCAGTGAGCATAAGCTAAGGTGGGCAATTTGCTGGAAGAAAACAAGAGCAGGAAATGCAGTGAATGAAAATGGAACTGAAAAGTCAAGACCCATAGCACTCATACACCCTCTATACTTTAAACTCCCTCTTTAAGCTGTGTCACCCACGCCTGTAGCTTCAATGCCTTTTTATATGATCTACCTCTTTTCCGAATCCCAGACCTGTATACCCACTTGCTCAGTCCACATTCCTATTTGGATGTCTCAGAGGCATCTCAAAATCAACTCACCCAAACTTCTACTCCCCAAAGTCCACCTCCAAGGCTCTAACTAAGTTGCTCAGGATGGAAACCTAAGAGTTACCCTTTACTTCTCCTGTTCCCTGCCCTTTCCGTCCCCCACGCGTTCCATCACCAAGTCTCCTTCCTAAGCCTTTCAAATCTACCTACTTTTCTCCACACTTGAGTATAAACTCTCAACATCTTTACTCTGGACCACTTCAATGGGTTCCTAGCCAGTCTCTATGCATCCATCCTTGCTCTTCTCCAACCTGTGGCCAGAGCAATCCTTGTAAAATTCAAGTCTTACCATGCCACTCATCTGCTTTCAGAGGCTCCCTATGACTATAGAATAATGTCTAAAGTTCATCTCAGGACCTCCACGTTCTCTGGCATGGTCTACAAGGCCCTGCTACTTCCGTGAACTCATGTGTGACTCCTGCCTCACTCACTATGCAGCACTAGCCTACAGTACTAGCATTTGCCTTCTTTCAGTCCTTCAGAGATGCCACACTCTTCTCACCTCAGAGCCTTTGCACAAGTCGTTCTCTCTTCTCCAGACAACCTTCTACCCTACCCTTTCCAACTTACTGAATTCCAATCACCCTTCCGGTCTCATCTTAAATATCGTTTCTGAGCTCCTGCTGTTAGAGACGTGTGTGTGTGTGTGTGTGTGTGTGTGTGTGTGTGTGTGTATTTATGCATATGTTTGGGAGTATTTATGCATATGTTTGTATTTTGTATATTTGGCACACTGCATTTTCCTTTGCTAAACGTTTTACACTTATAATTATTTATTTCACTTCATTCATCAACTTGTACAGAGCACCTGCTTGTGTGCAAACTTAGGCACTGGGGTTGCAGCATCAAATGGGAGAGGTTCCTATACTCAGGGAGTTTCTATCCTTTGTAACACCTTACTCCACTATGTTAAGTTCCATGAGGAGAAGGTCATACTTGTTTTGTTTACCACTGTATACCAGTGTGTAGCACACTGGCTCACTGCCTGGCACATGTGAAACATTCAGTAAATATTTGCTGACTGTCTGATTGGCCTCCCGAAGTTACTACTATACTGGGCACATAGTAAGTAAATACATATTGAACTAGACGTCTTTCAGGCAATTATGTCCATAGAAAAAGATATTATTTCAGATTTATTATGATTGCTTTTCATTTTGTTGTTTGACTTTTAGTTAGGAATTATTGGTTCTGTTATCCCTGTGAACTAATATCAATGAATACATGAACAAGACAAATAACTTCAGAATGAAAATAATATTAAGAAAATTGGACAGCTTGGTCTAACAGAGATAAACTGGAGGGATCTATGTCACATTATATTGAACAGTTAGAAAAGCCCTCTCCCAGGAAGGAAAATTTGATCTGTGACCTGATAACAAGAAGGAGATAGCCATGCAAAAAAAATGCAGGATGGAGGGTTCCAGACATAAGGAACAGAAAGTTCAAAGGCTTGGAGGTGGGAAATGGGAGGAAGGACTAGAAGAGTGAGGGCAGGGGGTTATTTGAGAAGCATAAAGAAGGCTAGGATGGCTAGACTCCAGTGGGCAGGGGAAATGGTGCAAGAGGAGGTGGGAGAAGTAGCTCATAAAGAGAACAGCAGGCCGAGGGAAGGATTTAGGGCATTTTTCTGGTTGTAGTGGGAAGATAGTGGGGTTTTTAAAACAGAACATGAACATGATCTGATTTATAATTTTTTAAAAACTGACTATCTTCTCTGTGAAGAATGGGCAAAAGACTTATGTCCGTCCTGGCACTAAGAACTTCTTTGAATATCAAAAACTACTGTATGAAAAGATAAAATTGTTTTGATGTTCAAAAATCTGACTTCATTTGGGGCTATTATACAATTATAAAGGTATTTGGTGCCTTCAGTCCTTTTTGATAGTTTTGAGTCCTCACTGACAGCAATGGGACAAATTTTCCATTTTGTCATTAGTTCATTGAGAGGCTATAGCTCTGTTATCACATTTATTTATTTATATGAGATCTATTTGTTTTGGACATTAAAAAAAATAGTCACTTCAACTGCTGCAAAGTGCATAACATTGTCACCAGAGCCCTTCCTTTTGAAATTCACTAGCGCATCTTGCATTTGTCAAGCTCATTATTTATGAGCAGTGAGCTGTGCAATGAAAGCAAGAGTCACCCTTATGGGCACATCCGCCTGTCTTATATCAGGAACTGCTTATTTCCAAAGAAAAGAGAAGTCTTCAGTTTTTTATTATGTATTTAAAAAAATGTATTGAGGTATTTTTAGTCTGGAGGCTTCTTCTGAAAGCATGAGATAACGACTTTGCTAAATCCTACTGAAAGCAAAAACACATCTAGAAGCTATGGAAGAGCAGAAGCTATGTTGCTATTTTTTAAATTAAGAAGATGGCCCCTGGACTAGATGAACAGGGGTCTCTCCATAAGGCCTGCCCATGGAAAATGACAGATGCATTTTTTTCTTTGCTTATTTAGCTGCAACATCATTAAGACATTGTGATGCAAGCCAGTTTACCTTTTATAAGCCACATTCACAGACAGAAGTTACAGTAACTGTGTAGTCAAGAACACTGAGAATTCTTTTAAGGAAGGGCTGTACGCACTCAGTGATTCAGCCTTTTATTACCAGTTCAGCCTGGGCAAAGGAGCAGAACATTAACCTTAGAAAAAGCCTGAGCACTAAATTTGAGGCATTAGCACCTAGATGGGAACTTGAGTCAGAGCTCCACTCCTGCTGAGTCTGGGAGCCCTCACTTGCTCCCTTCTGAAATCACTGTGCCCATCCTGAGGTTGTGGCTGGCTTCACAACTTCTGGTGCTGAGTTGGGGGTAGGAGGTCCTCTTCAATAACAGGACATATAGGATCCTGGTAAACCCATGAAGATGAAGCAAGTGCTGAGGCAAACTCAGTAGGAGACAACCAAGGGAGCCCTGGCAGATGGCACAGTGCTGGGCAAGGGGAAGGGGGATGGGTAGAGAAACTAGGGGCTGGCCAGTGCTCAGCATGGAGGGGCTGACATCAAGTAGTAGGGACCTGTCATCAGTCTGAACACCAGAGGTATACTCCAATATGACACAATGGGCAGACAATGTGGGACAATGTGGGATACCAGTCTTAAGGGTACCAGGTAGAGTCCCAGACGAAGATCCACCTCTTGGTCTTGGAATTTGGGCTAGGAGGTTGGCCCACTGCATAGTACTAGGAGAGTCCATTCTGTCACTAAAACCTGGGAAGAAAGTCAGAACCTCTGGTGGGTCAAGACCTATGGACAGGGTTACAGAGGACTCTTGGGGTGTGGAAGAGCCCTGAGAGGTAGGCACAAGGACCAGGCAGACCAGTTTTTGTATTCCATTGCCTATTAGAGTACTCAGAATATGTTTAATAAATAGTTGTTGAATTAATAACTCTGAACTTAGTTCTGAAACTCGACTTCCTCAAGAAACCAATCCTTATGGATCTATTTATTGGGCAATCGAAAAGATTCACTTTGATGACATGCCTCTTTCAAATCATCCAGGAAAAGGCTACATTAATTTATCTGAAAAACCTGAGCCCCATGTTCAGTCATATTTCTTGTGAACTGACAGAGTGCCCTGCCCCATGGACCTTTCTCAAAGACCAGCTGCTCTCTAGCACTGCAGGAGGCCAAGGAGCTGCAGGAGGTGAAATGTACACCTGTGGCACCTGAAACAACATCGAGCCCAGTCAGCCCCATGGTGAGTTATTGGAGACTGATAAGGGCAGCGAGAGTCTATGCCTATTTTAAGAGTCAACATATTTTAGAACTAAAAAATTTAATGGGCCCCAAAGTGTCAACTGCCTGAAGGTTGACTGAGAAACACCGGCTGAAAAGTCCACCACTGGAGGAAGTCCAGAAACCTGCCTCTGACCCTGGCTAACAAGGGGCTTAGGGCCTCCAGGGTCTTTATTCCTGGGAACCTCAATCATTTAGGTATGTGCTGCTTCTCATATGGGAGAAAATATAGCACCTACTTTACAAAAATACAGTATCAATGATATTATTAGTAATCCTGTTAGCTGATATTTACTGAATATTTTATACATATCAAGCCCAGTGTATCATCCTATTAAGACCTTACAGCAACCTTATGATCCAGGTTTCCTGGTGTTACAGCAAAAGAAATAGGGTTAACAGACCAGGTAGTAAGAAGAGAAGACGGACGGAGTCACAAGAACAATGTACACTGGACTGAAAGTTTTAAGTGAAGACTCTGAATTACATTGGTCTGTTCATTTGTTCAATGTGAAACCACAGAGCACTATAGGTAGCTAGTTCATATAACTTCATATTCTTTTATTTTTTTCCTCTTGTTCTTCCTAACCAGTGAGATTTTTATCTTTAAAAGACACACACACACACACACACACACACACACACACACACACACACACACAAAATAAGCCCTCACCACATACATGAAAATCATGCGACCCATCTGTCTCACCTTATTAATATGAGGTTTGTTCCACTGGCATCAGTATTGCTAGTTTCAGCAGACCACGAGTCAAAATCTAAGTACTGTATTGAAGGCACAATGAGAAAGTAACAAAGCTATGATTTGAAAAATCTTATTTCTTCCAGATAGGATTTGTTCTGCAGGGGCCTCATGCTTTGGTGTCAGAGAGAAGCCAAACTTTTTGCTTCTTCAAATTATCCTTTGGATTTTTTCTCTCTTGCTCAGTCTTTGAATCTGTTTGTGTGTTTATGCAAAAGTATGCATGCATGTACCTAGAATGTGTGTATCACAGAGGTCCCTGGAATAATGAAAAAACACAATGGTGTCAGAATGATATAGGCCTTTACAAGCTGGGTGACCTGTGCCTCTCTGTGACTCGGGTTCCTCATTTAGAAAAGAGGCAAAAAACACCTTTCTAAAAAGGTTTCTAAAAAGATTGTGAAAAGTGAGCTCTGTAAAGCATCTAAGCACTCAGTAAATGGTAGACATAATTTTCTTCACACAACTGCATAAAATCAAAACTAGATGTGACTTAATCCACTTCGAAAGGTAGGTGTTAGATTTGCCTCTGAAACCAATGGTAAAATACACTTCATTTGGCATAAGATGTTTTATAACCCCTATTCAGAAGTTAGTCTGTCCACAGAGGGTAACTTATATCTGCCCATTTGCAGGTTGAAGTAATGTGGCCATGTCCATTGAAAGCTTCCTGATGGTCATTTTCATTACAGTATACCTTGTCACAGGGCTCAGTTCATGGGGCTCAGCCTATGCTAATATAAAGAGTAGGGCTGTGATAACCTAAAACAGCAAATAATGTCTAAATCATTCATTCAATTTCTTTCCATAATAGCTACCTTACAGTAAAAAATTAGATCTTGGCTATGGCATTCTGTAAGAATATGTTATCAATTGATGGTGAGAAGAAATACAACCTTTCCCACCCAGATAGAAAGTTACCCTGAACTTGAACACTGCTGCAAAAAATTTGCAAGGAGAACAACTGATGGTGGTCTGCCACTCGCTATTGTATGGCGCAATAATTATATCACAGCAATTCCATTCAGATTTTAAAATATTTCCTATATGCACATCAAGTACCACCAGTTAAATATTTAGTCTGACCTAGCTCATTAGTTTATTGCCAAGGAAATTAGAGGGTGAATTTTTTCAGAGACTACTATGCATCTTCCTTTCAGTGGTCCTACAAAACTGTGTTAGAGAGACAGCGTGACTATGAACACAGGTGAAAATCCATCAGTACTGCTGGTAAATAGCATAAAGCATGTGTCCAACTAATCGATAGGGCCCTAAGAACAGTGCTGTCTAACTGGTTTAAATTACCACGATGTCACCAATGTCACCATTTATCACAAGGAACACTGTGAAACTCTCAATGCAATCTTAATTTCTGTTCATTCGACCAAAATCATCAAGTGCCTACTAGGTGCAAAGGACTGGTCTCCCCATTGCTTTATCTACAGTCGTGGTTCTCAAAGTACTGCAGGGATCCCTGGGGTCTTTTCAGAGGTATACAGAATCCTCTCCTTTCCAACTATAAACCTATATGAACCCGAACTTGAACTTAGAACACATCACAATAGACTGAAATTCAAAAGCAAATGAGAGTCCAGTTGTTTTCTATTAAACCAGATATTAAAAAGATTTGCAAAAACTAAAATGATACCATCCTTTTTACTTATTCTTTTCTTGTTTTGGGAAATATAGTTATTGTTGATAAAAAATACTTATGTTACTTTGTGATGGGTTTATTATATTTTCAATGAATTAATAAATATTTTAAAAATATTCCTAGTTTTAATTTCTAATATGGTAACTGTTGATCGATATAACCCACATAAACAAAAGAGCCTTGAGATTTTCAATAATTTTTAAGAGTATAAAGGAGTTTTGACAAAAAAGAATTGAGAACCACTGTTCTACATCTATTGCATTTATATCTTACAGCACCCCAGTTCCCTTTCCCAATTTTAACTGTATTCACAGAATTTATCACTATCAAAAATTAAACATTACATATGTAATAATAATTATATATTTTTATTTGTTTTCTCCATATGCCAGTCATTTGTCTATCTGCCCTCAGATCCATTCCCTACCCTCTCTCTGCAACATACACTTCCCAGGATCCTTTGCCAAAGACAATGGGATGCACTGTCAGGAGGCTACAGGAGGAGAGCAGAGCCTTCATTCGGCCTCCAGCAGTACTGCCTCTTCTCCTGGGTTCCAGTATCTCCTAATAAGCCTTTCTTTCCTTTGTGCTCCCAGGTCCTGTGGAACAGCCCAGGCTCCCAGACTCTAGTAATCCCTTCTTCTCACTTTGTTTGTCTAATCCTAGGGTGTAGTGGGTTGCAGGTCTTGTTATTACTACCTGGTTGCTTTACTTTCCCAGTTTGACTTGTCAGCTCTCCTCACACTTTGGGGGAAGAAACTTATCTCAGCTTCCTCATTTGAAAATAGGGCTAATAATGGTCAATCAGGGCTGCTGTGAGGATTAGAAAAAAAATACAGAAAGGACCTAGCATACAGCTTGGCTCAGAACTGGTGAAAATTTTAGTTACTATTATTGTTAGTATATTTTAAACTTTGGAATTACTGCCTTACACAAAAAAATAGAATCTGTTTCTTTCAGCTGGTGTTAAAGTTTCGATTATTAACTGAGATTCTAATGGATGTAGAAATTATTTTTCCAAGATAACTACTGTAATTATGACATGATCAATAGCTTTTCTCAATTTTTACTTCAGTTGAAAAAGAAATGTGCAGAGAACACTACAAGAGAAATCCTCCTGTGTAATCAAGCTTTACAAACCATAATAAATCAGAGGTCTTCCCTTTTTATATCATTGTGAAAGGAAATAAAGCTCAAATGTATTCAGTACTTAATTCTCTACTGGGAACTTGCTAAAAGCTTTATTTACATGCATTATGACACTTAATTCTTATAACCTTACAAAGTAGGTATTATTATCATTACCCCCACTCTCCAAATGAGGAGACAGGCTGAGAGAGGTTCAGGACTTGCCAAGATCAAATAGCTCATAAGCAGAGAAACAGATTTGAACCTGTACTGAAGATGAGCCCTTATCTGTAATCTACTTTTGTAAAACATAAATAAAGACACCGAACCACATCCCATGTGATTTGATAGTTTCTGCTTACAGATTGTTTTTTAGAAGACTTGGTACCTATAATTAATATACTTGCTCCTATTTCTCTTCAATGACACAGAGAAACAGATGCCCTCAACAGCAGGCTTTTTCCCCCACTTTGGGATGGGCAAATACAAATGGTTTATCCCAGGGCCATAGGAGGTAAATCTCCAATATTCGATTACTTTCTTCCCTCTGCTCCTGGTGGCAATGGGAGGATTCCTTGGCTGGGTCAGGGAATCAAGGCGATGTTGGAGGTAGTCATCCACAAGAAATTCCCAGTGGTCCCCAGATGCCGAAGTTCCACTGTGCTGCCACAGCAGACAGTGGGGCTCCCTCACTTCAGCTGTTCTGGAAGCCAGGCAGGAGCCTGCCATTGCTTACAGATTCCTGGAGAGTAAGACAGGGGGTGAGCAACAAAACGAACACCTAACTATTGGCTGGAGTTTCTCCCTTACATCATCAATGCTCTCCAGTCCTGGGATCTGGGGCTAGACGATGTAGAAACACCAAAAACCTATTGCTTCCTTTGAAGAAAGTTTTTTTTCTTTTCCTGAGAGAGAAAAAACAACTTCAGTCTGTACTCCACAAAGACAAACATTTTAACTTCCAAAGGCATGCACTAATAATCAATTAGACACATCACTAAGGAGATATCACACATGAAAGGATTCTTTGCCAACCTCTCTTTAAATACTGAACTCTTTCTGACAAATGAAAGTAACAGCTAAGTGACAAAAAAATTCAACTACCTGACAATTTTTAGGAATACATCTGTCCCACAACATAAACTATATGGCATCAATCAAACAATTTAGAGATGCATGGTAGTAATTTGTTCACCATGTGTCCACTTAGTTCAGAGTGTTATGCTAGGTGCTACATCCCGTAGCAGAAACATGAAGGTAGAATTGGCTTCATGCAGGCCACATGGCCTATGCATGTGAAACCTCTTCTGAAGTTCTTTTGTGGACCTATTCCTATTTCTGGCAGTCAAGGGCATGCAGTTAAACTCCACTGATTCCCTAATATATAGCAAAAGATGAAGGGAGCATGGATTATTAACTCCACAGCCAAATATTTAATATAATTATCCATTTTCATCCTAGGTTCTTTCCTTTCTCACCTCAATTCACCTGATGAGTCTATTTCATCACACTGACATTGTGTGATACTGAGGTAATGAACATTTAAAGCATACCCAACATTGTGCTAAGTGTTTAAAATGTAACATATTATTTTATACTGTCATTAATACTATGAAGTGAGTACTTTTACATGCATTTTATAGACGAGGAAACAGGTTTAGAGAGATTGAAAATTCACTAGCAAAAGTTAATAACTTGGATTTGAACTCTGGTCTGACAGACTAATGCTTCTGTTCCTTTTTACCATTCCTCCATCCTAAACTGGTTCATCTTCCCAAGCATCCATTTTACTAGAAGACTTGAGAGAAAAAATTATAATATGAAAGAAAACATAGATAGAATTATCATTTAGAATATGAATTTAACACAAATTTTTAAAGATAGAACACCAAGAAAGGTCCTGTCTACAAATACCTTACAGACAATCCATGTCCCTAGACCTATAAAAGTATTTTAAAGGATCTAGGGCAGGCTAATTTGTTTGGCCTCCTTTCAAAATGACAATATTTAAGTATCCACAGACCTTCTATCTAGAGGGGTAGAGAGGGGGGAGAGAAGGCTCTGGTGTCAGGGCCCTGCTGATAAGCACTGCACAGATACACAAAAACCTGTGCTGTCTTTAGAAGTCAGTTGGGACCGCAGTGAAAATTATAGTATGCCCTTGGGGATCTCATCCTCACTTCAAGTGGCTTATACAATTGTTCCTTCCAGCTCCATATTCTGGCCTGGGCAACAGTTCTGGTTAAGCCATTTTTCTTCATCCCATTGTACTTCCTGATATATTTCTACATCCCTTACAGCTTGGCCTGAGCTGGCCTGCCTCTCCGGAAAGCACTGACCCTCACAATGCACACTCCTTTGGCTAAGGAAGGGTGCCACCTCTACAACCACCAACCCAATAAAAGCAGCAGATGCCCCTACCCCCATCCCAATAAGCCTCTGCTTTTCATCTCTGCTTTCCACTGAATATCACATATCCCATTTCCCTTCCTAGCTGATGCTGAGATGCAATAACTTGTCACCTGAGATATAGCCCATTAAAATTACATAGCACAGGTAATGGAGAGCTCAGTGCAAGTGGGGACAGCAGGTAATTAACCTTAATTTATGGCGCTTCTTTGGGCTCCCTATCTACACTCCTTTCTCTATGCTTAGCACATGGAGGTCCTCACCATTTCTTAGAGGTATCTCCTGGGATTTGTTGAGTCGGGGTGGTTATTTAACACTGTCCTCATTAACTCAGCCACCAAGTCACAGCAGTATTGGGTTAACAAGGTGGGGGCAGGGAATTGTGATCATCACAATAGACCATCGATTCTCCAGGGGCAGTGGGTGTAGGGAAGAGTGGATTCAGCGGTCTCTGCATGTTTTCTATGAATAGACAACTGAACAAATTGAATAGCACCAGAATCTAAGGAGACAAGATCTAAAAGGAGCAGAAGCTTAGAGTTCCCACCAGGAAGGACCCAGTACAATTTGCATAAGATGCAAGGCCTGTTTTCATGTCCCTTGCTGTGGTTGTTGGGTTTGTCTTAGGACATTCCCTGGAGTCAATTTAACATTGGATGCAACAGGCAGAGGTAAATCAAGAGTAAGAATTCTGCTGATTCTGGGGTAAGAATAGACATGAGATGGGCTGTAGAGCTGGGGCACCTTGGGTCTAATTTCTAGCTCTGCCTGTGTGACCCTGGACAAGTTACTTAATCTTTTTCTTCTGTGAAATGCAGATCATACTACTTGCCTTTACATTGTTGTTTGACTGATTAAGTGACATAACATAGCTAAGGTATTTAGGAAGTATGCATTCAGAAAATGAAAGTTTTATTATTATGCCCTCCCAACTAGTAAATTCGTAGGGAGTCAAACAGTTTATCTGATCCCTAAGACAAATCACGTTTCTAGAGCCTTGGAAAAACTAGTTCACAGGGCTATCTTGGGGCTTCATTCACAGCACTGAGTTGTCTCAGAAACATTTTCTCATCCTCTTGAGAGATCAAATCCAAGGACCCTTGACCAACTCTGATTAGAATGAGTGGTTTGTCTCAGGTGTGACTAATAGGCTATCTCCCCATTCCTCCAGCTAACTCGCTGGTTTGACACTGGACATGGTCAGGTTTAATATTCAGTCTTCTGAAAACCAAGTGAGAAGACTCAGCCCAGTGGCTTTCTCTCTAAAGAGTTAAGTGCTCATCCCTGAAACCAGGAGTTGGTCTAACTCCTAAAGTAACAACCAAATTTCTCAAAGTCTTTGATAGATGACAGCCTGAAGTACTTATAATCCCCCTCACAGAGTGAACCAGCAATGAAGACTGCTAATTTAAACAAACGAACAAACAAACAAAAACTTCATTGAGTTTGTAACAATGCATTTCAATTTTCTGGGGATACAGTTCAGAAATTGTCTAGTGGTCTCCATGAGTTTTGATTGATAGTTATATATAAATATATGCAGAGAGATGACTAACACATTTGTTGTTCAGCACCTCTTCTGGGTGCTTATGGCTCCTGGCTGGGTGTTTTTACTCACACTGCCTCATTTAATCCTTAAAAAAGCCCTGTGAGATCAGAATTATAATCTTTCATTTACAAAGAAAGAAACTTTGGCTCAGAGGTTATGCGTTTGACAACGTCACAGAGCACCTAGTCATGGCAGACCTAGCTGACTGAATCCAAGTCTCTGTATACAAATCCAGTGCTGATTCTACCACACTGTAAATGTGTTTTGTTGATATACGTTGTTTTACCAGTGTTATGTAGATTTATATCGAAATAAAAAAAAAAGTGAGGAAAACCTACAAAAGAAAATTAGAAGTTAAAATTTAAAGGCTAAATATAACCTTGGTTCTCCTACACCTTATGACTGAAAAGCTCACCCCTATGGACATTTTTATAGCCTTGTGTTTCCTGCCACAATATTTTGAGAAAGGATGAGACTCAGCTGTAGTCTCATGTGAGGGGTTGCCAAAGGGATATGACTATTTTCACAATTCACTTGACCACTGAACAAACTATTCATTTTAGAAAACGTGCAGAGCAATTTGGAGCAACTAGATATTCTGGACACTATGGAAATTGCTTAAGGACACAACTGTCTGCTTTGCTCTTTCTTGGTGCCTAAAATAGGGCTTACTACCAAGCAGGTGCTTGACAGACATTTTTTGAATGAACAAATGACTGAATGGCAGTAATAGGTAGTCGTGGGCTCACAAACCATTTTCATGAGGCTAAGTCATCCTCTCTGCCCAATCTTGGAATGGAATGTAGGAATAGTTATAGTGCCAGTATACTCCTCAGGCATTCCAAAGGTGATATTTTAAATAGGAACAAATGAAAGCAAAATCAAACGACAATAAAAATCATTTCTTTAAAAGTTATAGCAAAAATCGGGTTTTCTGAAATTTTCTCCAGCCTAGACCACCTTTTAAAACCATTGATTGGGAAGTCTTTAGCCATACGAAGAAAATTTTCAAAATAATTGATACATGCTGTGAATGGTGGTAGGTGACAGAGGCATAGATTTTTGGCCAGACACTCTTGAGCTAAAACCCTGACTTCTAAATGACTTATTAGCTATATAACCTTTGTAAAGGTTATATAACTCCTTAGCTTGTTTCAGTGTCAGCTTCCTCACTGGTAAAATGAAATATTTAATTCATTGAGTTATTATTAAGAATTAAGAAAGATTAATAGTGCCTGGCACTTAGCAAGCTCAATAAATGTGAGTTCCCTCCCCATTTCTCTCCCTTCCTTTCCCTGCTCTTTCCTTCCTTGACACCCATTTATCCTAAAACCATAGAGGTAGGTGAGATCATGTAATTATTTTTTAAGTGTTCTTATTCCTGCTGTTCAAACACTTTCTAAAAACATGAGTTGGAGGAGCTCTAAGTTTTCTACTCCTTTTTTTCTTTGAGTGTCAGATCTAAGATATTAAATCCTATTATATAACAGAAAAACAGTGAAGCTGAAGGCTAGAACATAACAATTACTGTAATTCAACAGGCAATAGAAAAATAAAAGGCTTTGACTTCCTAGGCTTCTTATTTTTCCATCGTTATTGCTAAAAGTGGTTAAAGAGATATAATGGAAGAAAAGGTGGCCCTTGCTTCTGAAGTTAACTGCTGTCTCAGGAGCTTTAACGGGGACATCTGCTGGCTTTTTAACAAAGGAAACTGGAAAGGGTCAAGGGCAAGTGCAGGAGACTGGTTCACGAGGGAGCCACATCTGTTTGGTATTCTCCCAAGTGAGAAAGCTCAACTTCTGAAACAGCATGGGTATACTGGTTAAACTAGAATCAAGGAAGAGATAAAAGCTTTTCTGTCCTCCATGTTTCAATGGTAGAGATCAACAGCTGTTTATATCCTTTAATACCTAACTAAGGGTGAAGCCTTCACATCTGTCAGTATTTTCCGGTTCTATTTCCTTGAATCACAGTGGGGAGGAGGTGAAGTTTGAACCCCTCCCAATTCCCAGGCAAGAACACAGAAACATGCCTAGGATTCAAAGCTGTAATGCTAAGCAGATATCCCCATTTCTCATCTACCCAGGGTCTGCTGTTTGCTGAGAATTTTTTTACTTTATCCTGACATACATTTTGATCGTTTTCATGATACTGACTCATGGCAGCACAAAGATCAAAAAGAAAAAAAGTAGGCTAAAATAAGGGGGAGAAGTAAGAGGAGGAAATGGATTCTAACAAAGAAAGTGGCTCCTGAAAATAAGTTATTTGAAAAGCTAGCAACAATATCATCCAAAGGCCAATAACAGAGGTGAGCAGAATACTGAAGAAGACCCTCAGGGTGGTGGTGGATGATGGTGGTTTTCACTGACCTCTAACATTTCACCTTGGGAAAGTTAAATAGAAAAAAATAAACTCCATGGAGGCAAGGTACAGAAAACACTCAGGATGATGATAAAGGGATTTAGAGATATGTATTTAACTTCACTTTGATCACCAGTACCATAGACACATTGGGACTTTTTAGAGATTATTTTTCCATCCATCCATCCATCCACCCACCCACCTATCCATCCTATAACTTATAAGGCACAAAGACTGGATCCTGTACTGGGATTTTCAAAAGAATAAGACATATTCCATAACTTTAAGGGGTTTATATTCTAATGAGTGAGAGGACATGGTATAAAGAATGCATGAGCATTCACTAAATAGAGACGATGGCGATTCCAGAAGGAGAGAACAACGTGGATAAAACCAGAGAGGTAGGAAAAAGACAGTTTCTGGGGGATGAAAAGTATTCTGAGCAGCTATAATAAATAGAGGAGTGAGTGGTGGGTGCTTATTAAAAGTGGAAATTCTTAGGTCTTACCTAAGAGATTGTGATTTAGTTGTTAAGAGGGAGGACCAAGGAATTTGCATTTTAAACAGAAGGCCCAAACAAAAGTTTGACAATTCTAACTTATAGAGATTCACATTTCCCAAAAGATGCTAACGATATTCCATTAAAGAAAAAAAAAGCTAGCAGGTTCAAATTAGAAACACCACATACTAAAATATTATTCCATTCTTAAAGATTTATAATGTGTATTAGCATGTTAAAAGTCCTGCAGTAAAGAAATCAATTTTACTCAGCATTTCCCCAACTTATTTTTCCATAGAGGTAGGGGTGGAATCATGGTACACCTATTAAAATCTCTCAGAAATGTGGTGACAGAAAGAAATCTAACTATGGGAGGTGAACACACAGTGTAAATATATATATGCCTTATTGTTAAAAAAAATAAAAATAAAGTTGCTCTAAAACTAAGGGGAAAAAAATAAAATCTCTCAGAACACTGGTGTACAATGGAACACATGATTGAGAAGAGCTGAAACAGATGATTCTGATCAGGTGAGTATGTTCCCTAAACCCACTGAATGGCTAAAGGAATGCCTAGAAAAAGATAGCAAAGTCGATTACTCTGGAGGACATGGTAGCATCCACTGATTTCCTAGCAAAGTCTAAAACCACATGTCCTATATTCCAAGCTGACCACAAGAAGCTTCTCACTCTGAAGTAACATACCATGGTTCTGTGATATTATTTCTGGTCCCCAACTCCATGTGGTAACCACAGTTGCCAGAGAGAATAGAGGCACCCAGAGTTCAAAGCATCAAGGAGCAGAAACAGAAGGGGAAGGACAAAGAAAAGTCTCCTTGCCCACGTTTATCTTTATTGCTATCATATGTTCTGCACAGAGCACTGGCATTTGCTTACAGTGCTTTTGGAAAAGAAACATTCCTCCTAGCAACAAAAGAATCCTCTGACAGTCAAAGAAAGTGCAAAAAGACGTGAACCTAAGAGATTTCCGCCCCTTGGAGGTGCCTATTACATGGCTGGAGGTGAGGGGGTTGAAATCTGCCTTCTCCTTCCCATGTTGGTGAATGGAGGTTTTACACTACCCCCACCTCCTTTCTTAACGAGGGTCAGCAGAGGGAAAGAACATGCGGGAACTGGACAAGTCAAGGCAACACTAGAATTCTGAGCAAATTGGTTTTGTGCTGAATATTTCAAGATGTACATACTGCCCTAATCAATTTATAGACTTTTTTTTTTCTGGTATTAACTTAATTACTTCCATACGCCCCACCTCAACTCTCCATATGCCACGTGGGGACACACACAACCCAACTAGAGGTGATTTCAACAATGTGTTTCAAATACTTCTTTTATACTCCAACCATCTCAGAGCTTTTTTTTTTTTCCAGAGCTTTTTAATAATACTTTCCAACAGCACAAGTATTTTTTTCTATCATTCCACAAATATTTCCTGACTGCCTACAAGGGTTCCAGGGCACCGTGCTAGATACTGGAGATACAACAGTGAATATAAGGAGATTCCTCTTTGCCACTGAACCTAGGGCCTAAAAATAAATGAATTTTACATTCAGCCTGCCAGTGCATGGAAAATCTAATGATCAGCAGCATAAAGAAATACAAGATGTAGAAAAGGTTTGGTCCTTCTCCTTGAAAGTTTTATGACTCAGAACATAAGGGAAACAAAAGCATTTGCATTTCAAGTGTCCTGGTAAGTCTAGCAGCCACACAAGGGTCTGAGTTAACAGTACAGCCTGGAATTAATAACCTATAATTGGGAGAGGGAAGGACAGAATGGCAGGATCTTAATTTTCCCAGAATGCTATCTATTTGTTCATTTGATCTGCAAACAAATCCATGGATTCTCACACTGTGATTTCTTAGCCTGAGAGATGAATGCCAACAACTGTGCCAGAGTTACTGTAACTTTAACTAATTAATTAGCTAAATAATAAGGACCTTACCAGAATAACTGAGTGGGTTTGGAGTCTAGTCCTAAGGAAGCCAGCATGATCAAATCTAACATTTTACCAAGTTAATTTTCCCAGCACGTGGTCTGTGTAATTTCATGACTGAGATCCATGAAATTATTGTAGTGGTTCACAAATGATATTTTTCAAAATTTCAATAAGATCTTAGCAATGGAAAGAAAAACTGCAGGTATGTGAGTGATGGAATTTGGGGAAACATTGGTAATGGGTGCTATCCAGCATTCAAAGTCAGTCCTGGAAGAAGCCTTCGAAAACTTTCTGAGCTTGGGTAGGATGTGACATAGTAACCAAGAAACATCATGGACTCACCCACACAGGTTGGAAATATGTCTTCATTGTTGATCTGGACCTCAATCCAATCCATGAGAAGGTTCATGTACTGGGGAGCTGGCAGTGCAGTAGGCTTCTTGTATTTGAGGTCATCCTGCCACCGATACTCATATTTGGGGCCCCCCGACATTACAGGACAGGTCCGCTCGGTGCAGAACTCACAGATGGTGCCGTAGATGAGGTTGATCCGATTGAAGAAGTCCACCACGTGCACTGCCACCCAGTCATTCTGGTCTTCGCCACTGGGCAGCTGCACGGCCGCCTTCAGGTCCACACCAGAGTTGAGGGATGCCTGAGCCCGTTTGTGGAGCTCGAACCTCTGTGTGCCAGGTTCAAATTTCCTCTTAGGCCGGAAGGTCTTGTCCTTGTTGAATACCTGCTTCAAGGCTATGGACATGGTCTTCTCCTTTCCTTCCTTTGTTTTGCAGGAAGCGAAAAGGCACCTGGAACTTTTCAGGGAGAGATCACAACCGAGCAGCGTTTTCCAGCCCTCTGGCCCCAGACTTGTGTCTTGTAGTTTTAAGCTATTTTAAATGGCCCTTTCCATCTTCCTCTTGAGTGATCTCCAGGAGAACCTCATGTTTCTTCCTATAGGCAGGAGAGAAAAGGGTCTCATAAGCACCCAGTTTGCATTTAAGAGATGACAAAGGCTCCTACCAGATTTCCACCTTGCATTTTGCTGTGCCCACTTCCATCCAGGTATGTGGATGAGGAGATTAAGCCAAATCCCTGGGAATATGCATTGGTGATTCAAACCATGCAAATCACCAAATAAGTAAAGGCATCTTACTCCTTTTCCTCATGGCCTTGGTCAAATGTCTGGTGACTCTTCCCTGTGTGATTATAGGCTCAAGGGACCTCTCGAAGGTGATAACGATGAATATGGTAGTCAGTGACCCATCCCATCCCACACATGCTCCTTTTGAGAGCACCTGTTACGCCCCCAACACACACACACACACACACACACACACACACACACACACACACCTTGCCCCTTTTGAATAAGCATGGGGCCACTACCCTCATCCTCCTGGATACAGCTGATTGGAGCAAGGGTGGCTATCACACCAAGCCAGCTAATAAGAATATTTCTCCTGGGAATTTGGAATCAGGCTCCAGCATATGTTAGGCATTACCTCTGAGAAGTGATGAGAACTGGGTCTAGCTGAGCCCTATTTGGACCAAGTACAGTGCAGCCCAGAAAGCTGGTCTGCAGAGAGGGGAAGGAGGAGAGAAAGAGGAAGAGAGAAGAAAAAGAAGGAAGAGGAGATGGGAGAAGCCACCTACACACAGAGAAACAAAGACAAGAGCACAAGCAGCCACATAAGAAGAAGAAAGAAAAAGAGACAGTGAAAAGAGAGTAGCTTCCTTAGTTCCTGAAAATCTTCTAGGAACTGATACCAATTCCTTTTAAGGCCTCGCTGCGATTCCAAGCCCTTGGGATCCATATGTTTTTCCTGAATTAATCAAATCCCTTGTTTTACTTTGGCTAACTTGAGTAGGTTCTGTTTTTTTCCAAGAGTCCTTAACTATGACAGCATTTATCACTCCTATAACTGCTCATCCTTCATGTCTTTAATATTACACCCTAAACAGAACTTGAGGCAGAGCTATCCAATAAACCTTTCTGTGATAATGCAAATTTTCCATATCTTTGTTGTCCTGTATGGTACCCATAAGGCACATGTGGCTCTTAAGCACTTGAAATGTGATTAATGTGACTGAGGAACTGAATTTTTCCTTTCATTTAATTTTAAAGAATTTAAATTGAAATAGCTACATGTGGCTAGTGGCTATCATACTGGACAGCACAACTTTGCAGTCTTCAATGCTCTCTTCTCCATTATCTCAGTTGACCCTTAGAAAATCCTGGCGAGGTTTATAGTAGATTTATAGTAGGCATAGTGGATTTGTAGTAGGTATCATTATCCCTGGGTCTCCAAGAGATAAAATTACTTGCCTAACATTGCTCCATAGCTAGTAGGGTACAAGGTCGGGATTGAAATCCAGTTTCTTGTCTCCTAGCAAATGTTCTTTCCATGTGGCCTTATATCCTAAAGTGATGCCCTTCAACCTGTCTCTCCCCTTTTACTCAGATCTTCCTCTACATGCTCCCCAAAGATCACAAGTATAGATTGGCTGGAGGTGAAGACTGTGTCCTCTGAATATAAGACCTGAAACAATAAAATGCATAGAAAAAAACATAGGAATGAAACTCAAGGAACCTTGGACTTAAAGAAGATTTTATGAATTTGATCTCGAAGGCAAAAATAAATGAATGGGACTACATCAAATTAAAAAGCTTCTGCTCAGCAAAATAAATCGTCAATAAGGTAAAGAGACAACCATCTCAATGGGAAAATAAATTTGCAAGCAATGCCTCCAATAAGGGACTAATATCCAAAATATACAAAGAACTCATATGACTCAATAACAACAAAAAAACAAATGATCCAATCAAAAAATGGGCAGAGGACCTGAACAGATACTTCTTCCTAGGGGACATACAAATGGCTTACAAACATATGAAAAGATGTTCAACATCGCTAGCTATTAGGGAAATGCAAATCAAAGCCACAATGAGATACCATCTCATACCTGTTAGAATGGCTATAATCAACGGGACAAGAAATAACAAATGTTGGAGAGGATGCAGAGTAAAAGGAACCCTCATACACTGCTGGTGGGACTGCAAATGTGTACAGTCACTATGGAAAACAGTATGGAGGCTCCTCAAAAAACTAAGAATTGATCTACCATATGATCCAGCAATCCCACTACTGGGTATTTACCCCAAAGACTTGTAAACCCATATCCAAAAAGATATTTGCACACCGATGTCCATAGCAGCATTATTCACAGTGGCCAGGGCATGAAAGCAACCGAAGTGTCCTATGGTAGATGATTGGCTAAAGAAGTTGTGGTACATCTATACAATGGAATATTACTCAGCCATAAGAAGAGATGAAACACTGCCATTTGTGACAACAAGGATGGATCTTGAGATAATCATGCTAAGCAAAATAAGTCAGACTGAAAAAGTAGAAAATCATATGATATCACTTATATGTAGGACATAAACCTAAAAGCAACAAATGAACAGGACAAACAGAGACTCAGGTTCGTGGACAATGGACTAGTGGTTATCAGAGGATAGGGGACGGGGGAGGAGGGGGAAGGTAGACAGGGTAAAGGGGGTCAAATATAGGGAGATAGGGGGAAGGCGAAGTGGGTAAAGGGGATCAAATATATAGTAGCTGAAGGAAACTGGACTTTGGATGGTAATCACACAATAGAATATATAGATGTCAAATTATAATGTACACCTGAAAATTATAAACTGTATTAATCAGTGTTACCCCAATAAACTTAATTTTTAAAAATATAAACAAATAGATAATAAAATAAAATAAAATAAAATAAAATAAAATAAAATAAAATAAAATAAAATAAAAGACTGTGTCCTGTGGCCTGGAAACAGAGAGGAGACAGACTGATTCACTCACTGGTCAGTCCCTAGCCAAATGAGCCAAGTGTTGTGGCCAGATTCAGATGGACCCTTCATAGAATCTGGAACTGAATTAAACAAGTTAAAACAAATGAAAGTGCTCTTTCCAAAACTAGAAGGGCTTCTGTCATTCTACAGTCAAACATGACTTGGCATTGTCTTCAACCTTAATTATTCAAGCAAAACAAAACAAAACCAAAAACAAACAAACCACACCTGTGACATTTAGATTCCCTCTCACAGACTCTGCCTTTGTGTTCAGAACTGCTGACCATTTAGCCAAATGCCTCTTCTGGACACTCCTTACACCTTCTGTGTGCTCATTTCCTCCCTCTTATTCCCACCCTCTTCCTATTAGATTTTCACTGAAATTCCATATGCTGAGGTGTTTTTTTTTTCCCCTCCTTATACAGCATTGAGCATACACACACCCCACAAAGAGATCTTTGTGGAAAAGCAGGTCATGTGACACCCTCTGCCTGAGACTGTGAAATCACATTCCTGGGTACTTCTGTATGTCACCAAGAAGGGTATTACCACACATACTCTGAAACTTTAGAAAAGGAAAGAACAATCTCTTCTTCAAAACAATACCTTCCCAAAGGCTTAGCCTACCTGAAAAGAGGCTTAAGAAAATTGAGAGCCTTAAAAAAGCATTTCCAAAATAAAAATATGAGTTAGAGGTTGGGAAGATAGAGAAAGGATGGTGACCATGTGTTTTTATTTGTTTTTTTCTTTTAAAAGAGACAATAGTCTCTCTGTATAACAATTGCTTAATTGCTGACAGTAAAGTAGCAACACCCCAACAGCCACCCCCTCCTGTCTTCAGCAAATAACTTGTGTTGTTCTATTATTCTGATAATGAGGGTACCATTAATTGCCAGGGCCCTCAAAGCAGTCTTCTCCCACTGCATTACATGACCCTCGATACCACTAACTGCTCTGTTTCTCCATGGCCAGGTGCATCTGCTTGCATGGACACTAGAATGGAAACTGCCCTCCACACCAGAGCCAGGTTCTCAGCAAGTCCCTCTAGTACTCGAGAGTGTGAATGAGACAGAACAATCAGCAAATTCTCCACAGCGCAGAGCCCCTCACAGGCTGGTACTCACGAATATTTAAATAAATATTACAACCTTGTTTGAGGTTTGGAGACTTTTCTTCCTGAGATTCTTAGATTAGAGGGTCCTCCACCCCTGGGCTGTGGGCCGGTCCCAGTCCGTGGCTTATTTGGACCTGGGCTGCACAGCAGAAGGTGAGTGGCGGGCAAGCGAGCGCAGTTTCACCTGCATTTGCGACCGCTCCCCAGCGCTTGCATCACCACCTCAGCTCCACCTCAGATCATCAGGCGTTAGATTCTCATAGGAGAATCCATGGTGCCAAAAAGGTTGGGGACCACTGACTTAGATAACCAACTTCAAGATATCAGTCTCTTGAACTGGATGGGGGTTCATCCAAAACTTTAACCAGCTTTAAAGTCACTTTCTTTTTGCACCAGCACAACAGGCCTACCTGAGGGAACAGTCATCTTTGGAAGATTATTTCTCAACCAAGTCTCTTAATGTGCTGCTCTTATTAAACTCTACTATGTACCAGATTATTTACATATATTATTGACATTTTAATCCTCACTACAGCCATACATGGCAGATGTTTTTACGACTATTTTACATAAAAAGAAATTGAGACTCAACTAGATGAAATAAATTGGCAGAAATCACAAAATTAATAGATGGGAAGGCCAAATTTTGAATCCAGACCTCTCTGGCACTATTATTTTTTTCTCTCTAAAGCAGTTTTAAAATCTCATGAGCATCTTTATGTTTTCAAAGCTCCTCTGTGTGTAGATTTCCAAGCCCCTCACAAGACTATAAAGGAAGCTAGAACAGGTGGTACTATCTCCATTTTACAGACGAGGAAACAAACTCTGTTCTCCTAGTGCTTGTTCCAAGTGTATTATCATTCTGACATACTCAGACATAAGCATGTCAAATTCTTTGTCTAGAATAAAGTTCTCTGGAGAGGGGATAGGATGGTCAATGGTAATCAAGGATGGATAATAACAAATTCATCATACCACTGATTGACTAAACAAAGAGGCATCTGAGTCTTTATCCAAGTGTCAGATGCTATACTGAGACAGGTACCCAAAAGAGTCTTGGGATGAAAAAGGGAATAGAAAATTCTCTTGGAAAAAAAAAGAAAAAAGAAAATCCACTAGGCCTTACTTTCCAACTCAGAGCCCCATCGGGATCCCTGCCCATAATTTATACTGTCGATTTATTCAATGCTTAGAACAGTGCATCTCAATGTTAATGTGAGACCTTGGATTTTTATTTTTTATTTTTATTTTTTTAATTTTTCAATTAGAGTTGGCATATAACATTATATTATTTTCAAGTGTAAAACATAGTGATTAGACATTTATATAAATTACAAAGTGATCACCCCATTAAGTCTATCTGACACCACACATTATTGACTATATTGCCTGTGTTGTACTTTACAATGTGAGATCTTGCTAAAATCCAGGTTCTAATCTTAGTTGGTTTAGGGTGGCACCTGAGGATCTGCATTTCTAACATGCTCCCTGGTGGTACCAAATCTGTTGGTCTGTGGATGGCGCTTTCAGTATCCAGGCCAGATCTATGAGATCTTATTAGAAATGCAGACTCTGCACATCTCCACCGCCCCAATACACACACACCTAGTACATCTAATTCTGCACTCTAATAAAATCTCAGAAGTATATGTTTTGAGGAACACTGGGTTGGAGGGCTGCCCGACTGGCTGGGTAAGTGGATGATTAAATTAACTTCCATTTGTTATTCTGTTGGACAATTGGCATCATAAACACAGTTTCCAGTTGAGTGTGCATGTGTGTTTGAGAAAAAGAATGCTGATGGACTCACTGTTGTGAATACAATGGCCCTGGCAGATAGTGACAATGACGATGGGGTCTTTTTATCTGGATTGATTTGGATAGCACAGCACTCAGAACCTGGGAGATTCCTGGAGAATACCTTCTCATAAATGCCAGATGGAATGTGGCTGCTTATATTGTTGCTGAGGCCTCAGGCAGAAAAGCTTCTTTGGCTAAATAAAATGTGGCACTAGCAACAACACAGCCATTATTCTCTGTCCTTGTCCAGTCTCAAGAAAGAAAAGAATAAGTCATAAGTTTTGTTCTCTGGGTAGAAACTATAAGCAAATTCTGTGTTATGAATGGCACCCATGACAATGCTGGCCTTCAATAAATTTTTGAAACCAATGGCTCATTTAACCAATCAACATTTACTAAAGGTCTTTTATGTGCCAGACACGGGGCTAGGCACCAAGGACACAGAGCTACTAAAAACTTAGTCCCTGCCTTTGAAAAGTTCACAATTTGCTATCTAGTATTGAGGTGAGTTTATTGGCTTTTGCTTTTTAAGCTACAAAGTTAAATGAACCAATATAAATAGTGATGTGATTCCTTCAGTTTTATTCAGGTTAGGAATGAAAAATGACAATAAAGAATGAGGTCTTGTGGAAAGAGAAAAATGGAAATCCAAATAAACAGCATAAAATTGACAGGAGCTCCATGTGTTCTCCATATTTTCTGCTTAATAGATCAATTATAGCAATAAAACATGATGTACACTATAAAAATATGCAGAGAGAATTCTGCTGGACTGCAAGGGAATGTTGACAAGGTAACTAAGCAATACTGGCAAGGAAAGTTCTTATTTTTCTTTTCCTATTGATGTCTTCTGCCTTATTAGTTAAAAAATCAGAGTCCTTGCCAAGGGTAAGGAAGAATAAAAACAAATCTTCCATTCACTCCGGAGAGGTCCATCTTCTCTAGCCGTGACTACCTCTAAAGAGACCTTGGTGGTACAAAGGGTGGGTAAGACAAAAAGGAGAGAGACTAAAGTTGATATTAACTGGGGGAAAAGAAGTTCAATATATCATCTGTGGGATGGAAGATTCTTCCTGGAAGGACCAGCAGGCAGGACAATTCACTACAGGAAGGCCATAAGAGAAATGCCCCAGAAGAACCCCACATGAGGGAGGTACCATGTCATCATCATTGCTGGGGTCCCAGAAACTAGGATGGTTCCTGGCACAGAGCTCAACTTCGCTGGATGCTGGCTTTCTGGATGAATAAATGTTAATGAATGAAGAATCGTTTGCATTAAAGTGAAACCACAAGAGTGAAAGCAAATGGGACCTCCTGTCTTTAGTTCTTCAGTAACTCTATCTCAAACTGTAAGCTCACTAGCAACTCACTGAGGTCAGATATTACCAGATGCTGGGCTGCTCAGAAATGTCCCTTCCTGAAAGGTCTAGACATCTGTCTCATTTCTTTCTCAAATGGGCTGTTCCTTTCCCCTGTTATCTAAAATTCCAGCTGTTCAGAATTGAAGAATGATTAGTCTGATTTCCATCTTCCTACTATATTTTTCTCTTCATGGCTACAATAGTCCATGGAACCATCCCCTCACACCCCAAATATTAGATAAAAATAAATTAAGTTTTTATTTTAAAGGAGCATGTGTGTGAGTAAAACAAACACCATCTGATTTTCCAGGCTCCAATAAAGGATATACCTAAATATGTGATTTTATCAACCTTTATATACTGTTTAATTCCTGCCTATTCATTAGGTACTATCTTTGCACACAAGACAATCCCAAAATTGGAGAGATTTCTGCCTGAGAAGCAGACTTCCTTTTTTTTTTCTTTTTGTCCTGCTGATCTCTCTCCTCAACTTTGAGCCGCCATATTGTTGCATTTTAGATTAGTTGAGAAAAATATCGCTGCTTCATTTTACTCTTCAAAGACATGCATGATTTCAGAACTTTAAAAAGCCCATGTTATTTCTGAACACAGATGAAGTCAGTACAGATAAGTGCAGCACTACAGAAGCTGATCACATGACCCTCACTCCCCATTATTTTCTAGCTCTTTAATGTCCATTCAACTTGCATTCTCACTGTTCATTTGCATATTTATTTAGTAGGACATTCTAGTATTAAAAATAGGATTAAATATTCCAAAGATGAAAACATCACACATCATCTTTTGCACGCAGTAGCAGCAATAAGAGTGACTGATCAATGCATAGATGTTATAGCAGAGACTCATAACGATTCTCCATTTCATAGACTCAGAAATATAGCCATTCCGAAGAGGACACTCAGTGGTGAGAAAAAGCAGAATGATAGAAAAGGGTGGGATGTATCTGGTGTGATTTAATTCACTACATACTCATGTTCTGCTGAAGAAAAGATAGACTTAAAAAAAATATTTTCTTAAAGAGAATAAAGTTCTCTTAAATAAAGGCCTTCCTGAGGTCAGTAAAGACAGGCTTGGATTCCCAATAATGAGGAAGTTGGCAAATTTTTGGTCCATGCTTGGATAGGATTGATCCAACCTCACCACAGTTTTAAAAATAAATGGTGAAAGTAAAATTATTATAAGATAAATCTCAGTTGACCTACTTACAATTTATGAAAGACATACTAATTATTTTAATAATTTTAAAAAAATAGTTACCACTTGCTCTATTATTTCTAGATCTTTGGACTAGCTAGAAAATAATTTTGTGGTTTAAATATATATACATACACATGTGTGTATGTATGTGTGTGTGTGTGTGTGTGTGTATATATATATATATATACATGGGAACTTATATATATATGATTTGAGAACACAATATCTAAGGCAGGTGGGGGTAAGAGAATGGAGGATGGGTAGGGAACTACAGATAAAGCTAATATAATAGCTGGAGAAAAGGCAGGTAAAAAATGTATTTTTGCTTTTTTTAAAATTTTTATACTTTTTTAATTTTTGTTTTCTAAAGCACAGGTATATACCAGCTAATGTATGTCACTCAGAACCTCTATCAGATACATAGATAAAGGTCATTTTCAATTACCATTTCCTTCTTTTTCTTTGAGACAGGGTATGCCAATTCTTTCTTGGAAAAGTCTTGCTTTAAAGAAAAAAATGTCCAATTCAAGGAAGTTGGTTTCTGTAACTGTCAACAGGTTTTTTAATCTTAGCCACTTTAAGTGAATTTGAGTCTCAGGGTCTGGAAAATTTTTATCTCTGACATGGGAACTTATGCATGACATCTGGAACCACTGCAAGAGATCTATTAAGGAGGTTGGAGAGCAGAATATGGGCTACAAGACTGGAAATTAGAAAATACAGTTCTATTTTTCAAAAAGGTACTGTTTTAAGCATGGGTAAAATTGACATGAATCGCAGGCAAATTTAGAGGTAACATAATCAAGTAGCTAATAGCACAGTGTCTGTAAGGTTGCTATGAAAATTCAAAGGGGTATATGTAAAATGTTTGGAACATAGTAGATGTTGCTATCATCCTCATCATCATTACAATCATATTATGATGCAAGTTTTAATAATCAGATTATTAAGAGACCAATCATTCTAGAATCTATCTTAGAATACTTAAAATTCTATTCAACTTATATAGACGTGACAATAACTAACATTTTTTTTTTTTGCTATTTATTTTAATTTTCATAACAACCCTATGAGTTAGATATTATCATTCCCCCATTTTACATTTAGGGAACCTGAGACACAGTGAGATTAAAACTTTGTCCCAGGTCATAGAACCAGTAAGTAGCCAAGCTGACTCCCAAACTCTTAACCCCAATTAAGACTGCCTCTTTAGACAGCTGGGTAGTTTGAAAAAAAAAAAAAAATCAGGGGAACTTCTAGGACATGTCTAAGGGAGTTGGGGAAGAGGATGAGAAAAATATAGCCCTAGCCTTATGTACACAGTCATGTGCCATTCCCAAAGACATATATTTCTTGAACCTTTGTAGTGTAGAGTCACATTACCTGGATCTAGGTACTGGCAATGACTCTAACTGGCTATGTCTTTGGGTAAGAAACCCTTTATGATCCTAAATTTTGACCTCTTTAAAGATAATGGTACTTAATTTTCAAGGTTATTGCGAAAATTAGAGATACTGCTGTGAAAGCACTTCATAAATGAAAAACCATTATATAGTTACTGACATGGTGATAGTAAGAAAGGGACTATAACTTTTGACATAACACCAAGAAATGAGTAATGAGAAACAATTCAGTTCAATACAAATATGTGTTTATAAGAAAGAGATTGACAATGGAGCCGTGCATAGGAGTAAAGAAATCAAACGCTTCCTTCTTGCTTAATTTAGATGGACTTCAAATTCTCACACAAAAAGATATAATATTAACCTAAGTAATTTGATAATGAGTCAATATTCCCAAACATTTATAACCCACTTTACTTAATATTGTGCAAGAGTTCCATGTAATAAAATCTTGCACGTAATAAAATCTTTTGCAACATTATTTTATGAATTGATATGCCAGGACAAAGTATATCCCCTGTGACCTCCCATTAATCCCTAAAACACTTTTTATAATAAAGTATAAGAGTTTTTCATTTTAAATTTTAAAACTTTATATCTAATACATTAGGTTACAACTCAGCTGTGATCTCTGTGTTCTGATAAGAAGATTAACTTTCCTGATGAGTTATCTGACTAGAGGATTAGGGCTGCATCCTCAGAAAATCTAAAAAGAGAAAAGACAACCATCTATCTGGGAGCTGTTCAGTTTGCTGAGGTGAAAACAGATGGACAAAGAAGACAATGTTGAGATAAAATTGAGACAAATAATTAGTGATGCTATCTTCTCAACACTCCTGAACATGTCCACAACAGCTAAAAAACGGTTTGAAATAAAACAGACTCAAACAGTAACTGTAAATGATGTGGTCACCTGGGGTACTGAAGAGAGCCCTACCTTTAGAGTCAGAAAAATGTAGGCTTGAGTCCAGACTCTACCCCTTAACTAGTTACCACCTGGGCTAAAAATGATCTCTTTGTGCTTCAATTTCTTCTTTGGTTAAATGAGGGTACCAATATCACAGCATGTTTGGGATAAGTGACATAATGTAAATAAAGATGAGCAAATGTCAAATGCTATATTTATTAATCCAGATTTCTCATATTATCAGATTGTTTCTCATATTAACTGGCTCCATGATTAATGGGGATCCCAACCATAACTTGGCATGTTCTTTGACTTCTTTCCCTCAAGACGTGGGCAACTGACATTCAAAATGTATACAATCTTGGAAAATTTTAGAGGAGAGCTCCATTCCCTCACTCCTGGTTTCTATGAGGAAGAATTTTCCCTATGTACACAACTGACCTTTCTCTGTCCTTTTACTACCTTTTCCTCAGGGAAAGTAGAGGGACTAATTCATTTAATTGGTAAATTTGAGAAGAACCAACTAGGCATGCTCAGCTGGCTCAGCCTCACCTCCTAAGAGGTGCCTGCCCTCAGGGAGTGTGCTATTTACTGTTTCTCCAACTTTCTGTTCTCTCCAATACCACATGAAAAAAGTGGGCAAATCTAGGGTTTAGATTTAGCCAATTCATTTGGTTAACAGACCTAGAGCTATGTCCTCCAGCCTGGCCTCTATAAACAGTGAGGCTGACCTATTTCTTTCCCCCCTTTTATTTATTTTTTTTTTAGATGAGGCAACTTTTGGTTGACCTCCCAGATTGTAAGGACCTTGTCAGCTTACAATCCCTTATTTTTTTATTTTTTACACCTACAGCACCTGGTCTTCCTAGGTGGTCTCCCATCCCAGTTCTAACTAGGCCCGACCCTGCTTAGCTTCCGAGATCAGATGGGTTCGGGCTTGTTCAGGGTAGCAATGGCCCAGACGGGATCGGGCTTGTTCAGGGTAGCAATGGCCATAGACAGGCTGACCTGTTTCTGTTGTTTCAATCAACTTCTTCAGAAGCCATGTAGAGAAGCGCGGTATTATTCATTTATTGGAGGCCCTCTTAGAGACTCCACCATTATGTTGTGCAGACTGGCTAGCCTTAAGTAAAATTAGTTATTTTTTTAGAAGAGCTTCCTTCAACATCAGTTGAAGACGTAACTTACTCATCTGCAGAAAGAAGGCCTTGTCTGTCTACCAGGCACATGAAGTCTTCTCAAGAGTTTTCTCAAACAAGAGAGCAATGCCAGTAAACTGCCCGGCACAGGCACAGAGCAAGAACGCTCAGAACAGAGCACCCTCTCACCCTTGAGGCATTCCCAAACGTGCCACAGTGGTCGCTGCACATTAGGTTTGAGGGCCCTGTGCCCTGTAGGTGGTTGCAGCCCAGGGCCAGCGTTCTCCATGAAGGATCTAAACACTTCCACCCAGGTAAGAATTCTCCCTCGCCCAGCCACATTTCCTCAAACTTCTCTCTGGTTTAACTTCAAAACTATGATAAAGTAAGAGGAAAGAGGAAGAGAAAGAAGAGAGGAAGAAGGAAGGGCTGGCTGAGCACCCCTGTCCAGTGACGTCTGCATCTCAATGCACCTCTCTCTCATGCTTACACCATGACCTCTCACAATGCTGCATTTCTGTACTCCCACATCTGGCTCATCAGACTGTGAGGGCTGGATTGCACCCTAGACTATACTGCAGCAGTGATACCTAACCCAGGGCCCACCACGAATGGGAACTCATAAGTTTTGTGGTTGAACTGTGTATCTAACTTATTGCTAATCAAATACTGCACAGATAAACAGTTTCTTCTCCAACTGAGAAGGTCATGCTCCCAGAATCATAATCAACAAAAGAAACCTTTTTAGAAAACAGAGATACTTCATGCGAAGATCAACAGCGACCGCTGACATGTTGTTCTCCAAGCCAATCTAAACAGCTCACACGTTTTCATTTTCCAGCATTCACTGAAAAGTCAGCTCCTTTAGAAGCATGCCCAGCTTTAAATGAATGTTTAAAAATTCACGGTAGAGCTTTGAAATGATGTCGGGTGGTATGGCAAAGACCTCTATTTGCATGTTTTTTTTTTAAGGAATAGGTTTTAAAAATATACCTCAAAGGAAAAATAATGGGTTAGAAAAGTCAGTCAGCTTAGGAAATTTTTTTTCTCTAACAGAAGAAAACTTATCATATCACTTCCTTTAGTGCAATCTCTGCGTCTGTGACTTTGGTGCTCATCCCTAAGCTTCTGTCCCTGCTGTATCACCATCCTCCCCTTTGTACACCTTCACACCAGACCAAGGCAGCAGGTGTCCTGGCCTCTAACCTGTGTCCCTCAGTCATCCTGTACAATACCATAAAATTCATTTTCCTGAAACCATGATCCTGTTTATGAGAGAGGCCTAGAGCAAAATCATTGCTGATAGCATTTTATAGCAGGGAGAACCCTCAAAAATTACTTAATTCAACTTCAATGTATTAAATACAAAAATAGACACGGGCACACCTAATGCCCAGAAAAGCGAGGCAAGGCCCACAGGACAGACTGGAGCTGGTAGCAAAGCTTCAACCTCGGTGCCAGTGTCCCTTCTACTAAGCCGTGAATCTCAAATTCTTAAACAAATCTGACACCTATCTGCCCTTCAAAATTGCCCCCAATTTAACTATCTCTTTCAATACTTTAACACATACCATATATAGTTTTCTTAATATTCTGGGTGGTTCGTTCGTTCTTTCTTTCTTTCTTTCTTTCTTTCTTCCTTTCTCTTTCTTTTAAGCAACATAGCTTTTTTCCCCAAATGAAATCTTATGCAGAACTCAATTATATAAAAATGGATAAAAATTCTCTCTCTTATGGTCGAAGCAGGGAGAAGGATCCTCACTTTTAGTCTACCCCTCCCCAAAACCCACTGAGACCCCTCTGTGAACCTTCAGGTATGGCTCTATCAATCAGACAACTCACTGGGTTCCCAATGCCCATTGCACTTGACAGTGACTAAATCTCTGCCCCAGCCCCTTCCTTTCCTTGGCCCACCTGCCTGCAATCATCCTTCAGTTTTCAATGCCTGGACAGTTGCCACCATCTCCAGGTAGCCTCTCTCGACCACACTGCTAGAGACTCTTGTCTCTCCTTTGCTAGAATTCTCTAAATTTGTAATCCTTCCTTTGTACCCAAACAGTCTGAATCATTTGTTATTCTCTTGCACGCCCCCGCCCCATTTTACAGTCCATATATGAGGGCCCACCCATCCACCTTGCAGCCCCTGTGGGTCCATCAAAGCAAGCTTCAAACATGAACTGCCACTAGGTTAAAGGTTCAGCCCACCCCTTCACTTTCTTTCCTGACTTCCCTAATCTGGCTTTGTTTCTGCTCTTTCTTGTTGCGCTCATTTTGAACTCTTGCTTCTGAACAAACTCACCGAAAGGATTTGACTTGCTCTTCTTGAATTCTACACTCTTCCCCCAGCGCTGCCTCCCATTTGTACTTTTACTCTTTCATTTTTGTCCTCTTGGGCTCTGGAGACTCTGCTAGATGTGAGTGACTGCTGAATAAAAAAATACAACGCCCCCCTCATCCTGAACAGACTTACTGTCATACTCTCCCTGGACCTGCCTTGGAAATGATAGGAAAACCAAGATTGCCAGGGTGCTTGTTTAAAATGTTGACCCTTAGGGTCCCACCCCTCACTTTTGGAGATATGTGATTGACTCTGACACATTCCAATGTTGGCGTGTTACACACAGCAGGCCTGGCATATCCAGAAGTCCATGGCCAATAGTCGTTTCTAGGGGAGAATGGGCAGACAGAAATGTGGTCATCCAAAGGGCTGAATTTCCAGCAGTAAGAATGACAGAAAAAGTCCTTAGGGAGAAAGAGAATTAACCTGAATCACACCGGGGGATTGGAGAGTGGCCCTTCTCCTGACTGCTCTACCAGCTATACCATGGTTGGGCAGCCTGGTTCAATTAACCACCTGCTGCCCTACTGAGTCTATGGACCCCGTACTGTTCAGACTAGTGGGTAAGAAAGGGAGTCTGAAATCAGACTGCCTAGGTTTGACTCCCAGGTCTATCATTTTCAGAGCTTCAGTCTCTTGAGCTTATTATGTAACACTGCTAAATTTTAGCTTCCTCTTCTATAAAATGGAGATAATAAAATAATCTCTCTTGTAGTGTTGTTGTGAGAATTAAATGACATTATCCAAATCAAGCATTTGGCAAGGCACCAGGCCCATGGTAAGTTTGTAATAAGAATTAGCTTTTCATTCTTATCATTAACATAATGCTTTCTTATTTATATGTGTGTCCCCCACTTCTGGACAAAGAACTCCAGAGGCTTTCTACTTTCTCTCCCTTATAAAAATACTGTTAGTAGATTATACCTCGCAGGATTGTGGCAGTGATGGAACAAGACAGTAGGTAAATAAACAAACAAAACAGAAACCAACTCACAGATACAGAGAACAAATTGATGGTCACCAGATGGGAAGGGGGTTGGGGGGTGGGTGAAAAGGGTGAAAGGAATTAAGAGGTATAAAATGCTAGTTATAAAATGAGTCACAGAGATGTAAAGTACAGCATAGGGAATATAGTCAATAATATTGTAATGACTATGTATGGTGTCAGATGGGTACCGGACTTATCAGGGGGATCACTTTGCAAGTTCTATAAATGTCTAATCACTATGTTGTATACCTGAAACTAATGTAATATTGTATGTCAACTATAATAGGAAAATTAATTAATTAAAAAAAGCTAGTCGGTGAAAATAAGTCAGCAGTGGGTCTGGCATACTGTAGGCGCTCAGTGATGTTCAGTGAGTATTGAAGGGGCTGACCCTTGCCCTGAGCTCTAGGAACAGCAGGAGCTTCCCCTCACCAGGTCTAATGCGCTGCCACCTCCCTCCAGCCACCAAGCAGAGGAGCCTTGCAGAAGTTCGGAGGCCAGGTTTAGGAGGTTTCTCCAGGGACCACAGGGAGCAGCTGGCCAGAAAGCCTGTGTTGACTGGACATTTATGCTGATTATTTTATGATGAAAATTTGAGCTCTCTCACCGTAGTGCCAGAAAATCTCATCCTGAGTCGTAGTGCTTTTTTAATATCAAATACTTTAATTTTGATTTTCTTATGTAACCACAATGTGTAGACTTGCCAAAAATGTTAAAAATAGAAGACAATCAAAGAAATCAAAGAGAACATCTTTTTATAGTTTCTAAACCAACTTACACGGAAACAGTTACCCCACAAAAGCATAATGGGTGTCAATTTTTTCATTCATTTAGGGGAGTGGTTTTTGTTCTTCCTGTTCTTTAGTTAGTTTTATTTATTTTTCCCACACTATTCTTTAATGACAAGTGAGGGTGACGCTACTCTTCTTAAAAACAATAAAAACTACAGGGGGGAGAAAAAGCCCTTACAAGCCTCCAAAGGCCTGGGGAATTTGCCTGGGGAAGTGTACACTCAAGCAAAGTGTGGAAAACTAACTGCCTTTGCTGGTGGCCGGCTGAGCCAAACCCTGCGGTGAGGACTTGCTTTATTTTTGGTCCAAGCATAGAGTCCAGGAAGCCACATCTACTGTCTTCTTTTTCATTTGAGATTCTACATTCATCAGTACGCCTTGTTGAGAAAGTCTCCATTAGAGATTTCCTCTATTTGTTCTAAGAAAGAAGAGGAAAAACAGAAATACAGACTCACCATTCCTAAGAAAACAACACCTGCCCAGCAACAGACCAAAATAGGTGTTTGCTACCTCCTACTCTCTCTTTAAATTGCATTTTATTCCCCTCCCCAAAAGAAACCACAAAAAAGCAAGCAGCTCCCCAACTTTAGTGTTTGATTTTATATAAGTGCCAGATGACTCAAATTCCTCTTAGAAGTGTAGAAATCTATAAAAACACTGATAAGCATATAACCACAAACATTTCTTCCAACTTTAGTCAATTAAAAAAAGTTCAAAGGCTTAATATAGTTGAAGACGGAAAAATGGAATTCCACAAAGACAAGTAAGATTGTCATATTAAAAAAAAAAATCTACTTTAGCACATCTCAAATGCAGATCTTTATATAACCGATCAAGACAAAAACCATTTGCAAATATTTATATTTTAAATCACAAGATGGCTGTTCCCAGACTGTAGAAATTGAGAATAATTACACAATGAGCTGGTCCTAATTTCGTCTCCTCTGATTTGCTCTAAGCCAGCGTGGCTTCTCAAAAAAGACAAAACCTGACAGACCAGGGCATTCTGTCCAAGAAGCCCTGATTTATTTCAGCTTTGAAAGGCCACTACACAAGGATTCTCGTTTCTGTCGGGAATGCAATCCACACGACTGGGCTCGTGGTCCTAAATCAAGTACACGTTTTTCTCATCTAGCAGAGCAATCTTATGAACTCAGAGCTCAACCTGCGCAGGCGTCTGGGAGAGAGACGAGGGGGGAGGATGGGGTCGTGCTGGGACGCTGAGTAGCTCCACGTTGCTCCCGAGGCACCCGGCTAGCAGAAGGGCCCAGACAGGAAGGAGGCAGGGCCTTGGCCTTCAAGATGTCCAGTAAGAGAAGTTTTCCAAGCTGGCATCACAAACAGAGATGGATCTGCTGCCTGGAGAGTTAGGTCCCCAAACTGGCCCAAATCAAGGCAGGCCTTGCGACTTCCGGAAGTGACACAAGGACCTGAAGTTGGAAAGTGGGGGCAGAGTGCGGTGGAATTCCAATCCCTTCTCTACTAAGGGGGCTGCCCAGATAGTCTAAGCTTTCTCCTGGGGCACCTGACCTGACAGCAGCCACAGACACTTGAAGCACCAATTGTTTGATTTTTTTTTATATATATAATAGTCTAGGTTCAAGATGTATTTAAATTTATAAAGCCACCTCAAATTCTGTGGGAAGGAGACAAAGTAAATCAGATAATAATTTGCATTTCCTCCAAGCATATCCTAGTAAATGTAAGAGGCTACATTTAAGTACAAGTTGTTTTCTGACTAATAACAAAATAAATGTACACCTCTTTATTCCATGGCCTATGAGAAACTCCTGAGGATTTAGGGTTTGGAAGAAATGATCAAGCAGAGTTTCCTTAGTCCTTACTGGCCCAATCTACCTCTCCCCACTTTTTCATTGCTCTCATGAAGGCTGGCTGAATAAACTTCACCCAAGCCAGCAACAAGTGAAGGCACTGATGAGTTAGCATACCCTAGACTAGTTGCCATGACAGGCAGGGCATGAGCATGCTGATTAGAACCTTCCTATCATTTCTAATGAGACACACAGCTATTTCCTGGTCTGGGAAATTTTGGAGGGGCAAGGAAAAGGAACAGAGGAAGGGAAGAGATATTTGTGACAAAACCTGGCAAAGGCTGCATTAGGAACCACAATTCTTCCTCTCAGGCGATAGCAAATAGTCCCTTCAAAATGAACTTTGAAATGTGGAGTGAAGATTTTGAAAAGAAATCTAGTGTTCTGATATTGTAAAAAAAATATGCGTACCTTTTCCCTCAGCAAACCTACCTTTAACGACCTAGCAAAAGACAATTATAGTGGACTATAGTGTATGGCTGACTTCAAGCAGAGTTTCCTTAGTCCTTACGGGCCCAATCTACCTCTGGCTCCTGGTATATATGGCCCTTGAATAATCCTCTCCATCTGAGTGAGGGCTGGACCGAATGACTTACAGTGATATAATACAGCAAAAAGGATTAGGTTATAAAAGACTGCCTTCTGTCTTGTTTACATACTCTTTCAGACTCTCTGCTTGTTCACTATGATGCAGCCAGCTGCCAAGTGTGAGCTCTCCTACGGAAAGGCTCGCATGGCAAGGAACTGAAAAGGGCTTCCAGTCAATAGCCAGTGAGGAATAAAGGCCATTGGGCTAATAGGCCACTAAGAACTGACTACTGCTAACCACCACCAAGTAAGCACAGATCCTTCTTCAGCTGATCCTTGAGATGACTGTAGCCCCTGCCTATACCTCCGTTACAGCAGCATTGTGTAGGACCCTGAACAGGAGAACCTAGCTAGCTAAGCTGTGCTCTGATTTCTCACCCAGAGAAACCGTGAGAAACTGGGATTTATCACCCAGAGAAACAACCGTGTTGTTTTTAAGCCACTAAGTTTGGGAGTATTTTGTTATTCAGCAAGACATAAATAATATGGCTTTCAAATATCATTGTTTATAATCGCACACAAAAAAGGGAAAAACCTGAAAGTCTGTTCAGAGGAAGCTACTTCAATCAAGGGTGACACATCCATACAAAAAATATCAGGCAGCCCTCAAAATACAAGGCAGCTAGTATAGCTGTACTATCATGGAAAGAAGTCCATGAAAATGGAAATGTTGCAGAATAATGTGAGACTTCTAAAACATGGCAGATATCTAGATTTCCATTCCTGTAAATTCGAGACAAGCTCCTTACCCAGGTTCCATTTCAGAAAATAACACCTGTAGGTATCCAGTTGCTGCAGGCAAACAAACAAGAACAAAATAGAAAGAAGAGAAAGAGAGATCATTCTTGACTCTCCTCTTTTTCTTCAAACTGCTCATCCAAGCTTTCAGTAAATTATATAGTTTACCTTCAAATTGCCACCATAGCCCATACTTCTCACCACTTCCACAGTTACTCCTTTCATCCAAGCCACCATCCTGCCTGTCTTGGGCAGTTGCAATAAGCTTGACTCATCCCACTTCTACTTCTACTCCTCTACCATCTATTTCTAGACACTAGCCAGAGTGGTACTTAAAAAATATAAATGAGATCAGGCCAGTCCCCTTACCAAACCCTGTAAAGTCTTCCCATTATAGTTAGAATAAAAATCAAAGTTGTTATGCTGATTCACAAAGCCATGATCTATAGATCTGTCCCCTGGATACCTTTCTCTATAATTCTCCCTCTCATTTATCTGCTCTATCCTCATTGGCCTCCTTGATGTTTTATAACACACCAAGTTCACTATCATTTGAGTGTCTATTAGCTTGCTAGGGCTGCCATAGCAAAGTGCCACAAGCTGGGTGGCTTAAATAATAGAAATTTATTGTCTCATGGTTTTGGAGGTTAAGAATCTGAAATCAAGGTATTTGCAGGGCAATTGAAGCTGGGAAAATATCTGTCCCATGCCTCTCTCCTTGCTTCTGGTGGTTTGCTAGCAATATTCAGTGTTCCTTGGCTGGCAGACATATCACCCAATGATGGTGTTCTCACCATGTGCATATCTGTCTCAAAACTTCCTCTTTTTATGAGGATACTAGTCTGCATGGATTAGGGCTCTACCCTATTGCCATGGGACCTCATCTTAACTAATTATAACTGCAATGACCCTATTTCTAAATTAGGTCCCATTCTGAGTACTTGAGCTTAGGACTTCTATATATGAATTTCAGGGGATGTACTTCATTCAGCCTGTAACAATTGCTGTTTCCTCTTCCTTGAATGCTCTTTACTCAGTATGGTTGCCATAACGATATGCCTTGCAGTCATCCAACTTCCAAGGCACATAACTGACCAGGAGTCACAATTGCTGTGCTCTGAAATCCACCTCTGCATTTGGGCTGAAGCCATGCTATCCACAGTGACTGAGAATGACAGAGATGCCAAGGCAAGTCCATTCCTGGAAGATAAAAGAATTTACCTGACAGGTATTTTTGGCTCAAGGACTTTCCTAGAGCTTTTTCAAATTCTCTTAGAACAGCACAGCACTCTAGAATGCTTCCACTAAACCTTCCTTCCTCCCATCTTTTCTTCACCTAAAGTCAGACTCATCACAGTCTGATGGCTCTCCCAGGCTCCCACAGGCTCCCTCCCCATTTTTCCCAGTAGTCACAGCAGAGCACTCAAAAGGGCCCCATGCTTGGTTGAACACTGTACTGTGGCCATCTTAAAATTCTTAGTATGTTATTTTTGAACAAAGGGACCCACATTCTCATTTTGTACTGGACACTGGTCTTGCTAACAGGGGTTGCCTCAATACATCTCTTGCATCACTAATTCTGTCTTAGTGTCTGCTTCTTGGAGGACCCACACTGACCCCAGATATCAAAATGACTCTTCACCACGTCATGTAAGCCTCTGGTCACCTCCTCAGAGAAGCTTCCTTTGCTATCCTAAATAAAGCACACACATCCCCTGCAACCCAGTCTCTTTCTATCTCTTGCTCCTATCATCCTGCTTTAATGTTCTTCATAGCTCCTGATGATTTTATTTTATATTTTAATTTGTTTGTATTGTCCTCCCCTTCAGAAAATTAACTATATAAAGACTTTGTTTTGTTTATTTTTAAACCTCAGCACCTATAGCAAAGCCGAGCACATGATAGGTAGCCAATAAATCCTTTGTGAATAAATTAATTTATTCAAAATAAACGTCATACTAAACTTGCCCATATTCTCCTTCAGTTCCAAACATATATAAAATATAATCCAGCCTGACCATCTTGAAAATGCACAGACCTATAAAATATAAACTTGGAAAAATATAGGCTGGAAATGAATAGAGAACCCAAAGCCAAAGCAGTAGGCAAGAGAGCAAAAGCTTCATCATCACCAGAGAGGGCTGCATCTGCAAACAGCTGTTAGAAACCTAGCACTGGGATGTTAGTGACCAGATGAGGGCAGGTATTATGGCCCTGGGCCCATGCAAGGTAGGAGACTGGAAATGACATTACTACATACAGTTAGAATTCTTGAAAACCTCTTGAATTCTTGAAAATATACTAGAAAAACTATACTGTTCTATACTATACTATAGCTCAGGGAGGAAGCAAATAAGTCTGTATTCTGCCCCAGGCTCAGGGTGGAAAACACGCATATAGTGAAAGGAACATCTAGTGAAAGGTGTTGCCTAAATTTACATTGTTTAGATTGTGAAAGAATCTCATACTGATAAATCACCATAAAAATGTTCCTAGGATCAGAGAAAGCTCAGTAGAAGTAGGAGATTGTGAAAGAGGCAATATTGAAATGATAATAGCTGAGATTTTAACAGAATTAAAGTAATACCTGTGTTCTTCATTTGAAACATCACAAATATCAAGCAAAAGAAATATACGCTCACATATATGTGTGCGCACACACACACACACACACACACACACACACACACTCATACACCTGGGCACATTGTAGTAAACTTGCAGAAAACCAGAGCCAAATTGAAAATCATGAAAGCAGCTAGGGAGAAAAAGTTTACCAACCTAATAATGGCAATCAGACTAGCAGTGGACTTTTCATTCAAGACCTAGAGGCCAGAAGATAATGGGATAACAAAAAACGGTAAAAGAAAATAACTATCAAACTAATATTCTGCTAAAAAGTGCATGTTAAATAGATATATTCATACAAAAAAAAAGAGAATATGTAATTCACAAAACACTCCCCCCCCAAAAGAATTGAACAATGATATTTTAATATGAAGTAAATTAAACTAACAAAAAAAGTAAGATAAATAATGATGAGCAAAGAAGATAATAAACAGGATAGGAAATTTATAAACACGCTACTGTTTAAACAACAGTTTTAAGATTAATAGAGGGAGGAGTTATGAACAACTTGGAATTAACTAAACTATTAGATAGCAATAATATAGAAAGACAATTACTTATAATACTCTAAGGTCTTTGTGTTGTTCAGTAGAACAGTTCTTCTAAAAAATTTTTTAAAAATTTAAAGCTAAGCACGCATATTGTAATTTTAGAGTGAGGAAGAAATGAAGTGTATAACTTCTAACGTAGTAGTAGAGGAGGAAAAGGAAAAAAACAAACCCTCAAATAAGACATGCAAAGACAATAAACCTGGAAAGGACTTGCCCACCAGCAGATCCTCAGTGAAGGAAATACTAAAGAATATAGTTCAAGAAAAAGCAAATGATCATAGATGTAAAACATATAAGAGGAAATATAAGAAGGAATTGCAAAGATATAAAACATAAGATTCTGAAATATAAGAAAGAATTCAGAGGACAGAAAGTGGTGAACAAATAGGTAAATCAATATAAGCATTGACTCTATAAAAAAAAATGAAATGAACAATGCCTCGTGGGATTTTTAAAAGAAAAAAATACATAGACTTAAAATACAGAAAAAGACTAGCATAGAATTTGGGGGTGGCGGACACAGTGGGAAGGGTGTTGTTCAGAGGAAGGTAAAAGATATTGATTACTTTAGAATTGGGTAAGTGAAAGATACATGCTGTAACTACTAGGTTAACCACTAAAAGAATAAAAACAGTATACTTTTTGGAGTGGTACAGAAGAAAAAGTGGAGGGAGACAAAAAATACCCAAGACAAGTAAAAAGACAAGAATCAGAAACTGTGGGACAAATAGGAAGCACAAAGACTCTAGCAGACATGAATTAAAATATATCAGTAATGATAACATGTAAACCTACCAAATGTTCCAACTAAAAAACGGTAACAAACTCAAATGCCTCCTAGGCAGGCTAGGTCACATAAACGTGTAAACAGCAGGTATAGGAAAGCAGTGGCTCAAATGAAATGGTAACTGGTGTTTCCTCAGGGATCAGGGAGACAAAAGAATATAGTGGTGCCTGGGACAAACTGGTAAGAATATCTGTCTGAAGAAGGTGTAACTCTCACAGATTGTTGCCATGTGGGAATATAAACAAGTGTCAGGTATGTCAACAAAGCTGGAAAACATGTTTTTGGGAGAGAAAATCTGATTTTTTGGGGGAAAAAAATCTGCTTTGTGGGAAATCTGATTTTTAAACATAAAACAAAAGAAAAAAGAAAAAAACAACACAATCCTTGCAACATGAATGGAAGGGATAGCTTATATTAAAACCCCAGAGTGTTCTATACCCTGTAATTTCCACCCTGTTCAACCTTATCATTTGGCTGAAGAAACCTAACATTAAAGGATGGTAAAAACACTGAATAATCCAGACATAAAGTACATGGAGCACCAGTGGTCACTCAAAACTCCAAATAATGTCTGGATGTTTGTTTCATAAGGTCTGCTTACACCAAGTCTCCTCTGGGGCTTACGGGGCACTTGAGTTTATCTAGCTGTTAATAAAAATAGTGATGTTTAAAAAGCCTGAAAGGATAGAGAGGAGAAAGCAGAGAAGGTAAAAGAAGAATTAACAATATTCACCTCCTGTTACTCTGAGTCTGTTATTTGAGACAGTCCTGGAATGTCAGTTCTTCCCATGGCCTATGAGGTAACGTCCCACATGTTTAGCATGGCTTCCAAGGTCTTTCAGACATGGCCCAGCCCAGCCCCCGCCTCCACACCTTTGCCCAGGCTTGTGCTCCCACCAGGATGCCTTCATCCTCCCCCTCTGCACTTCAAACCAAATCCACTCCCCAGTGAAGCGTTCTCTAAGGCTGCCTGAGGTTCCCGATGAAATCCCTGTATGAAGAATGCATCAGATGTCTATTTTAAAACTTAGTTGAGCTCTGCAAAAAAACATGTAATGAGACAAAGAAAATTGTGTTTATCATAATTCCAGAAGGCATGAGGAGGTAAATGTGTTGGCCTAATGGGGCTGCTCCTGGCAAGGAATACAGCCATGGTGGAAACTGAACTCTTTCCTAGAGGGTCTTGTCTGTGGGCAACTCCTGCCGAAGCTGTCTCATCCACTGGAAAGCATAGCTACAGTGCCCATGATCTAATCTCTTCAGGGGTTTACGTAAATATTTGAAATCTTGAGAAAGATTATTGTCTCAAGAATACAAAAAAGAAAAACAAAAAATAACAAATGTTTAAGCAAATATCTTTGCTTAAACACATACATGATGTTTACTTCTTAATTGTTAAATCTTATATTCAAAGATATTTTATTCTATATGAAAACAATCGTTAGTTAAAATTTTCTCACTTTTAAAGAACACATGACTGTATAACTCCTGAGGAATCAGAGCCAATCAAAACTGAGTGAGTTACTTATAGTCAATTTCAAATGCCAAATTATAAAAATGCTTTCCATTTCTTTCAGCAAAAACTTACATTTCACGTTGGGTGTGGGTGCACATTGACATGTTCAGTATGTGTGTAGGCAGAAGGGGACCTAGGGCCTCGGAAAGTCATAAAGACTGGTCCTGCGTGCAGCTGGAGGGACAAGGAGAGCTGGTAGAATAGAAAACAATGAGGGGGACATGGCAGAGGGTTGGTCACTGCTGAGGTGGTCCCTCCTCTGCTCCTCCCTTTCATGAAATCATTAATGAAACTACAGACCCAGGAAAATGTTGATTTCCACTGTATTTCTTGTAGAAATGGAAAAAGGATAAAGTCTGGAGTCCAGATTGGGTGAATGGAAGTAAGGAGGCTGCACAATTCAGGAGCAGGGACAGAAAAGCAAAATGGGGGCCACAGCAGGGATGAGGGCCAGAGCAGGGGTGAAGGGCCATGCTAAACTCAGAGCCAGGAACTGGGGTTCAGACTAAGTTCTACCTAAGTCTTTGAGGAGCAAAGATGCTCCAGGTGAGAGATGTTACCTGTATTTCACGATGTATGCTCTTCTGAATCGCACAACCTATCAAGGTTATCTGGGGTGAAAGATGGGCTGAAAAGAGAAGTGATCAAGGTCCTTTGTAAGGGCTTTCCTCTAGAGATTCACATTTATATTAGGAGAAGGGGGAAGGGCTAATCAAATGTTACACAGAGATCTTGATCCAACAAGGTCTCCCAGAGTTGCCATGGCAGCCTTCTGCATACCAGGTGGGGGCTGAAAAGGTAGTCTCTGTGCTTCTAGTTATAATGGGCCAGTATTAAAAACAAAATGAAACAAAACAAAAACCCAGGTGGGGCAGGAAACCATAGGAAGTGAACATTTCTCCTTCAGCAAAGCTCATGGGTGGGAAGCAATAAGCAGAGAGCAGATATAAGTCCATTATTTTGACCTTATTTCTACTTTAAATAAAAAGCATAAAGAACCTGAAAAATATTTGCTGTTAGCCTCAACTTTGGAGTCACTCTAAGTCATCCAGGTTAAAGGGCTACCATAAAGGCTCCATGGGCAGTAGTCCCAGGATATACCACTCTGTTTGTTCCACATTGTTTTGTTCCTGCTGCATTTCAGGTCTGCCCACCTCCTCAACCATGCACCTGCCCTGCATACCCCTTCATGCATGTGCGCTCCTTCTCTCCCTCTCTCCTTCTTTCTCTCTCTTTCAGGATCCCATGCATCCTGGGGCTTTTTCTGTAGGCACTCATCTCCAGGTATCAGGCTGACCAGAGTACCAGCCAGTAAACTATATCTACACACCCAGGTCCAGGTAGCCACCTTGGATAGGTTAGCCTAGGACTCTGAGACATGACAGTGATCGTTACACCTCAGTTATAAAAACTTGACTCTTAGCCTTTAACTCCAACTACATGTGAACCACCCTGGAAAATTGGCCTTGCCACCTTTACTTTTAAACAGACCACTCATCTAAGCTCTAGACCAGCATTTTTCATTGCCAGGTGAACAGTTTCAGTAAATGATGTCTCATTAGCATCCAGTCCACATATTGGTAAAATATTAATAAGAGTCTTAGCCAATAGTTCTATATATCACTAAATCATTGCTATTAGCTATTGCTAATCATAAAAGTGCAAACTCACTGAGCTAATACTTGAGCCTCTTTACAATAAAAGGGTCAAAACCTACATTTAATTTGTCCACTCAGTATTCCTTGATCACCTGTTACCTCAGGCTGGGTTTGCTGTTGTGAACAAGACAGACATGATTCTCATCTTAATGAGCTTAGAATCTGGTGGTGGAGAAGCCATTACACACACACACACACACACACACACACACACACACACAATATACAGTAACAAATTGTGCTGTGTGCTAAGAATGAAAAGAGCAGTGCTCCAAGAGAAGACAAAAGGCGAGGGCTACTTAAGGTAGTGGCCCAGGAATGCTTCTCTGAGGAAGATCCCTGGGCAGAGACCAGAGGGATGCAGCACAGCTTGTCAGAGTGGGAGGAGGACTAACAAGTGCATGAGGACTGGCAAGTGAGAAGGCCTGAGCTGGGCACGCTGAATATTTCTGGAATCCCTTGCAACACTGAGGAAGCTTGTGGTTTCTAGGCTTTCCTTCATCATCACTAGCTTTTTCAGATCCTTTTTTATACCATCATCTCAGGTCCTAAGAAGTATGCCATATTTATCTGCAGAACTGTCCACTGTCTCTCAGCTCCACACCTTCCCTCCTAGATTCTGCTCTGTATTACGCCCTGGTGCTGAAGGTCTGTAAACAATTTCCCAGGCTCCCTTGCCAATGGGTTTCCTATAATGTTGTAACCGTGGAGGGCGAGGAGGGAGAGCACCAGATCTTCCTGCATTTAGCTCCTCCAGTGAGCCAGATGCTATAGCAGCAGCAAGACTGGGCAATTCAGAACTTTCACCGTATCATCTAACTCAGCTCAACATTCAGAAAGGCAGATATCATGGTGAACCACAAACAATTTTTTACACAGAGATTCAAGATTGGCAGCACATCTATAGCGGGTTCATGATACACCCATTGAGTAGTACTGACTCAGTTACACAGGAGACTCCTTTGCATACCAACAGAACACCATAACATTGTGGTCAGCACATGGGGGAAGTAAGGCTTGCTTACACAATGTACATTGCCAGCCTGTGTGCCCACTTATCGCGTGCTAGGGCTGAGAGAAGGACTGGAATAGGGTTATCACCATCCAGTGCCAGGAGCCCAGAATAGTTCCTACTTATTCTGAAAGGACTGGTAACTTACAGAGACCAAAAGAGCCAGATGTGCTGTTTCAAATGATGATGTCCCGTGGAGATTTTAGATAATCATAGTCCCATCCTCATTTTGGAAAATTCTGATGGTGCCACCAGGTTTTCTATCCAGCCCTTTGGGGCTTGTTTTCCAGCTTTTCTCTGCTGTTTCATACTCATACGTATCTCTTTGCCTTAGCATAGCCTTTTGTCAAAAGTGTCCATTTTCACTTCTCCTGGTCAGTCCTCTTTCACTTGTGGTTTTCTTCCCTTGTCATTTAAGCTTTTTCAGCTATGCACGGAAACCAACAGAAGCCTTTTGTATGGGGGATTCTTTCGCTCCCAGGCAGTTCTGAAAGCAGCAGGTGCCTCTGCAAAGGCTTCGGTCCAGACCTTAGACCTATACCCAGCAGCTGCTAATCCTGGGCTCTCACTCTTAAAAGCAGTGAAATGGTCTTAGGTCAAAAACAAGTATGGTGGGGATTAACTCTCTCATCTTGAACTCGAGCCACTCTTGCCTTGACATTTTCCAAAAACACTAAGCTAATTTCTTTTGCCATGGGAAGAGAGAATGAGTATGTTGCTGGTATAAAGGGTGGTTTAAATTGGAGGTAGTGAGACACGTATTTCCCTAATCAGGTGATGAACCCAAACTTGGGTGGGGGGTGGAGGGGTGAAGGTTAGAGGATAGTTTCAAGGTGCCAGAGCTGCAAGTAAAAGCACACATTTCCCTGGCTGGGAACAGACCCCCAGGAAGGGAATGGGCATCACATCAGATGAGGAAAGAATCTACTTCCTTTTTTGGAAACTGAGGCCCATGCCTTCAGTGAGCAAACAGGTATAGAAGACCTACTTTGCATCAGGGGGAAGTTCTAGGTTCTGAAGAGACAAAGATGAATGAGACACAGTTCCTGCCCCCAAAGTGCTCATGGTTTAGTGAGGGAGGTTTAGACACACACACAAACACGTGCACACACACTACCACAATAACATTAAAAATATTGTCTTGAGTGTTTGAGGAATTATGAATTCGCTTAAAGAGGAATAAGCAACTAACAGTATCTAAGAGAGGAACTCAAGAAAAGTTTCCTGTAGGAGATGAGATTCGAACTTGGTCATTAAAGATGAGTAGCAGTCTGTAGGGAGACAAGAGAGGGCATTCAGGGCAGAAGGTGTATGCAAAGGTATGTGGTGTGAAAGCACTTGATCTATTGGGGAAGAAGCTGCTGCAGCTCAGGAATGAGAGTGAGGGGTGAGAAAGGAGGTCTACAGAGGGTACCTGACTTGCCCTAATGTTCCTGAGTGAAATAGCTCCGAGGCCCTCCTAGCCAGGTTTCTTGACTCTCCTTCCAGTGCTCTTTTCACTGGACTGCAGTGCCTTTATTCCCATTAAGATGTAGCCATGTGACGCTAGAATCATTTTAAATAAATGCCATCAGATGCTGTGGGCAATGAGAAACTCAAGGGGACACCAGATGGAAGCACAGAAAAGTGAATGAGAAGATGGATTATAACAACAATGAAAACAACTTGAACAAAAAGATTATTTATGAAAGCCCCAAATAATACATCACATAGTCATTTTTTTTTAATTTAGAAAATAAAGTATATAAGGGCAAAGGAAGATGATAATAATGGTGATAATAATTGCAACAAATGTTCCTAGTACTTTACACTTTTAAAAATCCCCATACAAATATTATTTCATCACAAAAATAAGATAATTCTAAATATGGACAAAATTAATATGCAGTCTGTAACTAAAAAGAACAGGCTATATTACATATAGCTATTCATTTGAGGTTATCACTGCTGTCAAAATATAAAACAGATGCCTTCATGCTGAGGGATTTGGCGCCAATTCCACTTAAACCAGAAGGTTAGAAAATGAGGAAAGAGAAGTGTATTCATGTTGTTTATTAAGGAAAAAAAATGTTTTGCTTTCAGCTGTTGGGGGAGGGGTATGGGACTTGGAAATTATGCAAGGAAACACAGCAACAAGCATGGAGAAGAGTGAAGCACACTTTTAGGGCATTTTAAGCCTCAGAATAATTTTGCCAGAATACAGCTTATTTTCTTTCCCAAAATAGTCACTGTCAATTAAATTGCTTAGTTTTGGAGAGTGGGGGAAAAGAGATATATCAGAATCAACCATTATTTTTCTATACTCTAGATTTGATAGGTAATTCCTCATAGATCAATATACATACTTTAATATTTTCTGAACACCTTTTATTTGGTATCACTACCTTTAGAGGTATATTTCAAACTTGTTTGAGATAGCTAAATTGAAAATAGTCTTCTCATTTTGTCCCCACTGAGATTGAAAGCCCTTGTAGTGAAGAAGAAAAATTTTACAAATGAGATTTGAAAGTAAGTCCAAGACATATTAAAAGCAAATTGTAAAGTATTTTTTGTAAAACTGAAAACTCTGTATATGCACGTATCTATTTGTGTATGTTTGCATGAGGAAAGAGAAAGGTGTGGAACAATAGAAGCCAATCTGTGGAGGAAATGGGAGGAAGGAAATGAGAAGGAAAATTAGGGGAGAGATTGTTAACTTTTTCTCATATATCTTCATAATGCTCACACATGTTTCAAGGATCAGATAATGTCACACTTTTCCCTTAATTGAATAGAAAAAAGAAAAAGAAAAATAGATCCCATGAGTTAAAACAAAACAAAACAAAACAAAAAAATACTTTAATAAGTTGATTCAATAAGCATTCCCTGAGTAAAATATGCCCCATAGCAAAGAAATGGTCTCTTAAGGCCCAGGAACCTGACAGGTAGGCTGCCAGCCAAATGCTGTCCAAATGATCCCTAAGGTGGAGATACCTGAAGATTTTCAGAAAAGTAATTCATCTAATATCTAGCACTGTAAATAAAGAGAAGAATGGCATTCAACCACTGACCAAAACTATATTTGGAACTGGCAGTCACCAGGCATCATGCTAACAAGCTTAGAACAATTCTTAATTTTATCTGGAGCAGAAGATAATTAACTCCAGTTTTAGACTGTTTAGTGGACTAAATTTCTAACATGAAAGTGACAAATAAAGGAAGCTAAACGTAAAGCAAGCTTTCAGGGATGTGTCCCAGTACTGGGGGTCTGTCTGGAAAGAGCAAGGCAAAATTAATATGCAGTCTGTAACTAAATTCTGGCTCAGCTATTACTTGCTGCATGGCTTTGGACATATCCTTCAATCTCAGTGGGCTTCTGTTTTCTAATGTGCGAAATGAGGATATGTATTCCTTTCTTGCAGGTGGTTGAGAGAAATGAGTAAGATTATATACGTAAGTCACTTAGCAGCCACACTGGCAAGCAACAGACATGCAAGAAAGGGGGCTATTATTACTAAATCATTCCAACACTCATCGATTAAGAGTAGGCCCTCTCGTTTACAGCCACGTTACCCTGAACAAGCTTGAACCTGTCTGATCTCGGAAGCTAAGCAGGGTCGGGCCTGGTTAGTACTTGGATGGGAAACCACCTAGGAAGACCAGGACCTGTAGGTGTAAAAAAAATAAGGGATTGTAAGCTGACAAGGTCCTTGCAATCTATGAGGTCAACCAAGGGTTGCCTCACCTAAAAAATAAAAATAAATAAAAATAAATTTAAAAAAAGAGTGGGCCCTCTCTGCTCACCCTTTAAGAACATACATTTGTAATGGTGCCCCTTCCCCATCCATATATGAGGAGTTTTAATCATGCAGCAAAATGGGGATCCTGGGGATCTTGTTAAAAGGCAAATTATGATTCGATAGGTCTGATGGGGTCTGAGATGCAGCATTTCTAACAAACTGCTAGTGATACGGATGTCACTGGCCTTTGTGTCTCAATTGAAGCAGCAAGGCCCTAGGGTAAAACAGTCATACATTAAAACATGATGAATGAAGCTGAGGGAGATGGGACAGACTTTGAGGCAGAGGTAGCTACTCCATCCCTGTGCCCGCACACATCAGGTGCACTTCCTGTGTAGCACTTATCCCTCCTGTCTGCTCCACTGGGCTGTGAGAAGCTTGAGGGTAAGGAGCCCACTTTTATGATACCAAGTGGCTGCTGCACTCAGCTCAGCTATGAGTCAATAAGTGAATGAAGAAATTGATACATGAAGGTGGTAAATGAATGAAATTCAGGGAAATTGCTGTTGGTTAATGTATAAAAGCCTAAATAAACATATTTCTTAGTTACTGAGTTCACTTCACATATTATAAGTGTCATTTGGATTAAATACTTTCCTGTGCTTGATAATGAGACAAAAGAATCATTTGGAAAGATTAATCCTAGGCATTCACTCTAGAAATATAAAGTTCAAGAGTTCCCTTTACTTTAACATGAAAAAGAAAGATTCAGAACTCCCTTCTCCTCTCAAGTGAAGCCTCCTGTCCTCAAGGAACAGTAACTATAGCTCTCAAAACCTCAAAGGGACAAAGTCTCTTACAAAACAATCATGCTGGCAACATATTATTATAATGAGCATAGATTCTCTTCTCAGGCATATGACAGCTTTATCCCTTGATGCTACTCTAGTTTATAAGTTTCCTAAGTAATTCAGGGTCACTTAAAAAAATATTCATTGGTTTTGTGACAAAATATATCAAGTTTTCCAACTGAGGCTTCATATCAGCATCAGCTTGTATGATCAAGTCATGTGGTTTTTACATGGTTCATCTTACTCCATGGATAAGCTGGATTACATTTGCCAAGTAAACTACTATAGCAAAATCTAGTTTTATTACTAGGAGTTAGAAACCTTGTTACACTCAGAAAGACCTCTGAAAATCTAAGCTTCGTTAGAGAATACTGGGAAGCACTTGTTCAATTTTGATCTATTTACATAACATGATTTTTTTTTTCATCAGAGCCCCAAGTTCTAATTCAATTGGTCGGTTCAGGGCCTGTCTTTGTATAGTTCTTTTGTTGCAAACTTGGACGCTGCATATGGTCAGTACAGATCTATTTTTAAACTTCTCTAGATATGTTTAAAATGTTTGTTCTGCAGCCTGAATGTTCAAAAATATAGGTGTGGTTTGCTGTGGTCATCTTCTCACTGAAATTATAAGACTTCGATAAATATGGTTCTTTACATTTAAAATAGGGGAAACTGTAATTAGGTGTGCTTTAAAAAAAAAAAAAAAAATCAGCTCTGATTTAATCAAGTCAACCCAGGTAGTCAGAGATATTAGCCTTAGTCGGTAAAAGAATCTACCTTTTCTGAACTGAATCCTTCTCCTGGAGAGTACACACTCGCCCTAGGCTTCTGAAGAACTTTAAAATCATTCTTTAAATTAATATTTTCAGCACCTATGTGGCCTCATTATGCTATAGTTATTAAGCATTTTATTTTCTTAGTCCTAAAGGTTCTCAAAGCAAATCCATGTTCTCCAACAGACATTTATGTTTTCTTACACAAGAGTTGATTTTCCATTCATGATATAAAACAAATGTTAATTAGGATGATGATTAAGATGGCCCAGACTTTTTCCAAACATTTTCATAGTTGGCAGCACTCCACTTTCCTCTTCCTATAAGCCAAGAAACAAATTGGTTAGTTGTCCTCGTGGGGTAAAAATATCTAGTTAAAAGCAGTCGAAGAATATTCACAGCAGCTTCCCAGAAAGACATTCTTTAAAAAGCTCCCTATTTAGGGCTCTCCTAAAATGCTATTGGGAGGGTCAATTCCTACAACCTTTCTGAAAGTCCCCAACTATACCCTTTGATTCACAGGTCACTTCTGGGAATTTTTCCAGATGAAAAATCATAGATGTGCACAAGCTTGGATGTGAAAGCTTATGCATGTCTGTATTACGATATTGTTTATCATTCAAATTTGGAAAGCCTATCTTTCCAAAAGTAGATCAATCATGGAGTATTCATATAACGTGATTCCACAGAGATATTTCTAAAGCTTTAATACGATATTTAAAGATGCGAAATATTTATGATTTAGTATCACATGTAAACAAGTAGATACATTTAAAAAGAAATAAACTTGAAGAGTAATTACCTCTAGATGGTAGGAGAGGGTGATTTGAAATATCTTCTTTTGTATTTCCTTGAATTTCTGTAGTTTTTTGCACTGAATATGTATTACTTTTATAATTAGAATAGAAAATTTCTTCCTAATTTTTTCTCTTGTCAGCATGTAGTCTTTATATACATATAACTAATTAATTTATCAATTAGTAGGAAATAAAAAAACGAGTAGTGAACATGAAGTTAACTTACTATATAGATTCGGCATTTACGTCTTATATTTAAATAAATTCCTCCCCCTGATAGACTCTCTACCAACTCACTCCAATTTCTACTAGCTGATCCTTTTCATGAAGAAGTCCAGTGATCCTTAGTAAATCCAAATGAAAATCCAAGACAAGAAAATAAAGTGTGCAGAGGAAGCTGGCCTTCGTGGTATACCGAGAGGTGGAAACCATTAATATGAATGGATGGAGCTTTCGAACAACAGGATAATGGAAGAGAGAAATGCTATTCAGAGGACAGCTGCCAGCTCCCTCTCCCCAACTGTCACTCCCCTACTGCCCCTCCTCTTTCCCGGCCTTGATTCCCAGCCCACAGGAAAGCTGTGGTGCATGTGGCCTTCGTGGTGTTCTCACATGCCAAAAACACAGAGGATAAAAGGCCACTGTGTTGAAAGCTGTGCCTCATAGAATAACCACAGGGTTCAAACTGCTTAAGAACACGTTGCTCCTTTTCATATCAATCACAGCATTTGTCAAGCTACTCCCCAACCGTACTGGGAGGTACAAGGGTGAACATTGTTTAATTGGCTTTGGGAATCTTCTGAGCTATGCTAGACCATTAATTAGAGGAGTTGTGGGAATTAAGTGTATAATGTGTGTGTGTCGGGGAGGGGAACGCTAGTTATGCCATGATCATGGTAAACCATTTGCAAATGCCCCTTTAGACAAACTTAAGAGAAAGTAGAAGAAAATTAGAAGAACTCATTTCTTACTAAAACAAAGTCCAACACAGCAGTACCCTAAGTTTTTGTTCAGGTACCTAATCCCTCTGAATACAAATACCACTTAATAATGCTTAACTGATTTATTCTCGATGCCAGAATTGTCTCATCTAGACCAACAGGGAAAGCCCTGATTTGTGATATCAGGGTCTCACACTCAAATGCTTTTATAGCTGTCAGCAGAAAAAGAGACAAACAACGCTGGGCACATGTACCATTTAAAGGCAGCAGTCATTCGCTCAGCACCAGCAGCAGTTGCTAATGTAGAGATAAAGACCCAGATTGCTGGATCTTTTGATTTTTCTAGAGTAACTGGGAATCCAGATTTTTATGAGAAACCTGTGTGTTTTTTACAGGTTGACAACTAAAAAGGAAAATCAATGCTTTCTATGAACAAACAAAGTATCTCTGAGAGCCAAAATAGGCCCATGTACTATCAGTTTGCAACCTCTGATTCAAAAGAACAAGATCTTCACATAGGATTTTCAAAGTTCATATTGCTAAATTTATCTGTATATGCATAAATTACCATCCAATACATGGACTAGAAAAGAATCATAGATTTAAATTCTAAACTACCTGACCCATTTACCCTAAGCAAGTTCCTAAATTCACTTTGGGTCCGTTTTCTTCCTTTCATTAAAATAGGAATCATATACTATGGTTTTACAATTTAAATATTTTACCCTCGGACTTAAAAGATCAAATGTATTAATTTTTACACCTCAGAGATACTGCTAACGATTTCTTTTATATATGAAAAAACTAAGGAGAAAGAAAAAAATCACACAGAAGCCAGAGGATGGGGCTGGAAGCCAAGAGTCCTGTCTCCTTATGATTCAGCAATCAAAAGAAACTTCTCTAAAGAATGACTAAGAAAACAAGCCTATTAACACTTCAGGCTCATGAAGCAAGTCCTCATGTAAACAAATTATTATTGTAATAGTTCCAGCCAGATAACTCAGGTTCTCATTTAAAACACGTGGAAAGGAAATATGTCAGCTTAAGACATCTCTATCTGTCTTTAATAACTGGGATATTAATCACATCTAATCCTATATACATTTTAAGATGAGTAACTCAAACATTCAATGGAACTGTCCAATTTAATAAGCATTCTCAGTTTCTGATATTTACTAATTTGCTTTCCACACATGCCATTTCTTGTTAGAATGGCAACATCCGGTTTATGAGGGAAATGAGTCATACTATTCCACACTATCCCACCTTCCGAGGGATAAGTTAAAGCAGGAAATAAATGGCTGTGTGTGTGTATGTCTGTGTGTGTGTGTGTACAGGAAAACAATGTATTCTAAGACTGAAGGATCTCAACTTTGGGGCATCATTTTTTTCTGAATACTGTCTGTAAAACTTTCAGAACCGTCTTATACTGGGTAAAATTATAATTTTGCCATTAAGTTTTATGTTGAAATTATTTATAACATATAGATATCACTCAATGTTTATGATTTTTTTTTCATTTAAAATCTTTTGATTAGTCTTCTGCAAAGACAGCCTCAAGTTAAATCTCTGTATTTTATACCTAACCTAACTGCATCTTGTTCTTAAATGTTGTGGCATACTTGACCAGACTTCAGGACTGTTGAGAACTCCTATAAATGGCTAAAAAATCACCATTAAAGTGGGTATACCAGAAATCCAGGACTGAGGCACCACGTTTCCTTTAACTGAGTCTGGTTCACCTTCCTTTAGTTTCTTCCTTTTTATGTCTCCAATTCCCTGAACTGGAACAAAACTGTGACTCTCTACCTATCTTGTGAGGAATGCAGAGTTTCTTTGCAAAGCTGCCTTATCATGCAATCCAAATTACAGAAAGTTCAAACAGATGTCCTCACTTAACAGATGAAAAGAGTTCTCATTTAAAACTTCAGTTACCTCAATAGGACCTTTAAAAAGTGCTCTTTGTGAGGTGAGAAAAATTTTTGAGCAAAGTAATATACTTCTAGGAAGGGAAAGTGTCAGAGAATTGATATGGCAGGCTTTTGTGTTTTTGCTTGGAGGAAAAAAAAAAAAGAGAGAAGTTGCTGGCCAGAAGAAATTTTAAAATTACAGTTCAAGTTTTGCCCATAGTCTTTGATGCTCTTTCAGAGAAAGCACCCCATCAACCAAAAGACAAAGAGTCAAATCAAATCCTGTTTTTCCTTTACTCTTCTACCACTAGTTCAGTGTTCTTATTTCTTCCAAACACACACCATTCCTCTTCCTACCAATTTGGCAGATCTCGTTTCCAGTCATGATTTGCTAGTCATGGTGCTGCAAATTCTTTCAGGCTTCACTGCCTGCTATCAGATCAAATGAGATGAGAGAATTCTCATTTCAAACCCAAAACAACCTTTAAATCAGGAGGTCCAGCCACATAGTACCTAGAACTATCTTGGTGGAGTCACTGCTCTATGTTTCTTATATAATATCAAAACAAAATAATACTAATACATTCTAATTTCATCTCTTCCCCATTTAAATGTTCATTCAGGGATTGAATTACTCTTCACCTTCTCCCTCAAGTCTGGGAGATCAGACAATTATCCATTTAACTTACCATCCTACATTGAGCATTTTACCGATGAGTAACACAAAAACTACAATATATCCCATACTGGATTAAGGGTAAGCACTGGCTCTGTTTTAAAAGAACAACAAAACAAACAAACAAACAAACAAACAAACAAAAGCACCCTTCAGCCAAATGAGGACTGTCAGTGAAAACTTTAGTACAGAAAGGGCCAAATAAACAGTGGGTGTCTCACTCCTCGCCAGGTACACAGGCAGAGCAGCCAGCAGTCACCCAGATAGAGGCTATTTCTACCTTCAGAATCTTACTTAACTGAACCTGTCCAGGTAGGCATTGCCGATGATGGGTCAGACTTGGCTCTCCAGATGAAAAGCCTTTGTCAGGTTGTCTCCAAACCCTCAATCCACCAGGATGCTAAAGCTAAAATCTTACAGGCAGAGAGCGTCTTCGATTTTTTGAAAGACTATTGCAAGGAAGTAGGCACAAATCCTTTTATTTTTCTTTTGGTCTGGTATTTAAACCAAGCGCTGAGATCAGCGATTCTAAAACAAGCTGTTGGCCCTTTGTGACAAAGTTCTCTATTATCTTGTTCATCTCCCTGCTAATTTCTTAGCAACCTCCCTCAGAGATCTGCGGTCTCTTTTTCTTTTTTTCGGGGAGGAGTTGGGGGGAAGTTCTCAAAGCCATAAGTGTGAGCTGATCAGCCACTTCAGAGAACGAGAGATGCTCATTCCATTGTTTCCCAATTCAAGGCGGTGGAAGACAATTCTTTACGAATTAAGGGTTTGGGGTGACTAAACTGCAAAACAAAACTGGTGTATGCGTGGAGAATCAAAAGTAAAAAAAGGGGCAGGGAGAGCAGGGATTTGAAAAAATTTAATCTCTCCTTTACAAGATACCTGTAATTTACTCAGGGAAAAATCGACCACAAATGTCAAACCTAGCAACTCTTTATCTCAAGTCTCTGGCACTTTCTCCATCTGCTCCAATTTAGAGACAAAGACAAGACCAAGTAACAAGTTATGTTAAGTGAAAACTAAAGTAGAGGCAATGCAGGCCTAGCAGGCTGCTGTTCTTTATTCTGAGAAGGGGGAGGTGGCCTAGAAGGTGACACTGCCTTCTCGCTCCATCATTCGACCTGGGCTCAGCAGCCTGTCAGCTCTGCAACTCTGTCTCTTCTTCCTGCTTACTTTGCCCAATTCTGACTTGAACCTTTCCAGAAATAGCGACCAGGCCCCTCTAAAGTTCAGCTGTGGCACCTGTAAGGCGTTGCCCCGATCCCTTTAGGACTGGAGCATTTATTCCCGCAGTTGCTGGGAGTGTTGGAGGCTGCCAGTTCATGGCTGAATGCCGCTCCAAGAATTACACTTAGAGAGCCACCTGGCTGGAGGGCATTATCTGCTGGGGTTTGGACAGCTCATATCCAACAACGACTGGCTGATGGGAGGAACATAAAGGCCGAGCCTCTTGCCTTAGTGCCATCCCAATTCTAAGCCCATCCTCCTTTCCTTGTCCCCAAGCATTATAGTTAATTTCTCCCTCTGCCCAATTCTGCTGCTCTCATTTCCCTGCCAGGCATTGTTGTCATCAGCAGTCCCCAATAAATCTCTTACATGCAAATTTCAGCATCTCAGAATCTGTCTCCTGAAGAATTGACCGGCAATCATCAGAAACAAAGTGCAAACAGTGCTTCACTATCCTTTGCTGCACGTTATTCATTTTTTAAAATTTTTTTGGCATAATACACTTTATTTTATTAAATTAAATTTATTGGGGTGACATTGGTTAATAAAATCATATAGGTTTCAAGTATTCAGTTCAATAATACATCATCTATATATTGTATTGTGTGTTCACCACCCAAATATATGGTGACAGAAAGAGATTTGACTTTGGGTGCTGCACTTTAAATCATACATTGTTTATTGACATCCCTAACCCCACGCCAGCCACATTCAGACTCTGGTATCTGGTGAGTGCATGAAGGCCTGGATGGGCTGCCCATCGGTCCAGTTATAACAACTACACTGCAAAATTCGTGCCATAATTTTAATACATGTAGTCCTCCCCCCATTTTTGCTTGGTTCTGACATGCATGCATTTCAATGACCATGATTTAGTTAAATAACACCAGTCCTACAACAGCCTGGTTCAGATTTCAGTTACTACGGTATATTATATTAGTAATTGCATGAAGGTAGCTCTTCAGTCCACAAATCACTATGTAAATAACAGGTGTGCATCACGACCAGTGACCAGCCGCATTGCCTTTTTCAAAGCCTGTTGTTAATCAGTCACTGAACATCCGAGTAGTATAAATAAGCAAGAGTTGCAGTGATGTTTGGGCCCTGAGGGTTGGGGAGGTAGAGGAAGGACAGCCAGAAAGCAGGACCCACTTGGCCAGATTGTGGTTACTGGCAGGCCTCTCTCTCAAGTGTAAGTGTCTCGAAGGGGTCCAGGGTCTCAGAAGGGCTCTAGGTAGGTTAATCCATCCACCTTCAAGCACTAGAAAGGTGGGACCAATACCAAACCCATGTATTAGTTTCCTAGGGCTGTTGTAACAAATTAAACAAACTTAGTAGCTTTAACAATACGAATTTATTATCTTAACAGTTTGCATGTCAGAAGTCTCAAATGGGTGGCAGGGCTGTGTTCCTTCTGGAGGCTCTAGAGGAAAATTTACTTTCTTGACTTTTCTACTTCTAGAGGCTGCCCCCAGTCCCTGACACAGGGCTCCTCACCATTCTCACTTCTGCTTCTGTCCTTGCAGCTCCTCAGACTCTCACCCACCTGCTTCCTTCTTATAAAGCCCCTGTGACCACACTGGGCTCACCCTGATAATCCAGGATAATCGCCCAACTCAATATCTTTAACTTAATCACATATGCAGCATCTCTGCTGATATGTAAGGCAACATATTCATAGATTCTAGGAGTTATAATTTTGACATCTTTGGGGGCCCTTTATTTGCCTATCATACCCAATGGTTTTTTTCCAAATGATGGTACGTACTTTCCTGAACAGTGACCCCCATTTGGCTACTGGAAAGGTGAAGTTGCCAGAAAACATCTGTGTCTGTATCTGGACCCTCTGGGAGAGGACAAAAACAAAGAAATGCTTTCAACTGGTGTCCCTGACCCTGAGTTAGCTTTGCCCAAATGGCTACTCAAGCCTCTCATCTCTAGATACGTTCCGCATCAAAAAAGACCACTTTCCAGTAAGCTTGGGAAACAAGGCATTCAGAGTCTCCTTTACCAGACACTCACAGTGCATACTGGCATATCAGGGATCTTGGCAAGTCCTAGAGTAAAGAAATCTCTTTAACTTATTTAACCATGAGTTTTAGCAATTTATCTCTCGCATAACATTTCATGGGACACTGTGGAAATGCTGCACTAGATTGTCCTACAGTTCTGGTCAGTGCCATGGAAACAGCTCTGCAGGAAGTCCCCGCACCTCTCAGGCTCCTCCTAAGAGCCTAAAGGGTGAAGCTGAAGTGCGCCTGCTTTGAGGAACTGATTCTTCTCTTGCACCAGACCTTGGGTGCACTTCGGCAAACCCAGAAACTGCCTATTGACTCACACGTATAAAATACATGAAGTGACGTATTCTACAGGAGCCTTAGTCCTGCCTGGAGACTCATTTCCTGGAGAGCTGAGGATTTTCTTTTCCCTTCCCTTGACTCTGGCTTTCAAACTAATGGGGAAAAAATGAGCAGGAAATAACGTGTCACCAAATACACCCATGGGCTTTGCTTTCCTCTCATACCTGTCAAATCAAATATTTGGGCGGATTGCCATGTGAAAACTAAAACATTTTCTCCTTCCAGCAAATGGGCTCTTAGTATCAAAACAGAGAAGAGTGTACTCATTTGCCTTATTGTTGGTGTGTTCTAAGCATAGCCTAAAAGCTGTATTGCATGCAATATTTAATTCACTGTAGTCTTTCTCAGGAATCCCTGAAAGTTTTGGGGGAACCACAGAATCTCAGAGTCAGAAAGAAACTTAGAGATTGCTCATTTGACTTTCTTCTGTAACCCTAAAACCTTCCATCAATGTCCCTAATTAAGAAGCTCTTCGTGTATGTTACACACATTTTACAACCAGCATCTACCTCTCAATTACTACTCAGTTGAACAAGAGTCCCGAGTAACTTGCCAAGCCCAGGCCAGGCTATGAGCCTCCTCCTTGTGTCTGAAATGCCTTCTCTCATCTACCACATATTTTATAATAACAATAGCAAATACTATCGCATGCCTACCATATGATAGACACTGTGCCAGGCCTTTTAATTGTCTTATTTCACCTTGACCACAGCCTGATGATGTAATATTGCTACTTTATACAAACTAACACACAGAACTATGTACTGAGTGTTTTATTGTAGTTACTGAGTATTTACTGAGTATTTTCTCCATTTCAGATACTAAAATGTTAAGCACTTTACATTTTTATCATCACATCTATGGTTAGATGTTACGGTTCTTCTTTTGCACATGAAGAAACTTAAGGCATGGTAAGAAATTCACCCGCTGTCACAAAGGTAGTAAGATGCAGGACTAGGATCAAAACTCATGAGTATCTTCTACTCATCTTTCACTTCTTCCTTCTTCCTGTTGTCTTTCCACCCAGACGAGTCCTCTGCATATCTCTGAATTCACAGAGTATTTGTTCATCATTCTACTCTTGTTACTTGTCATATTCTATATAATGCTTAATTCCTCCTTACTCAGTATCTCTTATGCTACTTTGTACCCCTAAGCATGCTGCTCATAACACACACTACATAAACTGTCTTAGAACAAATCTTATAGTAACCAAGACTGGCAAGAAAACATGCTGTTGATCTCAGTTGATTTCTTGTCTGTTTCAGGAAGCAGCTACACGCCATTTAGTACAAGAGATTAAACTGAATAGTTTGTCCTCGATGCTTGTTTTAGTAGCTACCATGGGACTGAGTGACCGTTAGATTGAATCCCCTTAGATCTATTGGTGAGGTGAAGATTGGAAGAATCTCTGAGTCAGAGTCAAATCTCCAACATCTAGCCAATTGCCTGACATATAGTTATTGCTCAATAAATATAGTTTTAAATAATGATCAATTACAACAAAGCCATGTCCTAGTATTTTGCATTTAGAAACTATACTCTCCTATATCATTAAAGTAATTCTTACAAATAATTCATCTAGGAGTAGTTTTAAGTTCTTCAAGTGGTCATAGTTAATAATGATAAATAATGGTATTTTTTTCTTTTGGGATGGATTTGGCAAGGTGATGAGTTTGTTTTTTTTTTCTTTTAGAAAGAAAAATTGAAAGTTACTCATTGGGAGTTTAAGAAGAGAATACCAATAGAGAACTGTGAAGCAGCTCCAACCAAGAGCCCCACACCATTTGGGGGAAACAAATGAATACATTTGGGAAATATGACTCTCTTTGTAATATGCACCTGGGACATTTGAAACCTGTGAACAATTTATGAAGAAACTATTTCGCCAAAATCATAATAAATACCTTTCAGCTAAAGCACACCATCTTTCGACTGAATCTCTTGAACTCTCAGTACCAAATGCTGATGTTCTACAACAATCAAAACAAGATCTGAATTGAAAGATTTTTTTAAAGTATCATATTAGAAAACAGAAGACTCATTCAGAGTCTTTTCATTCATTAAGCCACCGGGGCCCTCTCCAGGGGCTAAAGAATCCACATGCAGGGACTGCCCAGGAATCCCTGGCAGGATTGGTGGATTGGGAGTGGGAGGCAGAATGAAGGGGTGGGTTGCCTGATGGCCTAGGTACACTTAGAAAAATAAATTAAATTTTTTCGAGGGGCCTGCGTCACCAAGTGTAGGAAATTAAAACTTTTATTCTTTTATCTTGAAAGCCATTTTTCCAAATATAAATAAATAAAATACATAAAGGTATATTAAAACATAGACCTATAGAGAAAATAAGGAGAGAGAGAAGGCATCCGATACTCCTAGTAAATGCAAAGTGGAAACAGTTTTCAGCTGGGCAGGGTGAAGACTGTGCTGAATTTAATTAAATTTGTCATCAAGGAACAAAATTAATGTGGATGCTTAATATAGTATATCACCTGGTTTAAATATATGAAGAAATGAAAATTTTCCCACCAGAGCCATTTCCCAAGGTCTCCTAAAATTCTAAACCTGGAAACTACTCCAGGGAAGCAAACGTTTCCAGTTCGAGTTGCTCTGTAGTGGCTGCCTGTCTATTATATGGAGAAAGTCAGGCCTGGACTTAGCAGTATGAGTGCTGTGGTCAGAGATGTCTGCCATGGCATTATGATAAGAGTGATGGCACATGTAGTACTTCACTGCATCTCCTCAGCATACTGTGCCATACTATCTAAGTCTACACAATCAAAATTACAGTGACTCATACAATGTTTTTAGTTTTCTTAATGTTCATTATTCACATAACAGATATATTTATTCATACCATAAAAAATATATAATTATATACACACATTAAGAGATACTGAGTTTTGGAGTTCTAATGCCAAGCCTTAGCATCAACATATATTTGCTGTAGGAAGGAAAGAAGGAAGGAAGAAAGGAAGAAAGGAAGGAAAGAGGGAAAAGAAGAAGGAAGGAAGGGAGGGAGGAAGGAGGGTAAGAATAAACTTCAAGTTCCTCAAATTTAAAAAAACATCAAATAAAATTATCAGCCCAGTAAATTATAAAACATCTTTAAGTGACAATATGCACCTTACTAATAATACCTTTATTTTTCCTTCAATGGGATTTTAACACATCTGAAAAAAATAAACTTTATAATTTCAGGTGACTCACTTGATGGTAGAAAGAAGTTTAGTGTTTCATTGGAACCAACTGTGGAGAAACTACTTGAGTACTTCTGCACCTGGAGATGCTGTGTTTAAATTGCTCTAAACATTTTTCTTATTGCATGATGCTCTGGTCCTACCCACAGGCTATCTCTGTGGCAGAATCCCCCAAGATGGCTTGAACTAGAATCCAAGCCCACTTGTGCAGCCCCTGGGATGCTCACAGTCTGCTGCTGTGTGGAGACCTTGGCAGGCCCAGCTCTCAGCCTTCCTCCCAGGGGTGGCAGTGCTTGTTCCTCCAACTGCCACAGAAGCCAGAAATGAATTCTAGCCACACCCTGGAATCTTATTTGCCTGGTCCTCTATATCTGGTCAAGCTGCACGGACTCATAGACAGTTTGCAGCATCTAACCTGACTGCAGGGGAAGGGGAAGGATCTCGCTCTCTATAGGTAGAAAAAGGAACTTGAGTGTATTTAACGTATTTTATCAGAAGCCAGAGTCTTTAAAAGTCTTTCTCGCGAAAGCTATTTTTGCAAGGCTATGGTCGTGATGTTATTAGGTAACAAATTTTTTTCTCTACTAAAAAAGAAAAATACAACATACTGAAGACACTTATTTTTCACTTCCATAACAGTTTAACAGAAAATCAGGCAGAACTTAGTTTTGTGTGGCCTTTGCCAAGTTATGTAACTTGTTGCAGCCTCAGCTCCTCAAAACTGTAATACGAGATTTTGCAGGATTCTTTTGGTGATAAGGGAAAGTAGTGTATGCAAACTCAGCTGTGCTTGATGCATGGCTAATGCCCAGTGTAGTTTTAGCTCCAGGTGATACTGTTCATTTTCTTCTACATGCTGGTCCCCATGCGAAATAAATTCCATGAGTTCTGTTTTTCAAAGAAAGCAAATGACAGTGTCTTTCTACCAAAATAGATTTCTTGTAAGGAAAGCATGCTTTTCCTTAAAGGTGCCAAATTAATCATTTCTCTTCTTATTTGTATAGCCTTGAAAAAGAAATTGAAAACCTTTCCTTTCAGCAGTACCTCTTCTTCTACTCTTTGAGAAATATAAAATAAATAAAACAAAAAGAAAAGAAAAGAAAGAAAAGAATCCCAATGGAACCTGTCTGTGGCTGATAATTCCAACTCTCCTCAAATAGATTTGAAAAATCTTTCTTGGGTATCTACACTGTGTCCTGTCATGCCAGCCCAAACCCCAAGCCAACCCATACCAGTGCAATACATTTTGATTGCTGGACTTTTCCCAAATAGATCAGGAGTACGGCAGAGATGGGCTAGCTGTTCATCAAATTACTCTCTCTTTTTTCTTGGGCACATGGCTGGAAAAAATTTCCTGGCTTCCCTTGCACTTAGCTGTGACTATGTGACTAAATTCCCACCACCAATAACGGGATGTGACTGGAAGTGATGCATGTCCCTCCAAGCCTAGATAAGACTCCCATGTACATACACCCCTCCAGCTTTTACCATTCTGCCCTAGTTTGATGAAGATAAATCCTGAAACCTTGGAAGTCACATGGAAGATGGCAGAGCTACAAGATGGAAGGCATCTGTGTCCCTGATCACTGCTTGGAAGAAAGCCAACTGCAGCTCAAGCACCTCTGTTCCAAACTTTACATTCTTTCATCATTTTTGAGCCATTCTAATTTTTTGGACATGTTTGTTATAGTAGTTTGTACCTGAAGCATCTGAAAGTTCTGGTGTTTTTGCATAATTATGATGTACCAATAGATTATTTGTAAAATAATGAATCTAATTATTGTGTGCCAAATCAGACACTAGCTCATAAAATAACCAAATAATCTAGAACCAAGAAGACTAGCTTCTACATAAGTAAGCTATCAGAGGTTTAAGAAAAATGTTCTTGAAAGCCTTGAAATATAGAATCTTCATTTCATTTAATTGTTCTATGATACAAGAAAAATTTGCTATTGCTTGACTTAGTGACAAGAACATCTTGATTCAGCCTATTAAACACCAGTGTTTCATGGGAGTATAATTTGTGCCACAGCATTAGTACAGATAGACATTTCTGACAAGTAGACATTTCTGAGGGGTTGGTTTTGTTTTGTTTTGTTTTGTTTTGTTTTGTTGTTTTTTTAAATCAAATTGTTGAAAACTGGAGTTTTAGCTATAAGCTCTTGTCTATATTTAGTAAACAGATTAGGATCACGTTCTTAACTTCAGAATTGTGATTATATTCCATTATGAGATGACTACAGAGAATAATTTGTGTTTTAAATAGGTCATAAAACACATTGTTTTATTTGTTTAAATGTATAGAAATATGTATTTGTTCAGTGTACACACAGGAAATACATCAGGGCATATTCTCAAAAATTTAACCCTCAAGCTAACCCTGAGAAATTCAAGCCTCAACCCTAACCTGAGTCCAATTAAGTAAATAATTTATTTTGTTGTCCAAAGAATAAGAGACCTAACATAGTTTAAAGCCATACAGTTACAGATGTAATGCCAAATGAAATTATTTACTAGTTATCAAAAAATGATGGTGTTGATACAGTAAAGACCTTATAATCAAATGGATTATTAGTGGAACTTTTGGAAAACTGCCTTAGGTCATCGCAGATGTGAACCTGGACCCAAATGGATCATAAGTTACTTACTAAAAACATTTCTCAAATCAATCTATTCTTTCCATCTCTATTGCTCCCACATTCATCTATGCCACCACAACTTACCTGGCCTACTAAAATATTTGCTCTCCTCCTGGGCTCCTTGCTTCCACTCTTGCCCCTTCTCCAAATTGTTCCCCCACAAAGATCTCCAGAGTGATCTCTCTAAAGCACATGCCACCTTATACCACTGTCTTGCTTCAAATTCTTTCATGTGTCTACATTAGTCTTAGAATAAAGTTGGAACTCCATCATGGCCTGTCATGCTTTACCCCATCCCCACCTATCCTAATACCAACCTTCCCATTCCCTTCACTGCAACCCAACTATCTCTTTTATGTTCCTTGAATATCCTAAGTTCCTTTCCATCAGGGCTTTGGGACTTCCAGTTCTCTCTGCCTGAAGTACTCTCCCTCCAGCTCTCTATATTGTTGGCTTTTCTTCATCCTTCAAGTAAGTCTCAATTCAGCCATCACCTTTCCCAGTTACCCTCTTGCTCTGTTTATTTCCTACATGGCACTTATAACATTCTGTAATTTTATCCTTTATTGTCTGAAAATCTGGTACTCTATGGGAACATGAACCTTTTTTTATTTTTTTTCTCTTTTTACTACCTTGTTTCAGGCATCATATCCTCAGAGACCTATGGATGGATGGATGGATGAAATATATAGGCAGTAGATAATTTCCGTATTTTTTGTCCCATAAACTATCCATAAAAAAACTGTATTATCACATTTGACAAGGAGTGCTACTGCCCTGTCCTTATGGGGATGGTTATAGGGTAATCCCAATTTTTGTTCTCTTAACTCATCTCTTCTGGGAATACAAAAAAGTTTTAGCTCTGGGGCTATCCATATGGCCCTTTACATACAGTGAGTTTTAATCTTAAAGGAAAAATAGCCAAGTTGGCAAAATTGATAATCCAAAGAGGATGTGTCTTAATATTTCATAATCTATTATATTTGGAGACACAAAGTTATTCTGGCTTTGAATTTTAAGCTATTCGACTTATGACAAAACTCTTTCAGGAAAAAGAGAAAGTTATCTCAAAGTAGAGTAAAACCACAGTCTGCTTCCTTGGGTTTCCATATCTAAAACCATAGCCCTTTGGAGAAGGACTGCAAATCCCACCAACAACTATGCAGAAGTCCAGAACACTTTTCGCACTTGTTTATGGCACTGAGTCAATTTGACAGAATAGCTAGTTTCCCCAGTTCTGACTAAATGAAAGAGAGCCATGCCTACAAATAGTTTTCCCAAAAGTTCCTCTGCTCAAATCATAGGAAATACAGGACTGGATCTGGGCAGGGCCTCTGGAAATGTCAGAGCAGTCTCTCCATGCTGAAAACCCCTGAGAATGCCAACAAGTGTGACCACACTTTTCCCTACTTCGAGCCATGACAGAGAAATGCTGTCCCAATCCAAATGAACTGATGAACTCCATTCTGTAGCACAACAAGGGAAAATTCAACAAGCCCCTGTAGAATGCCTGCCAAGGAACTGCACACTGGCAAGGGGACATCCACCTACATGGAGGGTGTTTACAAGACGCAGTCCTGCTACACATGTAGCAGTGGTTGCCACTGTCAGGATGTTGCTGGGGTCTTTGCCCAGGAAATCCCACACTGCTCTCTTCTTAAAGGCTCACAGGAAAAATTCCTCCCAGGACTCGGCAGCAAGGAAAGCTTTGCTTCTATTGACAATTTAGCCTTGCTGTTGGTTTGTTTTACCTTTTGGATACTGTTATTATTTTGACAGATCATATTTCCTCTTTGCTCCTAGAAATCTCAGAGACAGATTTGCAACCCTCTGCAATATTATGACATGCGTTCAGATGTTCTAACTGACTTCATCTTATTTTCTTACATGTGTTTTCCCTCAACTATGATTTAACTATTTTTTATTCTTTTGTATTGCATATACTTTATAAGTGGCTTCAAATTCTTCTAGGAATGAAATAGGCTATTACTGCATAGATACACATGGTGGATTTTACACCAAATCTTTAACAGCCCTAGAGCCTGTAAAAATACAATGTGGCCTCAGACAGAACTGGATTTGAATCCCGATTCTGTGGATTCCAGTTATGTGATCCTCTGCAATATTATGACATGCATAATATTGCCACTTAATAATAATAATAATAAGCCACTTAATATTCCCAAGCTTCCATTTTCTCCTTTTCAAATTGAGGATAAAGACATCGACATTGTATAGTGGCTGTGAGAATAGAAGACAATTTATTGAGAGAGTTGGTACTTAGTTACTACTAGGTAAATAGTATTCTGTATTATTATTAATAACTATGTAGACTGTTAGCAAAGACTATTTAAAGGCGATGTCTGGAAGATACAGGGTCACAGACATGTGGAGAAGAATATCATGTGACTATGGAGGCAGAGCTGGAGTGAAGCATCTACAAGCCAAGGAATACCAAGGATTGCCAGCAACCGCCAGAAGCTAAAAGAGGAGAGGAAAGATTCTTCTTTAGAAGGTTTGGAGGAAACATAGCTTTGATTTCAGACTTTGATTTCAGACTTTGATTTCAGACTTCTAGACTCCAGAACTATGAGAGAATAAATTTCTATTGTTTAAAGCCATCCAGTTTGTGGAAATTCATTACAGCAGTTCTAGGAAACTAATACAATCACCCCAGACTCCTTTTCCCAGACACTACCCCAAACTCAGGCATTGCTCAAACACTAAAAACAAATCCTAAAATTTGGCGCATGTGAGTCTTCTGTTAGTCTAAAAACAGCTCACTTAAATTTTTCCATAATAATGCCTTTCTTTGCTCTTTATAAATGTCATGAAACCTTATGATCACTGACAAGCTGATAGTAATTAAAAGGAAACACTATCCTCGTCTGTGCAATGGCAACTCTTTTTAAAATATTTATCCTAGACAAGAAGACATTTTTGTCCATCACCTACTCTACTCTTGTAATTTCTTCCTAGACTACAGGCACTCTCAGATGTGGTCTAGAAAGAAATCCGCATCCACTCAGTGAGTAAAGGGAGTGTGCTGGCAGGTGACATCTTTCATTGCCACCATGTGAAACTCTTAGTATAATCTCAGAAGTGAAAACCCCATTAAGTTTCAAATGGGCCAAGAGAAACAACAGTGGAACAAGCAGACGGATAGAAGCTGTTCTAAGAACCCCAAAACTGAGGTAGGTTTTAGTGATAGTGCTTATTTATTTATTTATTTATTTAAATACTTATTCCACTGTGTTAATTTTTTTTTTTTTTTTTAAATCAGGGATCATTTTCTAAGAGCTCAAATTATTACTGTTTAGGAAGTTACTAACCTTTGTATAACCTGAAGCTGGGCTATAAAAGAGAACCAAGGGTAAGTTTTTCCAGAGAGCCTCCCTGAGGGTGATATGATAAAATGACAGCTACCAGAGCATCTAATACAAAGAAGTGGCAATATTGGAAAAAAGTGGGGAAGGATGGTCTTGGAAACTCTTGGCAGTTTTGCTTCATAGGTTAATACCCAAATTTGAGAAGCATAAGAAATCACATGCAGCTTTTTATTCAACAAGCAGTTAGTGCCTTTATGTAAGAGATGCCATGGAAACAAAACTGAATAAGACACATTACTTATCTAGAGAGGATATATGAGTCAACCAAACAACATGAAACTATGTGTTACCAGTAGAGTGGAAATATGACAGTGCTCATGACCTAACCAGTCTCAGGGAATCCCAAAGAAAAGCAATGGAAGTAGGAGAGGACACTGAATGGACGCCAGAGCTGTCATCTACCAAACTATGAACTCTTCAACTATCCCCAGCACCTGACTTGTCCTCCCCATATCCCTAAGCCAAAATAACTAAGCCACAAAATAACTTCCCTGTTATTGGCACATGGCTTCTTTATTTTCCTTCAGTCATCCAACAAATAATTATTGAGTACCTACTGTGTGCCAGGTGCCAAGATAGGTACCTGGATTCTTCTGATTCAGGTCTAGTGACCCATTTATCCTGGGCCTCATATTCAGAAAGGGTTTACAGTATAGATTTTTAAATATTATTTCCAAATGATATCATATATACAGTCACAGAAGATACACTTGCAGGATTAAACTTCGAAGCATATCACAATTTTTATAATTCTGTTTCGGCAATTTAAGATAATACACACACACACACACACACACACACACGTATACAAGTCCCCCAACTCCCAAGCTGCATATCACTCACAGCGATGATCCAGGTCTCTTTTGATCTCTTTGGGTTCTGCTGAGCATTCAAGAGGGAGCAGCAAACAAGACAGTTGTTGTACTTGCACTCATAGAATTTAGTGTTAGGAGACAGAGATCAAATAAAGACACATACCAACTTGATAACTAGTTACTGCATGAGAGGACAGTGGTATGACGTGAAGCTGAGCTGGCAAGCAAAACTTTTGCTTTATCTAAAGTGCTTGAAATTTTACAGTATGGGTATATCTATGTATTACTTGTGTAAACATTATACATTTTTACATCAGATATACCATCAAGAGAAGAACAGCCAAGAAGGGAACTGGAGGATATGGCAGCAGCTGATCCCAATGTGGGCAGCAATGAGAATGAGTGAAAAGTCAAGCTGTTGAAGCTTCAGGGTTGGTCTGGAGCTACTATAGCTGCATACAACTTTGTGATGACTGTTGCGTCCATGTCCTGTGGGAAGCACTGTCAGACACTCAAAGCTTTCCATCCCTGAGCTCTCCACTGGGCTCAATCACCTTCTGACCCCATAAATGTAATGGATTACTTTCATGTACCGAGTAACATGGATTATCAACATGTTACTCTCAAACACCGGTTTGAAACTTGCCTTTCTATGAAGAGCAATAAATCTTACCAGAAGATGCCAAATGCCCCACAGCTATCTTGTCTAGACTAAAATGTCTCATCTCTATTTTATTAAACAAATTGTGCCTTGCCCATTACCGTAAACCTTGTAATCCTTATGGACTTCCCACATTCCATCAACAACAGGGAAGTCCCTGCTAAACAGCTTTCCCTGCATGGAAAGGATCTCAAGACAAACTAGAGAAATAAGAACCAATATCATGGCAATGTTAGCCATGTCCACACACAGTCCACTAATGACAGATGGGGCAGTTGTGACAGACAAATTTTGGGACAAAAATTTCTCCTTACACTGTCATTCTTTTCAATTTTCTGATTATATTTTGAGATGTATTCAGATGATATGGCTTTTACAGAACAGAGGCATGACCATTAACTGATTATCCAATAATGCTTCTGACCAAAGCAATTATGTGTGTGTGTGTGTATGTGTGTGTGTGTGTACTATTTTGTTTTAATACGGCAGGTGCACTCTTTGGAATGTGCAAGGTTATTAGGGATATGTGTACAAGTAAAGCCAGCACAGAGAAAGACAAGTGAATGCATCTCTGCACGAGTGTGCAATTAATAGAGGAAAAGCTTCCTGTAGAGAGCTTCACGTCTGAGTTCTGTTCTAAAAAGTCAATGGGAGCTTGCATGGTGAATAGGTTGCCAGATAAAATATGGACTACTCAATTAAATTTAAATTTTGAATAAACAATAAATGATTTTTATAGGTACATCCCAAATATTGCATGGGTGTTCTGTATTTTTATTCGTTAAATCAGACAGTCCTTCTGGTGGAAGCAGGGAAAGTATGTATGTCAATCATCATTCCTTCTTTGTCATGAATATTATCAACATCAGTATCAATTAACATTTGTAGGGCATGGGAAATGAGGTCCACACTATAGGGAAGACCTCTGAATGATTCCTGCTACCTGAAACACTCAGATCATGCCTACTTCTTCAGTCGTGGCCTCCTGGAGATGCTGAACTACATCTTAGTCTTCCTTCTTTAAGATCTATCCCAGTAATTGGTATGTGCTAGATGCTGAAGACAGTTTTGAATAAATGAGGATATGATAAAAGATGACTATAAAAGGAGGAAATTTTGGGTGAGGGGAATTTCTGTACATGGCAGAAAATACAGGTAACTTCAAGATGATTGACAAGAGCCAAATCTCCAACCACCTTCATCACCTATGAGCAGAACCTCTTAGCAGAGTGGTTAAATTGAACAATCTCTTAGTGTGGTTAATATAGTTGAACTGTCTCAAACAAGTGTAAAGTATGCTAAACACCCTGGGTGGGTTGGGGAATAGACAAAATTGAGAGATCAACACTTATATAATTATTTACTTTTTAAAGCCATATTTAAGGAGGACAAAGCATTGCAAAAGCCCCAAAGAGGAACAAGCAGTTGTGACTGGGACAATTCATGATGTCTTAGGTAGAAGTTATATGAGGTGTATAACATGGTATGGCCCTCAGTGGGGCTTTGCACTTTATAGATTCTCTGTGTGTGTGCGTGTGTGCGTGCGTGTGTGTGTGTGTGTGTGTGTGTGTGTGTATAATCATAAGTCTGTGTATACATTTATATAAACATATGTATTTTTAAATGAAAAGTTGCAATAATAGTTCATTGAACCCCCACATATTCTATGTTATTGATATCAACTGCAATGGAACTGAGTCTGAGAGAAAATTCGCATTTTCTTTTGAAGTGCTCTAGCATGGAAATGTTTAAGTAAATAAAGTAGTATTGGTCCCAATGAAGATGTATAATAATTTTTGTTTCCTAATATATCTTATTTTAAAAAATAGTTTGTTTTATTAAATAAGAAATACTTGCTAACTACAGAAAAACTTTAAAAACCTAGGTAAATAAAAATGCAAAAATAAAAATCACTCATTTTTTCAGTCAGAGATAATGACAATATTTATAGCATATATACTTCTAGATTTTTTTCTGCGATACATGCATTATTTGTTATAGTGAATATGGTATCAGAGTCTATATACTACCATGTAAGCTTCTTTTTAAGCTACTAAGGGAATCTATTCAAGTGACCAAATATATTCCCATATAATAACTTGTACTGCTTGTACAGAAATTTTAGCTGATGAATTACTTAACCAAATACCTGTTGCTAAACATTTAAATTGCTTTCAGATTTTTGTGGTGATAAACTTTTCTAACAGCTAAGTCTTTAAAGATATTCATCATTATTTCCTAAGCATAAATTCCTGGAGGGAGAACTACTAAATCAAAGATTATGTACACTTTTAAGGCTTTTGATACATATCACCATCTTGCTCTTTACAAAGGTTGTATCAACTTATATAAAAGGTCCCCTTTTCCCAATTATTTTTCAAAGTTAGTCACCCCACAAAATCTGTGAAATCAGATATGTATATGTTTTTATATATACATGCTTATATATATATATATATATAAAATATAGAATAATATATGTAGTAAGGTTTCTTTTCATAGGAAACTGTCCAAAAAGAAAAATTTTAAGAAATCTCTCTTGTCCACAATTAGCCTTGGGTGCTTTCAATTGATTTAGACAAGAACATTTTAAGCCAAATTTTCAATTAAAGTCACCATATTGTGGAACTGTGGTTGTTTACCATTCTAAAATGACTTTATTGAAAATTAATGTATTTATTTATTATGAAGATAATTAAGCTAGCCTTATTTAATGACATCCCACTTCACGCTCCTGGAGAAAGGAATCCATTTGCCTTGACCATAACCAGAAGAAGGTTATTTGGTCAAACAAAGTGAAAACCATAAATGGTAAATAGCCATCATTACCACAGTAACATTGGTCCAGTGTAAAGCAGTTTGGCTAAAATGGGTTATCACCTGCTCAAACACTTCCTCAATAAAAATGAAATGGGAACAAACAAAAACCATTATAGCATCTAGAACTGCCAAAGAAGAAAAGATAGCCAAACAAAAGTTTTATAATACTAAACCATATCTAAAGGCACAGCAAATGCATGACACTATAAGATAGAAGTTAATAAAGCAGAAAAACATTTCTCAATATACTACCCCCTTGAGGACTTTGATAAATGATATCAGAGTCTGTGAAATGCTAGGCGGGATGGGAAGTGCAGGTTCAGTTTTAACTAATGGAAAGGAGAGCTGGAGAGTATCAACATTTTCTAATGACAACAGAAAACCAAGCCAGTTTATTCTTCTATTTGATAAGTGCCATGCTCAATTGACCAACTCTGTTTTTCATCTTTTTTGAGACCCAGAAAAATCAAATAAAAAGAGAAAATATCTAAATCAAGAAGCTTAATTTAACAATGCTGGCCTTAGAATCAAATAATTATGGTCATTTGGTCAATGTCTATGATTAATTCAGTGAGAGGAGATGTTTGGCTATAGGGCCAGTACAAAAAAAAAAAAATTTCTTGGAGAATCACTTTCTCTTATGTAATAGTGTTGGGTGAGTGAGTACATAGAGTCATTCAGTTCTTTCCAAAATATTCTGCATCAGTCTTGTTATGATGATTCTATATGGATCATCCAGGCATCTATGATAACGCAACGGTAATGCTTTGCTCACTTTTCTCAAAAAAAAAAAAAAAAAAAACCTCAGAGGCAAAGGAAAGGAGCCGAAACCCTGAGAAACATAAAATGACGAATGAATAAACTCCTCCCTGCTGAGAATATTCAGGTGTATAAAGGGCACACAAAGGCGTACTTAAGATCTAGAACATCGCTGTCAGCCTTGAGTCTGGTGGATTTTTTAGCTTGAAAAAAAAAAATGAGCACCAATCCTCATGTGATTAGAAAGTGTTTGTGGCCTGCATGCCTCATGGGTCTGCTCATCACTGACATCCTCTCTTCGGACTGTAACTTGCTGAATAGAGTCACCCGGCAAAATCTGAAACTTCTGAGCAGTATGAGGAATTCATTTCCCATGGAGTGTCTAAGAGAAAACAAAGCTTTTGAGATGCCCCAAGAGATCCTGTATTACACACAGCTTCTGAAAAGAGACATCAAAGAGGCATTCTATGAAATATCCCTACAGGTCTTCAATATCTTCAGTCAATACACCTTCCAATCCACTTGGGAAAAGAAATACCTCAAACAAATCCAAATTGGACTTGATCGGCAATTGCAGTACCTGGAACAATGCTTAGAAGGAGAGGAGAAGGAAAATGAAGACATGAAAGAGATGGAAGAGGATGAGAGTAAATACCCAGGAGCTATGGTCTCCCAGTTGACCAATCTAGAGCTGAGGAGATATTTCCACAGGATAAGCAGTTTCCTGAAAGACAAGAAATACAGTCACTGTGCCTGGGAGATCGTCCGAGTAGAAATCAGAAGATGTTTCTACTACTTCACAGCACTACTCAGGAAAAAATAAGGTATATTTTTTAAAACTAAAATTCCATTTCTTTCCAAATCCGCTTCTCCTTCATCTTTTTAAGAATCATTATGCTAGTCTTAGGTCAGCCCTTGGCTAGATTGATGGTGGTTTATGTAATGTTTACTGTCTCTTAAAGTTTGGCCAATCATCCCCAAGTGACAAAGAATCTTTGTTAGAAAGTCCCAAAAACAGTTTTAAAGGAATAAGATTCCTCTCTCCATCTTCTTCTCTCTGTTCTTCTTTCCATTTGCTATTTTGTACTTGCTTTCCTATATCACCTTTGAACTTCAGGAAGCCAATGGCTAGAGGATATGGATCAGAGTGTGTTGCAAAATGTAACACCTCAGTGACTTAACTTACTCCTTGCCAAGGTTGCTTATTCTATGAAAGTTCATCACCTTAAAAGAGCTTATACAAATTTATATAGAGTTAAAATTCTCTCCAAAAAAAAGGTGGGGAGAGTTGAAATTCCTGGATCATTTGTTTTTCAGGCTGGTTTGTTTGGAATGCTACAAAGTTTGTAGGATGGTATTTTATTATTTTAAGAGAGTGAAGATCCATTCTCTGATATTGAATAGTTGAATTCCATGACCATTAAGTCCTTGTTCAACCTCTGAGAGCCTATGATTCTAAGGCAGAGAGCACCCACCGTTCATTCCTAATGCATATTATTTGATTTCTACATCTAAAAGCATGAAAAATGCTGCAAAAAGTGTAACATCTGCCTTCAATGTTTTGTATACCTGAAATGAAATGCCTACAATCATACTAAAAAAGAATTTCACATTAGATTTTTCCAATTAGAAGACCACTTTCTGCCTAAGTAAATTAGTCATTTTAATAATACCTGACACTTTAATATTTCTTATATTTTTAAAAGTTATTATGTACCTAGATTGCCAGATTATTCACTTAAATTTTCTCATGTCATTCTTCATCTGTATTAATTCATCATCTAGCTGAAATAAATTTCCTTTTCCTTCTTCTCCACCCCATTTCAGAATCATCTTTCAAGCAAGAACTAATGCCAAGATCGTGGCTACACAATGCACAAAGGGTGAAAACGTACTTGGTTCAGTCCTTGAGAAACCCCTTCTGCTATTGTTTTAATACTGTGTGCTAAACAATGTTTAAAGAATTAGAACAAATTGTGGATCATGGTATGCTGGTTATCAGTGAAAGGATCAGACCATAAAGTGAATTAGTATCATCCATTTAGTAAAAACAACCTACAAACAGAATTGTTCTAAAAGAAAAAGAAAAACAAACAATAAACAGTACTACAAACTGTAAAGGAGTTACACAAAGGCATGCAAGCTACTAAACAGAAAGTATACACTTGGTATTTTCCATAAATTCTCTAATCATGCCTTTGTGTGGACTCCCTAATAACTCTACTGGGATCATGTCAGTTACTTTAGTAATTTATAGCTGTAGTCTTGTCAAATGTTTGCTATACAAGAGGAAAAAGAATTGGCACTTCAAGTCAATAAAGATTGTCTGATTGCACAAGCAAGTGCAGAAGTCATAACAGTATGCTTTTAGTAAGATCATCTCTAGTCAGAAAAAGGAGAACATGGCCACTGAAAAAGGACACAAAGTGGCATCATCCCTAAGGAAGAAATACTGACAGACAATATATGTTTCATTTCATTTATAATTAAGGAAATGCAAAGGAAGACAGTAAGATACTTCTCCCTGCCCCATGAGTCTAGTAGAGATGAAAAGGAATGATAATACAGAGTGTGTATTGAGGTGTAGGGTATAGGAAACAAAATCCTCTTGTCTATTGCTGGGGAGAGGGTAAACTGGCACGAGTTTCCTTCAGGACAATATGGCAATCTTAAATATCCTAAAAAGATCATCAACACCTTTAACCTAACTATCCTATCTCCAGAAATGTATTCCAAAGAAATAATAAGATTGGATAAGATTGTTCACTGGAAGCTTGTTTATATTCCTCCTCTCTTTGTTCTCATTTTCACCTTTCTGTATTTTCTACAGTAATTGGTGGTGGTGTGTGTTGCAGGGGAGGGAGTAATTCTAAAATTAAAGAAACTGGAAACTTATCTTCCCCAGGGATGACCCTGTTTTCCTTACTGCTGTAGCTGGGATGAGCACTGCCCTTTCACTTTGGGCAATTCTTGGGCAAACCAGGTCTTCCTTGTTGCTTCTCTCCTGCTGCTGCTGCTAAATTTCAAAGGAATCCTTTCTTGGGAATCATTTTCATAATGAAGTGTTTGTAAAGTGCCTTCAGGTGCGTCAAATATTTTACTTTCTTTTGTTGGTACCACTGGTAATATCCAGAAATCGCTGGAAAAAAAAAAAAGTGCTCTATGCATCCACTCTCCTGACTTAGCAGTCTCCTTTTCTCTTTATCAAATGGAAGTGCAAAAGTTCTGTTAAGTCAGGTAAAGGGAAAACTAGAACTGTTCAGAACTAAATGTACAGTTTTCACTTAAAATGCCTGACTGGGTCCATAGGTCACAAGTGTCCGAATGGAACCTTCCTCCCTTCCCTGGCTTGGGGAAAAAACTGAAAAGTGGGAGGTAAAAAGAGTGTAACTGAGTCTCCTCGGAAGAGGGGCTCATCGGGCGCTCCACAGGAAAAAGCTGGCAACACCGGTACATGTAAGGATAGAAGATAAACGTTCCAACAGGTGCTCAGACTCGGCCTTCTTTTCACCACAAAGCAAGTCTGGCGCGGACACCATTCGGGACCCTGTCTTCCCAGAGTCTACTTCGCTTTAGCCCTAATTTCTTAATAAATAATGCACACTCACTAAGAATGATCACGATGTGTAAGCATCTAGTTTATGAGGAAATGGAGGGCAATAGGGCGACCGATTTATAATCTCACAGGCGCACCCACAGGGGAACTCGGGGCCAGTCCCAAACCACCGGTTCTTAAGGGCTTGGAAGTGTGAACACGGCCTTGGAGGAGTCTGCGCTGTGTCCTCCAGGTCAGCCTTTTCTAAATGCGGAGTAAGAACGTGGGATTTAAAGTTGGAGCCCTACGCGAAATCAGAACTCCACGTTCATTCTGGTGGTAGCCACCTCACCATTATTTCTAGGCAAAGACTTGAGGCTTCCTAGGTTATTTCCATCATCGTTCTCTTTAAGGCGACTGGTCTGTCCTTCAGCCCTTGGCAACTCGCAGACCTCAGAACGGCTTTCTGCCTGACAAGGTGCCCTGATTCTGTCCCGCTGCCCCGGCAGCGGCCCTGACACACGCCTTTAGGCAGAAAATGAAATCCGCTGGAACCCACCAAAGGACACCCTGTAATGGGGCGGAACCTTGCTTCCACTCTTTAGAAAGCGGCGCCCCTCTCGCATCTGCGCCCTTTGCGGCGCGTGTGGGATAAGATCTGAGAAATGCGCCCTGGGCCACAGGCAGCCGAGGAGGCGGAGAAGGAACAACTTTCCCCCCGCCCTCTAACCGCAAGGCCCGGGTGGGGCGGCCTCGCCGGGGTCCAGGTCCCGGGCGGGTGCGGGCCGGGTGGCTGGAGTTGGGGCGGGGGGCCGGGGAGGAGGACGCTGGGGGCTTCCTTCTCTCCCCGAGCGCCACCAGATGTTGGAAAGGCACACAATAGGGAAAACGCGGAGAAACAAAAAGCATTCGCCACGATCTCAATCGGCTCTGTCGCGTGTTCCCTGCGGGGAGGACATCTGGGAGGGGGTCAGAAAGGTGGGTGAAAGGGGATCCTGATAAGTTTGGAGTCTCTGATACTTACTTGCCTGGCGCCGGGGTCAGCCCTTTACCCTCCAGAGAGGGGTCCAAAGGCACAGAGGAGCAATGAAAGGAAAGTTAAAGGGTTTCGACCTTCTTCCTCCGTAGAGGGAAAGGGAGGGGCTGCGATGTTTGACAGTTGTTGGCCTCAGGGTTCGGCGGGATTTATACATCCTTTACACACCCTTTCCCTCCTCTAAGCATTAACAGTTTAGGGGCGACTCTGCCGACAGCGGAGTTCCCCTTCGCAGCCCCACGCCGAACCTCCTCCTTCAAGATCGAGACGCCCTAAACGTTGTCCCCCTGCCCAGTCTCACTTTTGTAAAAGTTTGTTTTCCCGCCACCCACAGCCCAACACGCACCCTGCAGTCATCTTGCGATTCGGGATGGGTTTGGGGACAGACTCGTACCCTGAAGGAAGATAGGTTTTATGTATATATATATATATATATTTTTTTTTTTTTTTAAATCAAGGCCCCGGAGCCCGGGGTGGGGACCGGACTCTCGATCCTGCCCGGGAAGGGAGCGGGAGGAGCCGGTCAAAGCCAAGACGCGGGGCAGGGGTCTGAAGCGGATTTCAGCCCCGGAAGCGCGCAGAGGGCGGGCGGAGATGCGGGGCTCGCCACCTCGCGTCCTCTGTGCACCCGCCCCCAGGGGCTCCCCGCATCTCTGCCCGCCTGGGCGCGCCCGGAGCAAGCAGCTGCCAGGCTGCGCCACCTCCCTCGCTTGAAGCGAATTCCAACTCACCGTGGGGTTTTACCTTCAGCCCGGGGCCCTGTCGGCTTCCTGCTCCAGGTCAGCTGCAGCTGGCGCGAGAGGAAGAAGGTGAGCTCGAGACAGGAGTGACTCTTGCGGATCCACGAGAGGGGCTCCAGGGCCAGCCAGCGCGCCGGGGAGCGAGCGCGGGGTTCCAGCAGCAGCCGCTGCCGCTCCAAAGTAGCCCCCGCAGGCACTCAACGCGCTGCAGCCGCGCGGGGGCGCCGAGCCGGGACCTCCTGGCGGCTGCTCGCGGAATGGCAGCTCCTTGGGGAAGAGAAGTCAGGTCGCCTTCAGGTCATCTTCCCTCAGGAAAGAGGTGGGGAATGGACAGTCTACCGGACTCCCAGCCTTAAGGAAAAGACACTGACCCTCTGGTCAGGGCGGCGAGGAAGATACCAGATCAGAAAGGGTGCGTTCTGGGTCCACAGGGGTCACATCCAAAGCACCAAGTGAGCTAGAGAGGGGGCGATCCCTTGTCTTCTCCAAGATTTTCTCACTTGTTGAAAAATGCCATCGACTGCCTGACTGAAGGGAAGCATTAATCATTGGGAAATACTTTGAGATTCTTCCAGATTTATTAGAAAGAACTGAGAGTAGTGAAATGAGCATGGATTTTGAAACCCAATCCACAGCCTGCCACTTTCTACTTGAGTGCTTTTGGTCTATGACCTATAAGCCTCAGTGTTCTCTTAAATTGAGGAGAGCAAAATCTAACTTGAAGGATTGGTTGTAAGGGGTAAACTAAACAGTATTCGTAGTTCATAGTAGGAGTCATTAAATATGAAGCTTCCTGAAGAAAAGAATGAATCTTCCACATCTTTTTATTCCTCATAAGATTGCATCTTAATGTATATCAATTGAAGAGTACCAAATGACTAAGTGTTTCATTTTATAATTCTTATTACACATTTAAAGAGGTATGGAAATATATTAAGTAGAAATTAGGGTATGGTGATTTCCAAAAGTGGTTTCCATGACTAGTAAATGAGAACCTCTAAAACCACATACATACATCTTTTGTAATATCAAGTTATTTATGATATTGCAGGAAACATTTAATAAATAGTCATGGTGTAATGATATCAATCAATCCTGGATTAAATGATTCCATGCAATTCTGTATCACTTAGGCAATGCAAAGGGTAATGAATAGTCTGGAGATCATGAATATAAAATCTAAACATGAGGGGGTGGGAAACAGTCAGGTACAAAAGTCCAGCTATTAAGCAATGCCTCTGTTCATCACTGAATAATGCAGTCTCATTTCCAAACTGCCTCAAATCCCAGTCACTGCTTTTAAAGCTCTTTTTGATCTTTTGGCCTCATGGCAATCAGAGTTCATCATCTAGAACAATTAGGATGGAAGTGTCTCCTAATTGCTCAATTTACCTTTAAGAATTCATCTCTCTTCCTCACTAGTCCCCAACTGAGAAGAGGCTGTTTCTGCCCAAGAAACCTCATTACCTGATCTTTTCTGTCCAGTCAAGAAGAGAGGAAAAATAAGGTTACTTGTCTCAGAAACTAAGGCAGATCCAACTTCTTACTTGGAAATAGGGCTCACTCTCCAGGGTACAGATGAGCCGGTCTTGCACAGGGCGAAGAGGGCAGTTGATTCTAATCAATAAACAATGGAACTGTCTCAGCCTCTCTCCTTTGGTTTCAGCCTCAATTGTAGGAAAAAAGAGAAATTTCACCCTACTTCCACGTCCTTAACGGCTCCTTCCCTGGAGAAGAATGGTAAATCTGGCAAATGGGAGGGACTTCACTGGATATTTTCTGGATAACTTTTACCAGTGAATGGGTCAGTGAAGAATGTTGTCCCAGCTCTCATCCACCTTTTTGTCCAGCTTCTCTCTCTGTGACTGGTGACAGGGGAGGATGGCTCACCTTCAGAATCTGCTCTGAAGAGCTGGCATTTAAGATGCAACCCCTCCTTGGTCTTCCTGGGTGGCTGATGAACAACAATAATTTATTTTTCACAGTTCTGAATACTGAGAAGTCCAAGATCAAGGCACCAGCAGATTCAATGTTTGATGGGGGCCCATTTCTTCATAGACATCTTTTTGCTATGTTCTCATCTAGCAGGAAGGGACAAGAAAGCTTTCTCAGGCTCATTTATACAGGCATTAATTCTGTTTATAAGGGCTCTGCCCTCATAACCTCCCAAAGGCCCTGCCTCCAAATACTACCACTTTGGCGGTTGGGATTCAACATATGAATTTGAGGACGACACAAACATTCAATCTACAGCATCCTAGTCTACATCTCATTCTCGAATCCAGTTTTTATCAGAGCTTTGCATGGATGTTATATAGCAAACTGGCTCCATCATGAATTCAATAAGATACTGTTTCCCAATAGCTATTATTCCTTATGTGTATGCTTCTTTGCTTCTATGGAAAAGCAATCTGAATGGAAAGAATGAGGAAAGGGGAGGATTTGGGTATAAAAGTTCACCCAAACTGAAATGATCCTCAACCTCAAACTTGCTTCAGTTGCTACCTTCTCCCTTTCAGTGAATGGCCACTCCAAACTTTCAGTTACCTAAGGCCCCAAATCATGGGATTATCTTTAACTTTTCTCCTTTTCTAGTCTACTTCCTATCTATGGACAAATCTTGTTGGGCTTACCTTCAAAATATATCCAAAAGCAGGCCTCTTTCCACCACCTCCATAGTTACTACCCCGGTCCAAGCCACAAATACTTGCAGCCTGGATTACTGCAATAGCCTCCTAACTGGTCCCCCTACTTTCCTCCCTCCCGCACTCCCCGCTACCCCCATATGTTCTATTCTCAATACAGCAGCCAGTGCAATTCTGTTAAAATGTATGCTACATTATGTCACTCTGCTAATCAAAATCCTCCTGGGCTTCCCGTCTTAGAGTAAAACTAACACAAAAATACATCCCTTTATCTCTGACCTCATTTCCTACTACCTTGCTCATAACAAACTCACTGCATCCACAGTGCCCTCTGTGGTTTCCAGAAATGCCAGTTAAACTCCTATTGTAAGGCCTTTATACTTGCTGTCTTTCTGCCAGGAACACTCTTTCCTCAGATACTTCATGACTTACTAGCTTACTTCCTTCAGTTTTTTGCTCAAAAGTCACCAGAGGCCTCCTGTTTCAACTTTTTAAAATTACAATTACCACCGCGCATTCCCTGCTCAAATTTTCTCCATAAAATGTATTGCCATCTGATATCCAATATATATACTGCCTGTCTTTCTGTGGCTGCTGTAACAAATTACCATAAATTTAGTGGCCTAAAACAATTCATATTCATTATCTTATCCATTATCTTAAGGTTAAGTCTCGGTTCTCAAAATCAAGGTGTCAGCAGGGCTGCATATCTTTTGAAGTCTATAGAGGAATATCAGTTTTCTTCCTTTTATCAGCTTCTAGAGGTCACCTGCATTCCTTGGCTCACGGTCCCCTTTCTCTGTCTTCAAAACCAACAACGGCAGGTCGAGTCCTTCTCATATTGTATTACTCTGGCCTTTTGGCTTTCCTCTTCTACTTATGCCCTTGTGATTACATCAAGGCCATCAAAACAGTCCAGGATTATCTCCCTAAGTTAAGGTTAGCTGATTAGCAACCTTAATTCCACCTACAACCTAATTCCCCTTTGCCACATAAAGTAACATATTCACAGGTCATGAAGATAGGGTATGGACCTCTTTTGGGGCCCTTATTCTGTCTACCACACTGCCTTACTCTTTCTATTGGAATATAAATTCCATGGGACAGGGATTTTTCCCTGTCTGGCTTACTGCTCTATCCCTAGACTATCTTAATAAATGTATAGGTCCTTGCTATGGACTGAGTTGTGTCCATCTTCCTCCAAATTCATATGTTGAAGCCCTAATGCTCAATGAGTTGGTATTTGAAGATGGGGCCATCGTGATGAGATTAGTGGGTTTATAAGAGTAAAAAAGAAAACAAAGAGCAATCTCTCTCTTCCACATGAGAACACTGTAAGAAGGTGGCCATTGACAAGCCAAGAAGAGAATCCTCATCAGGAACCAAATTGGCAGCCACCACAATCTTAGACTTCCCCACCTCCAAAACTGTAAGAAGTAAATGTTTATTGCTTAAGCCATCCAGTTTATAATATTTTTTAAAGAATAGCCTATGCAGACTAATAAGCACTCAATAAATATTTATTGGATAATTAATGAAGAGACCTCACCATAGTTGTTGTACATACTGAACATTTATTATGCACCTACAATGTGCATGTAAATTGCTTAGCACAGTGTCCGTCATATGGTAAGTGCTCAGGAAACACCGCCTCTTTCTTTGTAGCTCATCATTCTTACCTCAGCTTCACATAGCCAAACCTCCATGAAGGTAAGAAACCCTAGCACCCAGCGCATGTTATGTTCCACACTGAATTCAGAAGCCTCAATGCCCCTTAGGATGTCATTTCCTGGAATTTGGACTGAAAAGAACATTTCTGGGTAGTTTGATATAGGATGAATAACATTTACATTCTTTGCCTACGTCAGTGCAAATTAGTTTTCATCAATTTCAATTCACGGTTTATACATTTCCTGTAAGAGGAAAGTCATGCTGGTCTTTAACAATGTACAAGAAAAATCCCAGAAATATTTTATTGCCAAACCACCTCATTACAGCTTCCCCTGAGAGGGTACCAAAGAGCAAAGAGATATCAGAAGGGTGTCACCATGGCAACATAACAGATTGCAATAGAGTAAAAGTGGAAAAGCATGTTTGCATAGTCATTGACAAACAGACCCACAATTATATTGCTCTGGAGAGTAGTGCTCAGAGTTCAAGGGTTACTCAAATCAGATTTGGTGAAAGAATATTCCTATTTATTTTGACTGAGTCTGATTACCCAACGTCATTGCACACTAACTCTAATTGTTATGGGCAACTTACTAACAAACAGCAGACATTCTCAGAGCCCCTCCTTTCTTCCCAAGTAATGAGAGAACACAAATCTAAGTGTCCACCTAACAAATCTTCAACAGTAAGACACACTTCCTCTTTACTTTGATTTTGTTTTCAAACCCTGATTAGTCAGAAGGCTGGAGAGGTTGTCTCAATGCTTTATGGGACATTTCTGTATCCTGGAAATAAACATGCATGGCTCCCCTAAGCACTGAAATAATGGCAATTCAAACAAACAATATATATGTAGATACTAGATATGTATATAAATAAAGTACAAATATATAAAATAGATAAAAAGTATGCATATAAATATCTTTATATATACCTATATATATTTTGTAGGTATATATATAACTTTTTAAGCCATTTTAACCATAATAAGAATCCATGCTATGTTAAAGCATGTTTTCTGCTAGCATATTTCTTAACACTTATAATGACACTAGATGCCTATAGTCATTTCCTCTGAAATCAATATTACATCGACCTCATTTGAGGAAGTGCACACAAGTATAGAAAAGAGACAGAGTTTGAGGGCTGGGAAGAACCCACGACACTGTTCCAAGTTGCATCAGTGCAGCCAAACAAGATGGTGCTGTTGGGAATCCTAATGGGCATTTATCTATTTCGATTCTGTAGGAATAGAGTGCATGCTCTTCCTCAATAAATTTTTAGTTAAGTTTATTGAAATAAGACTGTGATCTTTCCTCCTGCTCTTAGGATCTGTTTGCATATTTCATAGTGAGCCAAGGCCCCTTCAAATCTTCCTACCAGACCATGGGGTTCTGTTGTTTTTAATTGTTTGATTCTTTAATGAGTGACTCTTCTCAGGAGATGAACCTGATGTTTTTGCTCTGGCCTAACATAAACCAATGATGGTACACTTGTGGTCAGCCTCAGTACTTTGAATAAAGGAGAGGAACTGATTCACCATAAACAAGTCAGCTTAGATATGATCCCAGGAGGTTTAGTTGCCAGGAGAATGACAGTCTAAGGTAGTCTCATCTAAAGGCATCACAGCCTGGATTCCCCAAATTGATTTAAACGTGAGACTTTAGTACCTTTCTCAAATGGGAAAATCAGACCACTGTGTGTTCAATGTGTTTAGAAAATTGCACTCTCAAAGTAATTATATATGGGAGGTAGAGGAAGACAGATATGAGAATGGTGTTCACGGATTCTTCCAACTAGATCCCAGCTCCCTCTCTCTTCCAAATAGAAAAATAATGAGGCTCTCAAATAGACTTTCTCCTGAAGAGGGCAAAAACACAGTGTTACTACCTTTGTGATCAATGCCCACTACCCAGGCCAATAAGTCATTCATTAACTCCCAACTGACTTGTATGCACACCAAGAAAAGCCTTTTGTGCCTCCTCAGCAATCCTTGAATGTCTGTGGAAAGAAATGAAAGAAAGAAACTTTTCTACTGTCGGACTGAAGGTGGCTGTTGATGAATGGGGGCCTCTCCAAACCAAAACCTGCTTTTCTGGCATAAAGAAGAAACACGACTTTCCTTTTCAGATCATAATTAAGACAAGACACAAAAGTGAGGATATCATTCATCTCAACCTACTTTAGCCTCCAGTTGTTTTACCTACTCTGACCCATCCCCATGAGATTCCAAATAGATTTGATACACTGCTCAATATTAATTTCCACTATTCCAAAAGCCCCTTAGTTGAAATAATTACTGAATTTCTAAATGGCCTCTGGCCGGGCTCAAATGTAATAGTGTTTCATGTCCAGCAATATGCAAGAAACCTACCTCGGGTATTGAACAACTCTGACAATGCTTTTCTGGGAAAAAATATCTTCCTGAAGGTTTTTTAAAAAAAATTGCAGTTAAAAATTTCCCCAAGTTTTACTGCCTAATGTTTAGCAGCGTCTCTATAGAAATAAATGGATAATTTCCTTCCTTCCTTCTTTTATTTATTCTCTCCTTCCTCCCTCTCATTATCCCTCCCTCTTCCCTTCATCTTTTCCCTTCCTTCCTTTGTTACTTTGTCCCAAAGAGGGTTTGTGATAGCTATGTACTCATAGGATTTCTACCCAATGTCCCAGTAGAACAATTCTTTTTTGAATTATAGACTTGAATTATACTTTCATTTGTTCTCCTTGACTTTCTGCTTTCCTGTGTTCTTTTCTGTCTCTCTCAGCAGATGTTGAATCAGGTTTTCATTTGAAGTCACTCCTTATTACTGCTCAAATTGTGGGCGGTCAGCACCAGAAGCCAAAAGGGGAGCACAGGGGAAGAGATGGAAGGTCCCGCGAGTTCATTTGCCTCCACATCTAGAACAGCTCCAGAATGTTTACAGGAGGTTGAGGTCAGGGGACACATTTATTGTCTATTATGTGCTAGGAGCTGTGCTGGGTATTAGCTCATGTAATCCTCACAATGATGATTTCTGGTAGGTATAATTACTCCCATTTGAGAGATCAGAAAACTTGCCCAGGGTTCACAAAGGCCTTCTTTGGTGCTCTCAGTAACTTTGCATTACACTGCATCTGTCAGCCCTATAAAATCTGAGATTAGAGTTTAGAGATACAGTTTGGTGTAGTAAACATCTTTGATATCCCTGGTCACATCTCTGATTCCCAGATCTCAAGTATACACCAGATATCATTTCAATGTCTGCTTAAAGACTGTTTCCACAGCTGCAGGATCCTGGTCAGCCTAAGTGTGAATGCAGTGTCTGTACTGCAAGAAGGGAGGACAAGTTAAAGCCCCTAGGAACAGCCAAAGGGAATGAGGGTCAGTAAATAAATGCTCTGTTCTCCTGTCTTTGAGGTGGACAGTTACAGGAGGCATTTTTGGCATGTCTTACAGATAGATGCAAGCCTGAAGTGCCAGTTGTCAGTTCATCCTTATGTTGCTTTTTATTCCTCATTGTTCAAGTCAGATTGTTCTCTCACTTGTGTTTCCTGGAATCACCTCCCAGATAAACTAAACGCATTCAAATTCTTGTCTGAGGCTCCGATTTGGGGGGACTCCAAACCAAGATACTTGGGTTCCTGGTAGACTGGAAATAAAGACCATCTTGTGTGCTGACTGGTAGGGAAGAAGGTTATTGCTGTGAGGTCTGTAAGAAAATAAGCTCAGACTAAACCAGAGAAAGATCTTGAAACAGAAAAAACAATTCTAAGCCAGGAACTCTATTAAGAAATTTCCCCTTAAGTAGAACTCTCTTTGAGGAAATTTATGCAAAGTGTTCAGTAAACAAGCCTAGAAGAAAATACATCAAAACATTAACTGTGTGCTCTTCCGAGTAAATCTTCAATTGACATTCCTTCTCTTTATCCATCGGTCTTGACTGCCCCCGGGGAATCTCAATTCCTATCTCTGGAGATATTTTTCCCCTGCTCATCAAACTAGGTAGAAGACACTTAGCTATCATTCTCCACCTGGAAGGCAGCACAGCTTGTTAATGAAGAGTAAGTTGTGGGCAATAGAGGCAGGTCAAGTTCCAGTCAGCTCAGAGATTGGTCTTAAGTCAGGTTTTGTTGCAGAAACAATTCCTCAAATTTAGTGGCTTAAAAGGGAAGTTTAAAACTTAACCTCAAAGATTAAAACTTAAAACAAAGGTTAATGTCTTGCTCATGCAACATGCTCATCTTAAGTTGATGGGATGGGAAGGGGGCTCTGCTCCTGTGGCTCCCATCACAGCACCAAGACTGTAGAGCAGCAGCTGTCCGATAGTTGATAATCGCTGTGGCAGAGTGACAAGAAGCCAGAGCTCAAACCGGTTCTCTAACTTTCATTTTGAAAGCGACAATTGTCACTTGCTTAAATTTCATTGGTCGAAGAACAGTTGTACGTTATTGCCTGAGTTTCACTGAAAGGGGAAGCACAATCCAACTTCCAGGTGAGAAAAGAAAAAAAAAAAAAAGGAAAAATATAAAGCAGAGTATTTGTGGAAAATGTCCATCACATCTGGACAATCACTGAACCTATGTTTCAGTGTCTGCTTTGTGAACCAGAGGATATTCACTTTATGAGGTTGTGAGAAAATTGCTTATAAAGCCCCTGGCACATAGCCATTACTAAAATGCTGCTAATTTGACTATGACCCTTTGTATACTTCAAATGTAAAAGTTTAGCCCAATATTTCCCACATCTCTGGGATAAATAATAGCAAGTTCTTTAGCCCGTTTCCATAAATTGCATTTCTTAGTTTTAAAAAGTGGTTCCTGTGCCCTTTCTCTGAATATCTCCAAGTTCTGTCCGTTCTAAGATATGGATTCTAGCACAGTGCTCCCCACATAGAAGGGATCTGACTACTACTAAGAAATGAACAAGTATTTGTTTCAAAAGAGAGTTATGCAAAGATAAAATGATGATCACAGTGTTTCTTACTTAGATCAGGTTTTATTCTAGTACACAGATAAACTCAGCATACGTTCATTGGAACAGCATGGGCCTTTATTAGAAAGAATATCACATTACTATTATTATGCTCAAAAAATGAGGGCTGGACATGAAGTTATTATAATAATGTGGGTCCTTTGGCCAAGTATGTTATTACAGTTTCAATGGAACCATTACCTTGTTGTGGCAAAACCTGCAGGAGATTCCTCAGACTTGAGTAGACTATGGCTTTTCCTGGGGAAAGTGGGGGACTGGTAGGGTGTGAGGAGGGCCCAAGGTAGAGGTTGTAGCCCCCACCCTCACCATTCTAGCTTTCAGTTTGGAAAGCCAACATTTTGAGCAACTAGTCACAGGACATTCTCGTTATACTGGGTTGAGTTGCCCTGCTTCCCTCCATCTTGTTCTCATGTATGGTCATTGACTCCTTAGTTTTATGATATTCCTTATCCTGGCAGAATTTGGGCCAGGGATTCCTTCTGTTCAGCCAAGTGGCTCAGCTCATGTGGACCTTGGGGTTGTTTATGTGTTCAGGACCTGCTATTGCGAAACTCTAAAAAAGTTTATTTTACGTAGCTGGCTTGCTTTTGCCAGAATGAATTCATTTGCTCAAGTTATTTTTAAAATGTTTTTCTTAGCTTCTTAGAGAATCTCTAGTCTCCTCTTGTTTGTGTGGTTCTAGGCCAAAAAAAAAAAAAAAAAGCCAAGTCTATTGATGGAAGCCAGAGAGAATGTCTAGCCAAAGTGGATCAAAGAAGGCTCTCATTGGAACAGAAAAGCCTCTACTCCCTGAATGCCGGACTAAAATACCGTGTGATGCCAGTCCCAGGGGCTGAAATCCTTGATGCTTCTAGAACCAGGAAGGCCACGCAAAGAGTCTCTCATTGCTCCTACAGGTGTGTGTGGGAGAGGGCATCACAAATAGATATTTGTCCAGGAAAAATGCCCACTGCGGCCAATTGTAATCGGCAGTCCAACAGCAGGGAGACTACTGGAAGTAGTCAGGCTGTAGAGATGGAAATCCTTTTCCTAATCCAGGTAAAATGCGCTGACTCTCGAACTACCTTGCAAACATTTTACTTCACAACTGTTTTTAAAAAATAACTCTTTAGGACATAGATTCTTACCTTTGGGAAAATCAGAAACCTTTTTGAGAACTGAAAGTGGCTATGAACCCATCATCCAGAAAAATGTGCATGCAAGCTTTTGCTTAAATTGCCAATGGTGTCAATGGGGATACTATCCAATAATTGCCAAGGAGTTTCCATAAATCCTCTTGCTTCAGAATTTGGGGGAACTTTAAACCTGAGATTGATGGTATGCAGATACTAATTCTTTTAGAACTCACTGAGTTCCTATTCATGGCAGACACTATGCTGGAAGCTGGGGATACAATAATGTATAAGATGAGGACCAGCCTTGTGGGGCTTATGGTGTAATAGACAAACCAACCCATAACAATGATGCATAATGAGTAAAACAGTATGCTAGGGCTACAAGCACAGAAACCTGCAAGAGCCCTAAATAGAGGGTAATTCATTCAACATCAGTTTAATAAACATTTCATCTATCAGGTAGTTAGATATAAGCTAGTGCACAGACATGGTCCTTGCCTCATGGCTTAAAGTCTGGAATGCTTTAAATCTGAAGTTGAGGGAGGGGCCTGGAAGAACTTGACACCAACCTAAGGTGAATCTTGATTGACAAGCATAAGTTCATACAGGTGAAGGAGGTATTTCAGGCAGTAGGATAAGCATGTGCATAGGTCAGTGATGAGAATAAGGTGAGCTAGGGGATTGCAGAACTCAGTGAGGGGGAGTGGTGAGAGAAAGGGATGGAGAGGTTTGCTGGGGCAGATGTCTAAAGCTCTGCTCTCACCATGGATCCCGGGCTTTATATTGTGTCAAATGCTGTCATTGAGGGTTTTTTAAATCAAGTGATTAAGGAGATCAAAGATGAGATATTAGAAAGATCACTCTACCTTCTGTGGAGAAAGTGGATTGGGCAGGAGGAATGAGGATGGTTAATGGGTAAAATTATGGAGGCCTGAAGACAGAAAGCTATTGAATTAATCTGGATGAGAAATGATGAGGTCCTAATAGTGTCAGTGGAGATGGAATGAAGTGGACAAATTTGAAAACCAGGATGGGCCTCTGGATAGTACCTCACAAGCACTCTCTCTCATACCCTAGAATGACTTTCTCCTTTCTGCTATATGCAATGAAGTAGGGATGGGTTCAACCTAATAAAATAATCTTGCTACTGAGGTGGTATCACCTAGTATCATGACTGTAAAACTGTTGTGGTTTAATAATCAGATATGGTAACTCTACATTCAGCTGCTCAATGATGATAATGACAATGACAAAATGATAACAGCGGTAACTAAATTTTATGGTTCACTTACTCTGTGACAATTACACTTCCAAGCATTCTGCATGTATTAATACATTTATTCTTCACACAACCCAATGATATTCTATTCTTATTCCTATTTAATGGATGAAGATATTGAGGCAGCACAAAGAGAGGTCAAAAACCTTATCCAAGGTCACACAGCTGAGAAGTATAAAACAGGGATTTGAACTTTGGAAGTCTGACTTCAGGACCCATAATCCTATTAACTCTACTATCTGCCTATACTGTCAGAAATATGTTCCTTCTCCATAGAAATCAGCATAAGCATTAAAATGAACATTTTTAATTGGTTCTGAATATTCTGAATAACACATGCCACTCACATCTCCAACTCACAGTCTCCAGAAATGTATTAGGAGAGGTAATGAAGTAAAATGCTGGGCGTGAATGTCTTTTGCAGATTCAGGCTACAAAGAACAGAAAAGCAGAAAAAACAAACAATGGTGTTTTTAAACAATGAATGTTATTTTCCTTCAGCCATAAGAGTATTTTAAAGCTTGACAAATCCATTCAGTTTTCAAAGCATTCCACATTCCCCACCCACAAGCAAGTGCCAGAAGGTGCCAGTTTGAGCCAACTCTGAGCTCAGGAATGATTTTCTAAATATGGGATCAGATTTCTTAAATGTTCACACTCCACAGATGGATACTCACCACTGTCCTAATTGGTGTGATGAAAACTGCTTAGCAATTTATCCAGCTATTAATTTAAAGAGAACATTTCAGCAAGAGAGGAAGTAGTGAGGCACAAATGCAGGAATAGAAAATGATAGGGTATTACCACTTGGAAAAGGTTGAAAATCACTGCCTTAAGGTCTTTGAAATTTTAGAGCTAGGTTGTACATAGGCTCAATTTTAATGAAGGACTTTGAAGGGAAAAAACATTCCTTAATTTGCAGGAACTGATTCTTTTTGGAGAGGACAAAGAAAATAATGTTCAATATACTTATCATATTCATTCAACTTCTGCCTCATGTCTAGCACCATGCTAGACACTGAAATACAAAAATGAAAAAGACATGGATCTTGTTCTCTAGCCTAGTGGAGACAGAGAAGCAAAAGAATAGCGTAACAGATGGAACCAAAGAAATGAAAAGTGAGAAAGTGAAAGAAGTGAAAAGTGAGAAAGTGAGACAGTGAGGTTAGAGGGTTGAAAATAAACTATGTTGCAAAGGTTTTGATTTAATTTTATAATGATACAGAGAGCCATTAAACAGAAGTGATCATTGAATTTAATTTTAGAATGACTTATGTTGTTATCCACATGAAGAATGGGTTGCAGGGGAGAGATATCTAAGGCAGGATGAATTCCACTCTTCATAAAAATTATTCTGCAATCCTGACATCTCCCTCTGCTTCTGCTCTCCAATTCATTCCCTCTTATTCCCCGAACACACACAATTAGAAATTATCTAATCTTTTCAAAGTGTTAGTTTCCAACTATTTGAGGTTTTCCTAGATACCCGTTATTGGTTTCTAATTTAATTCCATGTGATCAGAGATTATAATCTGTATGACCTGAATTCTTTTTGTTTATTGAGACTTGTTTTATGGCTCATAATGTGGTCTATCTTGGAATATGTTCCAGTGCTCTTGAAAATAATGTGTAATCTGTTGTTGGGTATTGATGTGTTCTATGTCGCTTACATCAAATCGGTTCATAGTCTTGTTCTTCTATATTCTGATTTTGTGTTTTCTTGTTCCATCGAACATTGACAGAGGGGTACTCAAATATCTGACTACAAGTGTAGATTTGTCTATTTCACCTTACAGTTCTATCAGTTTTTGCTTTGTGTATTTTTAAAGCTGTTATTAAGTGAACAAGCACTTAGGACTATTATGTCTTCTTGCTGAACTGATCCCTTTAAATACTATGAAATTATATTTATCTCTGATAATATTCTTTCCTCTGAAATCTACTTTTTCGGATATTAATAATATAGCTACTCCAGCTTTCTTTTGATTAGCGTTAGTATACCTTTTTCTATTCTTTTACTTGTAATGTGTCTTTTATTTTTATGAATAGTTTATTTGCAACATATAGTTGGGTATTGTATTTTTTATCCAATCTGACAATCTCTGCCTTTTAATTAGGATGTTTAGGGTATTTATAAATTCTTTTAAATAATAATGGACTACTTAAGAAAAAATAATAGCAATAAAATGTGACATTTATAATAAATGTAGAAATAAAATGTAAGGCAACAACAGCACAAAGGCGAGAAAAGAAAAATAGAAGTATATTATTATAATGTTCTTAAACTACATATTTATATTGGATGTTAAGTGGCAGTATCACTTACTATAATCCTAAAGCAATCACTAAAATAATAAAACAGAGTTATAGCTAATGAGCCAACAAAGGAGACAAAACAGAATTATAAAAAGTTTTGGTTTTTTCTTTGAAGAATTTTAGCAATGCAATTAACCAGTCTTTTAAAGAAATCTTTTAACTCAACTGTTACATTTATGAACTAATTTTATTTCTGTGGAAAAATGTCAAATCTTCTTTCTTTTCAGATTAAAGGGCATAGAATGCTTCCACTTTCATTTTGGACACCTGTACTGATTAACTAGAAGGAATAACCAGCTTAGGTTTTGCTAATGTTATTATAACAGGAATTTTTAAAAGAGAATTTACACTATTATCTTACATTTGGAATATTAAATATATATAAATTTAAAAAATCAAAATGTAACCCTGGGAGTTAAGCAGAAAGCCTTTTTAAACAACAAAAACAACATAAGATTCCAGTGTAGGGGTGGAAAAAATAATTTTCCTTCTACCATCTAAGTTCTTGTGGCTGGAATAATTACCAAATTAACATGAGAGAGAATAATGGGAGAGAATGACCAAATTTATTTTGTATGTACTTATGGGGGCTCCTTAAGAAAATGAGACACCAGGACATATCAGGCAGTTAAGGCTTATACGCCATTTCAAGCTAAGGAGAAAGGGGGAGGGATTTGTGGCTTGGGACCTTGAATAGAAGGAAAGCAATTCTCATTGAGACATAAAAGCAAATGTTTGGTAAATATGTGCTGCGCCATCTTTAACTATGGGACACAGACTTTAATCAAAAGGGCCTCCCTTGCTATGTTCCTCCCTGCTTATCATACTTAGTTCATGTTTCATATTAACTATAGTTATGTATGGTGTCTCTTTTCCTAGAGCAGGTCCTCTATCTAAATATCTATAGGCATTTAGGAAGAAGATCAAAGGTTCTTTTTGAGTCTTTTGTTTCTAAAAAATAACGAGCTTATAATAATCAATATCCCAAAAGGCCTATTTTGGGGTGGCAAACTTTGGTCCCCCCTCACCAGAATCATATAGAATCTTTAAATATATTTCTTTCAAAAGAAAAACTAAAAAAAACTAGTTTAGCTTCAACATGACAGTCAACTGAAAGAAAAAGTCTTCCAATATCATAGTAAGGCTTTTCTGAAAAAATAACTGTAGGAGACAAAATTTCAAAGACATTTTATTCAAAATTCTCCTTCTAGGAGAAAATATATGTAGCAGTGTTTACACATGCTTTAATAACTTATTTCATTTTACAACTTGCACTCTGTGAAACAATACAATAAACCAGAAAAAAAAATTAGTCAGTACTTAAATAATCTATCATATAAAAAAACACTGAGTAAGGGGTACAACACAGTATTTGTACAGTTTTTCATGACTGAGCTACAGAGCAGTTCAAGTTCAGTGTGTCTAAAACTCAAACTGTACAACTTCCTTATTAGTGACATTAAAGGCTATTAAGACCTTTCACAACAGAACATATTTTTGGTTAAATCTGGTGGATAAGGGCAGAGGAGCTCTATTACTTTTATCCCTTTCTTATAAATATTTGTCCCTTTTGTATTACTTCCACAGTTTTAAATAAAAACACTTTTTATGCTTACATATATTACTATGTCAACACTATTCCAGCACAGAATTATGTTAATCAGTTATTTCATAGCTAACAAAATGGTCTAAACACATTAAGGAAACAAAAGAAATAGACCACTTAGTTCTGCTAAAGTAGCACCTAGTATAATAGCATGTCAGTGAAGTTTCTCTTGCTATTCCTCATGTAATGCAGGCAGAGACATGGCAACAACTTCAAAAATATGCACAGAAATATAAGCAAGAAGAAGACAAGATACTATTGTCTGTTTCTGAAATAACATATTACTAGCTAGTACATTCTCTATTGCATTTAATAATCTTGAAATTACAATGATTGCCAAATTAGGGTAAGACTATACAAGAGGACAACAAGATGAAAATGACTGACTAGTGAAATAAGAACTTCTTCTGAGTAATTATATTTTCCAAGGGAAAAAAAAAGGCACAGGAGGTACACATTTCCATTTGGCTCAAAATAATGAAAATTAATTTAAAAAGTTGGCAACATCTACTAAAACATAAAATTCAATTGTTATATTTTCTGACAGAGCTTAACAAACTAAAACCACCTTGACTGTAGTTTATCATAATTGGGACTATATACACTGCTTGACATATCTATACAGACTGAATTTGAAAGACTAAGTCTACAAGTAGGATCTAAAAATGAATTTCAATTAAATATCTGCTTGACCAATATTTTTTTCTAAAGCTTTATGCTAGGTTCAAGTTAACTTCCTGTCTCTGGAACTGAAATATTTCAGATGCTCTAATTTTCAGCTGATTGCAACAGTATTACAGTAATCCCATATACCAAGAAACACCAAAAGATGGAAAGTCAACTAGTATTATATATGTGAAAGCTAACTTAGATTTCACTTTGATACATGTAAACCATGAATCTTAAGTTTCAAAAAACAGTAGTTGTGGTCAAGTTTATATGCTATCCCTATGTCTTTAAAAGACAGTGATAATATTTATTATAATTGTAAACATAAGTCTGTATCCCAAGAAAGCACATCTAAAGAAAAGATGTACCCATCGTTAACAACGCACCTGACATCCCCTTGCAGACTTCTTGTGACGACTGTAGTGTAACTAAGCTTAACTGCCATTGTTGAGTAGGATTCTGGGGTATGACCTGAGGGACTGATGTGTCCCCTATCACTGAGCTATTTTAGCAGCAATCATGACTGTGACAAAATATACTTAACAAGTCACACATTTAAAAAGTCATCAGAACATCTCGTTCTTGGACACTAGTATAGAAAGGTCTTCCAAAAATAAACGAGTGTAGGCCTGGTTTAATTTTCTCAGCTAGAGCCATTATTATGTTAAGATCGCCCTCTGCTGTTAAATCAAGGTCTATCTTCAGGTTCCGAAGAGATTTAAAGGGCTTTTTCCCCTTCTGCCTACAAATAACGAAAAAAATGTATATGTAATATTGAAAATGTTCAAAGAGAGCAAAACAAAAACAATGAACAAAGGCTTTTCTTCTATACAGTTCAACTTACGTATCATCTTCTATATATTTTATTAGCGTCAAGGCTTTCCTGTGAAGGACCAGTAGAAACTGTGCAAGGAAAGTACTCCTGAGAGATAAACCAGGTTTCAAATGAAAGACCTACAAGAAAATGAAGCATTTTAATAAATACTTTGTTCTCATTCTACTTACTCAGCATGTTTCTATCACAACATTAACAGCACCTGGCAGGTCACATGCATTAGAGCAGTCCCTTAATAGGAAGGAGTATGGTGGAAGTACTGTCTGGAAGCAATCTGACTCAAATAGACTCAAATTTTGTATTCTACCTCAGAATATACGCATATTCACTTTACTATTAAAATCACAATGTAAGTTACTTTCAACTGTGTTACTTGACTTTTTCTGCCCACATTTTCAAATAAAATGGAAGTTCCCAGAAGTCGAACCATGCTTAGACTATGATTTTGAGATATTCATAATCCTCTAGTACTCTTGTTGGGAGTAGAGGGTATAGGTGTAGTAGGATTTTATTTCCGCTTGAGAAACATGGAATTACATGACTAAAAATTATCCCTGAACTTTGAAATATGTCATAGACCACATATTTGAATACAAAATTTCTAGTTAACTTAAGGATCTCATTATTTCAAAGTTACATTTATGACAATGTTTCCTGGTCTGATCCCCAGAATGGCATTAAAGCAAAGCTCTGTTATATTAGGAAATAAGTCCTATATAAAGTATAATTTTCTTCAAATGTGTATTTAAGCAGAATTTTTTCAAAAGAATGAGACAATAAAGATGTTATCATTTAAATGGAAGTATACTAAGTTTTAAAGACATTTTTGGCCAAAGGCAAATAAAAAACATTTATGTACCCTTTCTCTCCATCCCCCCAAAAAATATAACTTGAGTTATAGGTTAATGCTTAGAATTAAAAACATTATTTGAACTGGGGAATACTGCATCTTTAATTATTAATATTCAGGCTGCTATTCATAATTCAAAAAATCACTTAGACACTTTAAGACCAGAGACACCACAAAAAGATAATGACTTAATTCTACGATGTTACATAGAGAGTACAGACATTGCAGGATATATTAGAAGAGAAATGTGTCACATCATTCACTATGACAATCTTACATTTAACACTTACCTGATCCAGGAAGGCTTTTACTAGTGTGTCTCTGTGTAAGACATCTTGAAAAATATTCCTGTGAAGAAAATAGTTCAAATGCTGAAATGGCTGTACAATGCTACCTTCCATAATCCTATACTTTAGCCAATAAATTAAATTCTTAGATATGGGATATTATATATAAACATATTTATAAAAATTAGATGTATTTTAAAATATGAAATATACATTTATTTTGGCTCAAAGATACATTTGTATATTACTGGCTTTGTCAGGCCAGTATGTAATTACTTTTCTCTTAAAGATATAAGCAGTCCCAAGCAGGATATGTAATATATACCAATCTATCACCTTATAAAAAAATGTTGAGAGCCTTAAGTAATTGGTAAATATAATTACCAATTCCTGCCATCTCTACAGCAATAAAAATAAACACACACCACTCCTACCAAAAACAAAAACAAAAGGTTAACTGTATATACTAATAACTTCTAATAAACATTTTAGGATGAAAAAAGGTAAAAGGATGAATGCTAAGAATCATTTGAGTGAGATTAAGGAACACACCTAGAAAACTATCTGCAACACTGGGACCACTGAATTTGCATCAACAAGCCTCATCATCTAGGAAGTAACATGAATCAGCTAGTGTTCTAGGAAAGTGTTACCTACCTTGGCAATGAGCAGAGTAAGATGTTAAGATATAATGCACATTTGAGAGAGGGTGTACTTAACACACCACCTAGGATACAGCAGGTGCTTAAGAAGAAAATTGCTCCCTTCCCAGGCCCGAATTCCCTTTAATTTTTTCTTTTCTCCTTCCCTCTACTTGCTTTCTACTTCCTTAAAGAATTTACTGAGATGCTAGGTTATACACAAGTCAGAGAGGTAACATTATACTTAATAAGGTAAATGATTTTTAACTGAAAAGACTGAAAATAGTAGAGATCATTGTATAACTGATAGGAGTGACAGGAAAAGAGTTGTGTGTGTAGAGGTAAATAGGAAAGTACCTAAAATTTCCTAGTTTTAGGAGATGGGTATATCAAACAACAGCAGGAAACCCAGAAGAAGGGAAAAAAATAAGCATTTCACAACTACTGGTTATCCATTTTGTGGCCAATGTGGACACTGACAGCACCCTTCTTTGGCTTTGGAGAGAATAAGGCCATTTAGGTCTAGTGTTCTGAATATGCCTGTTTCACTGAATGAATGTTTTGGTCATATAGTGAATTAAATAAAAGAAAGTGTTAAAAAACATTTTTAGTGACTGATTTTTTATGTACTGGCAGTGACTAAAATAACTTTTAAATGTTAAAATTAAAATTATCTTTCAAAATTTGCAATATTATTTAAAATAAACAAAAGCAAAATTTGTCTAAAATATGTAAAATTTAACAATACACAATCTAGTTGTTGAAAATATTTTTGGACAATTTTATGTTCAGAAAATTTACTTAGAGCTGGAAAGAAATTTTAAAATTCATGACATCATTTTGTTATGATCAGCAAAACAAGAATAGTTGGCTGATCATAGTTTGTCAAATTAGCAGAGTAAATAGAACAGGTTAAAACGAGTAAGAAATGTTAAAGTATACGTATGTGTTCTCTAAAAAAAAAAATACTAGATGGTTGTAAACCCATTCTAAAGATCGCCAAATTCCCTGCTCCCCACCAAAGAGCTTTGAAGTAAACAATCGAAAAAGAGAAAAAACACTAAACACTTTAGAGAAGGAAAAAATGCTTAAAGGAACAAATTAATTCTGAGAATTTCTACATGGGAACAAATTAATTCTGAGAATTTCTACATAGTATTTGTCAATACTATGTTTTTTCCTAATTGGGTCCACATTCAATATTTTATTATCATTATTATCATTTTTATCTTTTTAATTTACTGATAAAAGGAAGGAAAAAATGCTTAAAGGAACAAATTAATTCTGAGAATTTCTACATGGGTACCAAAATTACCAATACCATATGTGAAAACTTAGTGACCTGGATTCCAATTTTGACCAAGTTATTTTTCTACACCACTTCCCTTAAAACTTTGTAAGGAACCAACAAGAACACTGGAGAGCTGGGAAAAGATGAGTCCTAATAAAGTCATCTTTCTGCAGCTATTGACAAATGAAGCTGGGGCTCCCTTGGATATGGTCTTCTTTTTCTATGATTTTGGTCAACACCTTAGCACCTGTGTGACTAATGATGCTCCACTTGTCTGTTGTCTCAGCTCAAAATTTTTTTTAGGAACAAAGGACAAGGTTGCTGGCTCCAATTTTACTGCTCTCTTATATACTCAAACCTGTATCATTCTAGTTAATATTTACTGAGCACATTCTAGGTGCCAGACACTTTAAATTGATTAAAGAAAACCATAATAGTATACTACAATTCTTTTCTTGATTTCAAAACATCATTTAAGTATATTCTTGGGTTTTATAATTCAGATTTATCAATACTATGTTTTTTCCTAATTGGGTCCACATTCAATATTTTATTATCATTATTATCATTTTTATCTTTTTAATTTACTGATCAGACTTTACATCAAGAAACAAATACCATGATATAAAATGCAAAGTAAAAGAATGCTCTATTAATATTTTTTGACATTTTTGTTGTATCTTATATTCATACATCAAGAAAAAAAGACTGAGAATTACTGCTTTGTTTTAGTTAATAAGCTTTCTATTGATTCTTATACATTGGACTATAAGCAACATTGGAGCTGGGGCTGTCTGGAAGATATTAACCTTAGCACCTAGTACTTTGCCTAGGGACTCGATATATATTTGTTAAATTAATAAATATTTATTTTAATGTCTAATCTAATCTATCTTATGGGAAACACAATTATATTTAGAAAAACAGATATTTAAGAAAAAAATGCTTGATTAACCAAGCATTGCTTGATTGACCTTTGAGCATAATTCTCCTAGTAATATTTTTTTCATTTTAGACACAGACTCATTTGTTTTGTTATTACTCATAAAAGACATAATTTCATAATACTGCTTAATGATAATGCCAAAGAGCAGGGCATTACATACAAATCAGGAGTGAAGCTTTCGTCCGTATAGATAATCGTATCCTGAGCCATGTCTTCCTCTGAGGTGGCTCTCCAGAATGCTGTCAGCTCTGATCTCATGTATCTACGCTGATTGTAAATATGTTCATGACAGGGTGGCATCTGCTTGACAGTATTGACATCCACATCTATGTGGGTGGTGGGGTAGGGAGCATACATAACTTGCCGGAAGGGTAGCACAAAGCTTCCAGTTGAATCCTGTCGTAATGAATGGAAAACGTGCTGTCTTATAGGCCAAAAGATATGAATAATTATTTTTTAAATTAAAAAAAAAACTGGCTTTGATTTAGCAAATCCATCTCTAGAAACTTATACCCAGATATTAATCATGATTACATGCAAAATTATAGTGACAGAAACAACCTAAGCATCCAAAAAAAGAAATGATTAAATTAAGCTGAAGTTTGTGTTGATACTGAAGAATATTCACAACATATTGTGAAAAAAGCAGGTTAGAACATGTGGTATATAATCCAATTTATTTTAGTGGGGGGAGATATGTGGAAAAAAAATACAGAAGAAAAAAGATTAGAAATATACCTGCTAAATATCAGCAGTGGATATTCATTGAATTGTGAGATTACAAGTAACCTTTTGTTCTTGACTATTCTTATGTTCTTCTAAATCTCAACAGTATATGTTCAGATTTAAAAGTAAAAAATATACTTTCCATGTATAGTCAGTTGGGTTGCCATGAAACAAGGACATACTGTATATGAGGCACTGCGCTATGTGCTATGAAGAAAACAAAAGACAAAGGCTATTTTCAATTTTTCACTTTTACAATGCCGTGATAAATCATCTTTATAAGTAAATCTTCCTCCATACATAATTGCTTTTTTAGGATGTATTACCAGAGGTAGAAATAGTAGGTTAAGTTTTTAAATATTTGTAAGGCTCTTAAAATACAATGTCAAAGCATTTTCTAAAAGGCTATATGATTTATAGTTGCATGGAAAATTCTTAGCAAATATTTTTTCATTAAATTATAGTTTCAAGTTTTCTTCTATGCATCTGGTATAGGATCCTTTCAGGAATAAAATTATATAATTAAATGAGAGAGACCTAAGAAAATAAAAGTATTAAGTTATTTTCTGCCTTTGATAAGAAGTTCTAATTTTCAGATCTGTACAATTCAAATTGGAAATAAGTTTCCCTTAAGTAGTTTCTGTACTTAAATACTATTACTTTGAGTGCACAGCATGGACATTATTGAAAATACAAAAGCTGAATGTAACTTTTATTTGCAACCTTTTTTTTTTTTTCATTTTGTTATGTCTACATCCTCAAGAAAGCATCCACTATGAGAAAATCACATAACGATTAGAAAATATACTTCTTCACATGTTTGATTATACTTGAACATCAATACTGGATTCAATAAAGTGAATAACTGTCTTCCCTGTAATTAGTGAAAATGGCTAATTTACATTTATCTGTTCTGCTCCTTAAAAAGCAGACTTGGCAAATAAAAAAAAGTAAAATAATTTTTCATATATATATGTGTATACATATACACATATGAATTGATCAAGTCTTTAACACTTTTTTGAGATAGGAAGTAGCTTTAAATTTTTTTCAATAGATGAATATGGTACATAAGCACAAAATGGTAACACAAAATTAAAATCTGTTCAGCAAAAAGAATGTTCCTATTTAGATATGCAACCTGATTCAAGCACATACCAAAAAAAAAATCCTAAGGCTAGACAGGCAACTAAAAGAAACCAAAGAGAAACACAAAGATATTCTGTGATGTTTCACTGACATTAACTATAAATTCATAAGACACATACCTATGTTCAGACCTGTGTAAAGGAAATCAGCCCCTTTGCACATAAACATGAGATACATTCAATGCTAACATTCAAAATACACTTATAGAGACTCAAAATTGGTTTCATTTGTGACATGTGGTAACTATACCTTTAGCAGGCCTTGAACAAAAAGTCCTGACTCATATTTAAATGATGATTCTGCTTCACATAATCTGGAACATTTTCTCTCTGCTGGAGTCAGAAAAAGGCATAATGTTCTTACTATCTGTAAAAGAAAATATTTTAGCATTAAAATGTGACACACACCACCACCACCACTACCACCACCACCACCACCACCACCACCACCACCACCACTGGTTTGAAATTCTATCAAATTTGATTTAAAATAAGCCACTGGTTGGGGTTTAGGAACCTATGATTCTAACAGGATTTGAAAGAAACTAAAATTGTTTTCACCAATAAAATATATCCTGAGAAATAAGTATTCCTTAGTCACCCAGAATAGTCCGTGAGCTATATCAGTTGCTTAAAGCAGGCATTCTGTGATCAAGTAAGTTTGGGAAATGCTAGTAAATTTACTGTATAACTCAAAACTTTTGACATTTGAACACATATTGTTAATTATGCAGGTGACTGATATCATATGCAGACTTTCTCAAACTTATTTGACCCTAGAACCCTTACTTCAGTAGGAAGTAATGACTTAGTATAATTATTGACTGTATCTTCACCCAGCACCAAGTGCTTTTCAAATAAGCACACAATTTTGGACAAGGAAAACTGAATGCTGTTAAATTAGTCAGAATTGGCTTTTGTTTAATAGTTCTACAAGTGAAATCCCATTATAATGAATATGAAAGAGTATTCAAATACTTCAACAGAACCGAGAACTAATTCTATCAAATTTGATTTAAAATAAGCCATTGGTTGGGGTTTAGGAACCTATGATTGTAACAGGATTTGATCTATAAATCCATTAGGGCAAGTAAAAAGCCATTGAAAGAAAGCAGAATTTACCACCCCCATATATACCTTTTTGGCAAAAGGATTATTTTAGGCTGATATTTTTAAGAAATAGTAGACACAGTAGAAACCCTGAAAGTTATCTTTTTCTAAGAGACACTTAAATTTATAAGGGAAATCTCCATTTGTAAAGGATGACTAAAGAAGGATGACTAAATCTCTAGAATCTCTTAACAGTGGAGAAAGCAAGCACTTGGAACTGCATAACCGTACCCTTATTACTGCGCTTTTCCTGGTAATCTATCAACAGGCCTTCCCACATCCCTACCCCCAAACATCTTTTGGCATTGGCTGAAGATAGTATTTAAGGTGAAGGCTTGGGCCATTTGGGGAGTTACTCAGTTTTTCTGCACATCTCCTATGTATACAAGAGGTATACATGTTATTAAGCTTCTGTTTGTTTTTCTCCTGTTAATCTGTCTTATTACAAAGGGTTCTCAGCCAAGAACCTAAAAGGGTGAAGAGAAATTTATTTTTCCTTCCCTATCCCATGTAACTATGCTGGAATTGAGACTACATTCAGAGTTTTTATATTAAGGCAGTAGTTTACAATCTAGAGCAGTGGGAATCTTTTTCTTAAATTAGAAAGGTAAAGGGAAGCTATTAAGCTAGAACACAATGTGTGATGAGAAAAAATGTTTTAAAAACATTTTTAAATGTTTAAAAAATGTTTTAAAAAGTCCCATACGGCCTTTTTCCCTCCAAGAAGTGACTGGGAAGTCCCTCCATGGAACCCAAAGACTTTGGGGGACACAGAAAGAAAGCTACTTTCTTGGAGTATCAGAAATAATATCACTAGTCATTAGATGCAGTAAAATAATTGAGGTAAACGTATCTCTCATAAATGGTTGTATGAGAAATATAATTTTGGTAAATTAAGGGTCATGTAAATATACAGGGTAGCTTAATACAAAAAAGAAGTCATAAATATATTTGTTAAGCAAATAATCACTCCTAGCATATTTCCTGTATAAAACTTAAAAAAATAGGTTTGCTTAAATTGATAGATAAGTATGCTTAATCTCTTTCTAATTAATGATCAGTGAAGAAAAGTGCAAAATCTCTTAGTGTGGGTCTAATGCTTGGAAAGGTAATTGTTCATTAATTGTTTGGTAACTTGTATAGCAATAAAGTGGCCACAAACATTACTAAATAAAGTATAACCTCCATCGATCACTTAATAGCAAATGGTCCCTAAAATGGATATATTTAGGGGGAAAAGCAAGAAAATAAAATCAAGGTGATCAGACAACATTTCTTTAGAATTAGTACCAAAAGTATATGGTTATCTTCATAGTAAAGATTACATCAGAAAAGGGAAGACAATTTTTTTAAATATCCAATTTTAAAATAATCTCGAAACCATTATACAATTTATACTGAGATCAGTATTTATGTTATCAAAAATGAAACTAATGACTTCTTATTCAAACAGTTTACTTTAAACTTTTCTCACAGGGTGTCACAGTAATTTGGTCAGATTATATTGCCTTGTTATACTATTAGATCATCTTGACTGTGACCTAACCTTTAAATTACAATCCATAATATGTTAGCAGTATTAAAAAGACAGATTATTTGCTGTATTATAAAATAAATTACCTTGTTTACTTTCTCTGCACTGCTTCCTACTACGACAGAACAGCCACAGGTTTGCAAGTGTGAGCTAATGGCACTATAAATTCAAGAAAAAAAATTAAAAACATTGGTTGTAAAACAATTTCACAAACAAAAAAAATAAATAAATAAAGGCACATGAGCTTCAAAAAACTTAGAATAGCTTTACATGAGGAACTCCAAAACTACAAGTATAATAGCCGTCTTTATTTTTACAGTACTTTACATTTTCCACATGCCTTTCATAGAGATTCTCCCATTTGAACCTTATAACAACATAGTAAAATATCACCATTTCACAGTGGAAGAAATTGATGTGTAGAGAGATTAAATGATTTATTTAAAGTCAAATGGAATTAAAAATAATGTAATGAATGAATGACACTGCAGAATCAGCACTAATGCACTTCTGATTCAAGCCACTTAAGGCTTTTAGGTTAAACACGCTCAAGCCTTTAAGATTCCATTTTAAAAAATAAAATTACATGATAATATGCGATTGTAAAGAAACGCTAAAGTGGAAGAATTAGATTATACATGTAGAAAAAGCACTTAGTATAGGGAATAATATGCAGGCACTCAATAAACACTGGCTATTATAACTGGTTATTATTACTACCATTTTTCCTTAGAAAAAATAGAAATAAAAAATGTTAGCCATTATTATGTGTTTTTATGTTCCAGGAACTGTTTTAAATGCTTAATATGATTTATCTCACTCAATGCTTACAATCATCTCATGAAGTAGGTACTATTATTATTCCCATTTTACAGATGAGGAAATGGAGGCACAGAGAGTTCGGGTAGTTTTCCCAGGGTTACAGAGTAGGAATCTAGGAAATCTCATTTTGAACCCGCTATAAGATAGAAAGGGTAAATAAAAATGTAAATAATTTTATTTTCTAAGACCAAATAACTCAAGTTATCCGCAGTGCAACTTACTCTGAAAGGGTTCTTAGTTTCAGTTTTAATGAGAACTAAAACAAGAAACCAGAACGAAAAAAGGCACCAAGATTTCTTGTCCAGATACTATGAAAACTCAGTTTTTTAAATATTAAGAAGAGTAACATCAAATATATCACAGACATGTAATAAATGACAAAATAACACAAAGATAAGCAATAGGTCAAATACACAATGTTGTCCCTAGAATAATCCAGGTTAGACATGCTGTTATTTACTTCCTTCCAAATCCTGTCATAACTGAACATAAAATTTGTATCTGCTTCATCCAGATTTTATAAAAAAAACCTAAATTCTTACTTGAGAAGAAAGCCTTCGTGACAACTGTCACCAATATCGTCATCATTGAGAACTGTATCAGTTATCTAAAATGTACCAAAAAAAAAAAAAAATTATTCTGGTATAACATATTGCTGAAATAACTTTTAATACACAGGTTTCCTGAAGTCTAGGTTCAACATAATACATTGCTTTCATTTCTTAAAATCAAGACTCCCCATAAAACAGTCTCTATGTACTACCACAAACTTGTTCAGAAGAACAAATGCAAAAGGTAGTCAGGCAGGTTTAGCAACAATTTTTACAAGAACTTCCTCTTCTTCTGAGCTATCAGAATCAGGAGACAAATCTTAATGACAAAAATGTCAGAAATCAACAAGAACAGTTTCCTAACGACTTCCCTATATACGCATAGCATGTGATTCAAAATGTCCTCAATGAATGATTAAGGAAACTAGATTAGTGAGTGTGAGTAATCTTTCATTAAGGGCCACTGATTTGTACACTGTTTTGTTACCAAAAGTACTACCTTAAATACTGATTGCTTTTATAAGGCCTAAATTTCCCCATTTCTGGGAAATGCAAAAGTGGTCATATAAATAAATTTAATGTTTTAACTATCACTGACCAAAAAGCCTCTGTTTGGCAAAAAATTTCGGAATTTTAGGTGTGTTTGATAAAGTGGCTAATACTTCATGTGAATAGTACGTATGGCAAAAATGAATACTACTAAAATTAGAACATTACTAATATACATAATAGTAATGTAACTCAAGGAAATTGATAAAGGATAATATTGCTCCTATTTAATAAAATTAATAAAAACTTACATCTATTTCTTCAGGAACACTGTGTGATTTCATAGATGAAAGCAGTTCCATTACAGGAATCACTTCTCCAGTAAGCATTGGAATAATACTCTGACCCTGCACAAAAAAAGTGAAATGAAGAAAATCATACAATAAAGTTTAAACTAAACAATAAAAAATTAAACACTGAAAGCAAAGAATAATGCTCTTTGATAAGAATACTAGATGACCTGTTCAAACACAGCTACAAACAAGTCTACCACTCTAAAACATTGCTGAAGGATTTACATGCCATTTAAAACTAATCTTCATTCTTTTGAAAATAATTTTCTTTAGTCGGAATAGAATCATTGGTTTATCATTTAGTATTACATGCATAATTAAATCACCATGACAAATTTAGAAAGTATCTCCTTTGAAATGTGAGATATAAAAACTCTTGTTAAAGGTCATCAATGTAGTTTATGTCTAAAAATGAGGAAAGCCAAGGATAAAAAGACCTTGAAATCCTCAGCAAATAACTCGGTTGTAAAGCCTCAATCAATAGTGAAACTCTATATTTATAGTAAGGCATAATCTACCCAAATGCAAATCAAAATCATCATATATGTATATTTTAATAATCAATAAAATTATGTCAAGATAATACTACCTCTTACTCTTCAAAAATGTAATTTTGAAATTTCTAGACTGAAATTGAATGAAAATAATTTAGAACATGACAAATGTAAAGTGTCTTAAATTTGGGTGATCCCTCATATATTCACTACCATCACCACTCTCCCTAAAGTTTTGACCATCCTGAATATATGAACTTTTACAGAAGTAGGTAAAATTGTCATATGTCTATCAATTTTTAGCTAGACATGTTTTTAAAAAGCACACATTTAAGATCAATCTAACAAAATTTTTCCTCACTCATATTTCATGAAATAATTTTATTCAAACTCTTCATATGCACCTTCAAATTAGAACATCTATCATCCCTAGAGTCATTTTTGAGTGACCTAATCCAGTTTTTCAGAGTCCCCTATCATGTAAATTGCTTGAGAATTTAAATGTGATGCTGTCTCTGGAAATTTTGTTCTAAGACATAAACTCCCTTGTATCAAAGAAGGTTTTATTATTTAAAAAATGCATCCTGTAATAACCTCCACAACATAATCACTTATTGTTTCTGCTTTAATATTTTAAATGCTTTTATACAATTAAACAATCGATAATATTACAAATCAACAATAACTGAAGCTGTTAAATTTACTTCCTTGTAAAGCAATTTTTGTCAGATGACAGCTGTAAGCATCCAGAACTAGCAATGAATAAAGTTGTTTCACACTAATGTGTCATCCCCAAATAGTATTAACTGTTAAAGTCATTGAAAGTATAGCATGTGAGGTTTGCAAGGACTCAATTACCAGGCAACTCTTTTTCAGAAAGGATAATTGTGGGAAAACACCTTCCTTTAGGTCTAGGTATATGCAGTAGATCATATGTGCAGTATTTGACATTTATCATCCTAAGGAAATGGATATCCTCACTGAAGCTTAACAAAAAGAAATCCTACAGAGCTGTACACAGGGAGGCTCTAAAAAAAAAACTCTCGAGTTTCTTTTCCTCTTCCAACTTCTCTAACTTGAACTTCTCAGCCGGAGAATGTTTCATCTTAAAAACTTCCACTGTCCCAAGTGTACTTTCCTCTGGACATAGAAGGGGTAGGATAATATCTTCAAGAAGAGCCATTAAAAAAGAATTTATTAACAGTGGTTAATTTTTTAAGTGCAGGCTTCTGGTTTGATAAAAAGTCCCAGTAAAAGCAGAATTTTATTGGGTCTTAAATTTCCTTATCTTGAGATAACTCTACTAATTACTCCATAACTAGAGATTGGTAAATGTCACCCCGTTCCTTGAGACCCTGTTTACTGATCAGCAAGCAAAGGCTGAGCTTCTCTGGGTAAAGGGAAACATTTTCTTATAACTCTCAAACAATTTTCCAGAATTGTCTCCTCTGGACTGGAAAGTTATTTACAAAAGTACAGATATAAGAATTTTATAAAGGAGATCATTTTACAGAGTTTTATATTTTCCTGTTTAATGTTCCCATATTTTCACCAATTTTTAGAAAAGTTTTTGTTTAAAGTACCATTCTGTGTCAGGAGTATTAAGGAGAACCAGAGAAAAGGCAATCCATCCATGATGTTCATACTAGAATTTCAACAGAGGGAGCAATGAGAGTGGCCACAGGTAACAGAAGTAAAAGCATAGAAGCCTTTCTCCATCTGAGAGTCACCTTCAGAAGAACTTCTCTGCCCTGGTTTGCATTTCATTTCCACAGGAGAAACCACATCTCTGCAATCATGCTCTTCAAACTCTGGTGCCTGCTCTCTATGGGTATTCAAAGTCATGGGATAAACACGGTACATTTTCCTAGAGACCTGATATCACTAGAAGCCTGATCAGTATGAAGGGAGGAGTATCTCCGGCAAACTTCAATACTAAAACAAATATAGATATGTCATAAAATAAAATGTAAATTACATGAGTTTTAAAGATAGAACTTCAAAGAAATATGCTTAGAGCTATGCCTACACCCACAGATACCTTAGGAGTACTTATTTTCCACCTGTTACAACTACGTCTGAGAAAATGTCTGAGAAACAATACCTTAAATAAAATCTCATATACGATTTTTAATTTTGACTATAAATTAAGTTATTCAAAGCTTACTCTGTGCATACTAATTAAAATATTAATTTGTAGATGCCAATACTATTATCCTTTACATTGAATTATTCAAGTTTAAGATATGGAAGTTTTTATCCAGTTTATGCCATATATCTCCATAAAGGAAGGCTCTGTTCACTTTCAGGCTCATTGTTATGCTAATATAGCTTCAAAGCCTAAACAGAGTAGCCCTCATCCTTATACAGACATATGCCATGTGCATAGTGGTGTTTGAGTATGCAGTCTGTACTTTACCTGATCTTCCATTCTCTCTGTGCCTTCTAAGACTATCTTCTGGACATTTTCTTGCCTTTCCTGAGCAATAGAAAATTCATTAAAATAATTTAAAAAATAATTTTGACGTTTGATGTTTTTGTGTTTGTTTTTTTTTTTTTACAATACAGTTAAGTAGCAGACATATTTTTGTGTAATTTAGTTCATGGGGAAAATACTTTTCACTTTAGGGCAGAAAAGAGGAGGTTGAAAATTATCTAAACAAATCCATGCTCTCCTAGAAAATACAAAATAAAACAAAACCACTTTTTTTGCAGTTAAAAAGAGAAAATTTAGCAGATACTAGTCAATGTAACATCTGCATAGTTTCACAAAGGTAATGATCTGCACTTTTCAAATGAAATAAGATCAAGCTGAATCTGGGGAATATAGAGTTTCCTGATTTTAAATGATTTTCATATACACGTGAAAAATAAGGAGCAAGCCTGAAAACATAGTAAGAAACTATTCTTTTAAAAGATACTACTTTTCCTTACTATCTGGATTTTCATGGATTTTCATGTTAGCATCAAACTGCAAAGTAGAAAGGAGAATTAAATTGTTATTCAGCTCTGCTAAAAGTATATAAAAATATAAATATTACTATAGATTAAGCTATCGAACTTAGGGGATAACAGTATTTTCCTCTAGCTCAATCTGAAAAGGAAAGAAATAAAAATATCATTTATGATATGAAAACGAAATTAATATCTCCTAGAAACCATCTGATCTAATCTCCTCATTTCGCAAATATGGGAACTTGGCAAAGAAGTTAAAGGGACCAAAGGCTCCATGGCCAACTGCTTAGGAAACAACTGTTTGAAATGCTTGTACCCACACACAGTAGTAACTGAAATAGTCATACAATGCCCCCACAATCAAAAAAAAAAAAAAAAGCTTTAGAGTCAAAGGATCTCAAGATAATTAGACTATAAAACTTATTATTTCTAATTACTCTAAATTTAGCTTTTTATTTGGAATGTGGAGCTAGCATCTCCTATCTTTCAGAGTTACGAATATCATAGACATCAGACTACATCTTACCTGTATCTAATAAGATAGATGAAAATAATAGCTGTTTCAAGTTAATTGCACATCATTTCTAAAAATTAGGTATAAATGTATCATAAGATAAGCTTTCAGTGGTTAAGTTAGCATGATTAATAAGCTCAAAGATCACTTACCTTATGCATCCATATCCTTCCTTTCCGGATAATGTGTGTTAATCTATCAACACATACTCTGTGAAGTGGGAGGTAGAAGCTAAGTTCGGTCTGTGGAAGTATAATTGATAGTCCATATGTGCTCCTATCCCCATTCCAGTTTCCATCAAATATTAATGAAACAATAATTACTCCCTTTTCAGACAACACAAAAAACTTTACATCTATTGCTCCACTCTCTGCATTTCGAAGGATTTCTCCATTTAGGGTGTGGTTGGCAAGGAAAGTTATTTCTCCATCGCTGAGAAGTACCTGTTCTGTCTTCGGAGCCCAAATATGTCTTACTCTAGGACCAAGAATATTGTCCCAGTAAGCAAAGGTAGCTGCTAATAAAGGTGATTCACCACTTAAAGCGATCTCTGTCTTAGCAACAGCTGGAGATGGTGGTGGACACAGAGTCGACATCACTGCATCCCAACTGTTACATTATCCACATGCTCCAGGGATAGCTAAACAAGAACACACAAAATCAGTGATTAGGTTAAAGAATTTTAAAGTCATCCATCAAAAACCCAAATATTTTAGGCATATGTGGCTTTTTCCTTGAGGCAAAAAAGATTTGGAAGCATGTCTCTCCCAACAGGACAGAGACATTCAACTAGCATGACAGGTGCACATTAACCATTCGCTGCTATAATTTTGCAATACATACTTATATTCAGAAATTTACTTAGAAATGCAAATAAACTAGGAAAAAAAAGGCTTCTGAACATTCATATGAATTAAGCCCATAGAATAGATCCTCAGTTCCCAATATCGTCTATATGCAATTCTAATATAATTGAATATTTGGTTCCTAAGCCATCTCAACTAAAGAGGAATAAATAAGAAAGGTGAGGGCTCAATAAAAGTCACTGATGTTTGTTGTGGGTTGAACTGTGTCTCTCCAAAGATACGTTCAATCCATAACCCCTGGTATCTGTGAATGTGACCTTATTAGGAAATAGGTTATCAAGTTAAAATGGGGTCATCCTAGATGAGGGTGAGTCCTAATCCAATGTCCAGGGTCCTTATAAGTAAAGACCTAGAGATATAGACACAGAGGGAATGGGGCCATGCAAAGATGGAAGCAGAAATTAGAGTGATGCAGCTACAAACCAAGGAATGCCAAGGATTGCTGGTAGCCATAAGAAGCTAAGAAGAGGTAAGAAAGAATCCTTCCCTCGAGCCTTTAGAGGAGCATGTCTCTGCTGACACTTTATTTCAGATTCTAGCTTCCAGAAATTTAAATAAATTTTTGTTGTTTTACATCACTCAGTTTGTGTTGTGATACTTTGTTATGGTAGTCCTAGGAAACAGCTGACAGTAAAAATACCTTAAAAGCTGCTAAAAATTGGGAGGGGAGACAAAAAATTGCAAAAATTCAATAGTGTGGAACAATAACAAAACATGAGCAAACACTCCTGTTATTCTCAATGAACTCTCTGGCTACCAGGGTACTAAAGCCCATTACTGTGTTTAAAATGACACAAACACCAAGACACAGATAAAACATTTGGTATGCTATTCAAGACAGAAAAGAACCAACTGCTCTCATGTATCTTAACTTAAATATATCACTCTGAGGGTGCACAGTCTATGTGATATTAGTGTAAAGTGAATCATTTTTGCTTAATATTAAAATCAAATATTTGTATTTAAAGACCAAAAATGAAAAAAAATGACAATTTCATTTAAGCAAGTCTGAAACTGAGGAATCTAATCATTATCAAAATGGTAAAGGATAGTATTATGGCATTCCTATCTTTGCCTGTATGATTGCTTTGGGAAAACATATTTGATCTAAAAATTCATGTCAAAGTAAACCATTTTACTTAAAGGATTTTATATCTTCTCAAGAGAGTTGAGACTGAGGAGAAGCAGTAACTTCTGTTGTTATAATATTAGATGCACACTTTTAACATGATGTCAAGAACAAGGACACACAGCTTGGCAAAATGCTTTACAGTAAGTATGTGCAGAAATGGTTTAACACAAAGACAGTGCTTATGTGTGTATCTTTTATTTCAGCAATTCATTTAGGGGATGTTTATTTTTTAATGTGTTATATCACATTATAAATGGATATAAGCTATATAGCTTCTTTAAAACATCCAGTTTTGGATACAATTTAAACAATTTATGATAGAAATGTAATTTGAATTGAAACTGTAATGATGCTATTGTCATCACTAGCAGCAGCAAACTGGAGGCCAAGGAAATGAATTAAGTAAACACACAGTTATATATTTTAACACATATATTTTTTGGATTATAAAAGGTGAATAATCATAAAGGCAATATTGCAATCCAACTATTTTATCATTACATTGAAAATAAAGAGAATTTCCTAAAACTAAATTCAGCCCTAGAACAAAATTTGGTTTGTGAAAAAATTTTTTATATGATAATGAAAATTAAACCATTATAGATCACTAATTACACTGTCTCATTGCTAATATTATTAGAAAACAAAGGACAAGAATCACGTTGAATTGTTTAGTTTTAAATCTTGCTAAAAGTAGTAATTTGAGAAATGAAATGTCACAGAGAAGTATAATTAGTAGAGATGTAAAAAAATGATTTTACTAACACTCAAAGTCATCATTTTGGTGAGGAAAATCCATATATACAAATGTGGCTGGAAAAAAATCTGTTCAAAACTAGTATTTTTTTTTAAGTCTATATATCTTATTTACATGTAGTGTTGGCTTCTCCAGAGGGTCATCAAACATTTGCCTTAAGAGTCTTTTGAGGGAAGCCAGGATCCAAATTGGGTGACACAGTGGCTTGCCACTCCTGTAAACAAAGAATAGAGTTCATGAGATTTACCCAATATATGTTCTGAAAATAATCCAACATATGCAGATTATATTTATTATTATCTGTGAAAACTGTTAGACTAATAGGTCTGAAGCTTTGCCTTTTCTTAAATGTTTGCTAAAAATCAGCCACCGACTGGTATTTAAAAGTGGGTTAGTCCACTGCTGTTGTATATCAGAAGTCAACTATCATTAAAGTCCACACTTTTTGTAGTCATGCTGTTTATTTTCTCCCAGCCCTAAGAGAAGCAGGGTCCTAAATAAGCCCACACCTTACTTATCAGAGACTCCCTGGACCAACTTTTTAAAAAATTATTTATGCCTACAGCACCTGGTCTTCCTAGGTGGTCTCCCATCCAAGTACTAACCAGGCCTGACCCTTCTTAACTTCCAAGATTAGACATAGGGTTTGTTCAGGGTGGCATGGCTGTAGACCAGGGACCATGGCTCTACTGGGGCGTGAACCTATGTAAAGCAGATGTGCTAACCGCTACACTATGGATCCACGTCCTCAGACCAACTTTATGGAGAGTGAATTGTTTGTAACAGCAGACAGTTTGCAACACTTTCAAAATTTTTTATCATGCAAGAGTCAGGAGATGTTCAAGATATCACTATCAGGTCATCTCTCACAGCATCAAATTCCTCAAATAGGCAGGCTATAAACTACCACTCCTTTGAACTACTTAACACAGAGCCCAAGGGAAGGCTTCAAAGATAGGAAGTCTTTTTATAGGTTTTCTACTTTCTCAGAAAGGAAATTTTTTGGCTGCTAATAGAGACAAACTTAACAAAGAAAAAAAATCTTTAGCTCCTGTTTTCTGAAGCAGGTTAGTGCTAGCTTACTGCACTATAATGGCCCTCATTTTTGTTTCATATGTTTAAACAGCAGTCATCATGAAGCAAATCCAAGTGATTTCCTTTCCTAGAGAGTAGCAGTTTGGCTGTGGTTCTAGCAAAGGTATGTATGTCACATAACAGCATCATATTTCAAGTATTCTGACTCTGTATTAACCTCCCATAAATTATATTTTTGCTTCTGTAATGTTCTCGTTATATTAAAAGTTTTCTAAAGTCTGTGAAGGATTATATCTAACAGTCTCTTTTGCACAAAGTAATGCCAGACATATTGTGTCTCCTTGTTTTGTATTACAGGTGAAGAATGGAAACAGTTTGAAACGGAATTTATCCACTGGCCACAACCAGGCTGCTACTTTGCTAAAGCCTAACAATCTCCATTGTTTCTGAAAGGACCATCTCTCTGGCAAGTGCATGACCTTCCTCTGTCTCCTAAATACATACAAAGCTTGCAAGAGCTAACTGGAACGAGTCAGAACTCGTATGGGAATGGCAGACCGGTAATCAGTGCATTTCTGCAACTTGATACCATCAGTCAAGTTATGGCCAAGTCACAATGGTCACTTCCTTTTGGTTAAGTCCGGGTAACCACGGAGCTGTGAAGCAAGTAGGTCATGTTCCACAAAACGGGCGCACAACCCGGTCTAGACTTGCTGCCCAAATTTACAAGCATCACCAGCCCTCAGAAACTACAATTCTGTAGACGTACGTCCACACTGCCACCCTAACCCGCATTATCTCTTCTCTGACCCTAACTTGGTCAGGGGCAGCCGCGCGCCGCTCGCCCTCTGGCCTTCCCCGAGCCAGGCCTCTCGGTGTCCAAGGCTCTATGCCGCGGAGCCCGCGGCACAGCGGATCCAACGGGTCTCTCTGGGTCTCGCTCCGGGTGCCCAGAAAAGAGCCGGCTCGGAGACTGCGGGAGGGAAAGTGGGTAAGAGACTCGATCCCCATCCCCCTGTCTCTGTGCCGCCGCGGCCGGGAAGCTCGGGGCCCGGATACAGGCACCGCCACTAGTCGCCAGTCTGGGACACCCGACGCCCGGTTTCGGTCACGGAAAAGAAAAGAAAAGAGAGAACGAGGAGAACCACGGGGAGAGCCGCCGCCCCCGCGCCGTCCAGGTACCCCGACCCTAAACAGTCGCAGGCAAGCTGGCTTATCACTTACCCACTCGCCACCGGCTGCGCGTTGGTCGCCGCCGCAGGCGCAGGGACCGCAACCGCAGCCCCGCCCCGCCCCGCCTCCGGCCACGCCCCCAGGCCGGGCCGGGCCGTGGCTCGCGTTCGCAGCCGGAATTCGCTTCTCGCAGTGCCTGTTGCCCGCTTTGTGTTCTTCTGGTTAAAGTTTTGTCGACCCTTTCCTCGTTCACTCTCGGTAAATAAAGTGAGAGCAAAGAAAGGGGAGAAAGGGCGGGAAAAACAAAATCACACCAACGAAACACACGCCTCCTACTCTCTCTAGGCCCCGCCCCCGATGGGAAGGAACCGGGCAGCAGGGGTAGAGGACGCGTCAAGCGCCATCTTTTACGTGGGCGGAACGAGCGGATGCTTGAAACGCCTCCATTTCCTCGTGGGACACCGTAGGTAACGTCTTGGCGTTTTCTGTTTGCGGTGACGTGAACGCAGGAGGGCTATGAAAGAGGGCGTGGCTGACTTATTCCCTAAGCTAATTGAAGCGCTCCGTGGCAAAGTTGGCTCAAGGTGTTAACCGAGATAGTGCTGTTTCTTCTGCGGAGTGCTTCTGGGTTCCGAGAAAGTAGAGTTAGTGGTTGTGAATAGTTTGTTTGTGCTTGGCAAGCAGTGGGCATTCGACAAATATGGTGAATTAATTAATGTACTTACATTTTTCCTTATGACAAATAAACTGTAACTTCACCCCAACTTCGGTTAAGTAGTTTCCTTTGCCCACGATACGTAATCGCCACAATTTTGTCTTTAATTTCATGTAAACATTTTCTCAGGTATGATTTTCACACCTTTAAATGCCAGTTTTTGTTACTTGCCCCAAATGAGTTTTTGTTTTTGTTTTTGTTTTTAACCTTTGGAAAGATACTTTACCATTCTGGTTGATGTGCTGTAAGACTCAAAACAAGTTAAATTCACCTTTGTTCTGCAAGTGTATATTCAGGTTATTCACTATAGATGAATGGCACTTAACATTTTTTTATTTTTAAAAACCATTCAGCACATCTTTATCACTCATAGAGGAAGGAAGGGAAGAATAACTACACAAAGGACTCCTTCAAACCTGAACGCTTTTCCCACGGCTCTATGCTTATAATACCAAATAGCTACTATTTGTTTCCTACTGTGTTTGGTACTGTGCTCTTCAGTCTACGTAAAGAATATGCTTAATCTTCCTGACATTTAGGACATACTTATTGTCATCCCTATTTTACAGAGGATATAACTGAGGTCCAGAGAGATTATTTACCCATGAATACCTAGCTTTCTGATTCAGGCTAGTTTTGTTCCAGAGTCCACTGAGTCCTGAAGACACCAGGCTGGTACTGAGTTGATAACAGCCTTTCTCAGATAGCACCTTAGGAGGTAATACTAATACCCTGTAGTTCAGAGTAAGATTGGGACTCAAATGAATTGCCTTGGAGCGGAATACAGCACTAAGAATAGTGTTTCCTACTTCAAAATTTTACCTAGAGGCAAAATTTTCTTTTATCTTCGGCAGGTTTCTGCTTTTGTTCAGCATCAACCCAGAGCAACTATTCTTCCTAAGAGAGAAATAACGGAACACCAAGGTCTAAATTATGTATGACTAGGAGAAAAAGATAAAGTGGCTCTGTATGCATGATGCTTTGTAGCTAGTGAATGTGAATATTTCCCCCCACATCTAATTGAACAATTATCTAGGCATTGTGTGACAATAGCTTGTGTGTCTTTTCAGTGGATTGGATTTTAAAAAATCAGAAAGGAAAAGGTAATTATAATTTAGTACTGTGGTCCATAGTACAGATAAGCTTGAAGATGTAAAAGAAGGGCAAATCCTAGCATACATCCCTTCTAAAGGGAACTGAAGAGAAAATGGCATTATATAGTAATGTTATTCATATTAGTGATACCAAAGGATGGCTTAGACTGCTTTAACCCTTCTCCCCTCCAAACTGTTAATTAGCCCAAATAAACCATCCCAAATAACTGTAGCATCTAAGTTAAAATAGGTTTTGCTATTGAAATGTATCTTCAAGTGAGAGCCCTAGTCCCCTATTTTCAACTAGAATGATACCCCTAAGACCTTATTTAGAAATTTTTGAGCTATCCACCTACCCACATATAACTAATGAGCAATCATACAAAAAGGCTCTACAACTAGGAAAGCAGAAAGGCAATGGTTAACAGCTTGGGCTCTGGAATCAAAACTGGTTAAGTATCATCTCTGCCTGTGAGACTGTGCAGTACTTAACTTCTCCTTGTGTAAGTTTCCTCAACTGCAAAATGGCAAGCAGGGTAATTTCTCATAGGGTTGTAGTGAGTCTCACCCGAGATCAAACAAGCTAAGAATTTAGAAGAGCTCATTCAAGAAAGAGTGGCTCTAATCTTAATTTTAGTAACTAGAGGGATAGCAGAAGTAATAGCAAATGACTTATGAACCTCCTACACTATGTACCTATGTATAATTCCAATAAATATAATATCAGAATTCAGGGATCCTTGCTGCATTGCAAGTGTCTATTATTGTCAGGAGGCCTTTCCCCCATCTTCTCTTTATTAATGTCAGAAATGTATTACGTGCTGCTTTGGAGCTGGACCTGAGGACTTCTTGATTACCTCCCATTTACCAAGATTATGGAAAATTATATTTAATTGTGACTGGCATGTGAACAGTTGATGCTGGACATGGATGAGAAATATTACTATGTAAACCAGAGAGTGTTTACTTTTTTTAAGTAATGAGATTTTATGTCGTCTTAATCATTGCAGATTTATCAATATGCACTTTATGGTACATTGCCTTTTGATTAAAATATGGATGAGCCAACACCCAACTCAGGTATTTCCAGTTGGAATCTTGGTTCCTGGATGTATAAAGTTAGTTCTGTGAGCTAGTGTGAATAAATGGTTTAGAAAGCTCTAGTGGGCCAATGCCTGACACTAACAATCTATGGTTTAAATGATGCACAGTGTAGGCAATGGTCCTGCAAGAGAACATCATTAGAATACAATACGTATTTCCTTTTATGTCCTTCTGAGATGTGTGATTGTATAAACAGTAAGCCAATAAACTTCTCAAAGAGAGGAATCATCCCCCACCATGTATTAACCTGTGTTCCTTCCATGTTGGTGTCCTGCACCTTGAAAGCTACAGTTGTGAGTGATCTAAGGCCCAAAATAAAGCATCCCCGGGGGAAGAAATTCCTAGCTCATTGCAGCTTCATAAAACAAGAAAGAGAACAAGAAGTAGACAAGCTACCATTTTCTTAAATCTTAGACAGGATCATTAGGTAATTTCTTACAGAGGAAGACAGATTTTGAACTTGTGCCTTGATAGGTTGCTCATGATTTGACAGAGTTTAGATGCAGTCAGCAATGTATCTTAATGGTTTTGGTGCTGCTCTTCTATATGCCTGAGTCATGATGGACCAATGGCAGATAAGTGGCAGTGCTCTTCATGACAATGACTCTCCAAGGCATATACCTCAGAATAACTCACAAAGGTTTTTTTGCAGGCCGGTCACTCCATACATTCACATGAAAGAGAAAGGGCCAAGTTTGTCAAGAAAATGTTGAAGAAGAAAAAAGGTAGTTATTAAAACCTCCCAGGTGTCAAAACATTTTAAAACTAAGTGACCTGAGATTGGCCCAGAGATATTAGTTTTGGTTTCATATCCCAGATCTACCTCAGAATATCTCCCTGAGCACATCTGCCTATGGTTACCCTTATAACTTGCAACTCTCAGTAGTTTTTTGCATTTATATTTGTATGGTGCTTTCATATGTGACTTCTGCCTCTTAATTTTGTCACAGGCTATTTGAGACCCAGGATAGTATGCTTACAATTTCATCTTCTGACTCCTAAGTTTTTAGCACATATCAGACGATTGACAAATGCCAGGTGGCTGATTGAAACTTGACTCCAACTACTAAGAATTATTACTCTTAGGACAGGTTTCTGTGGTACAAGTTCTTATTTTGAAAATAGCTTTTGTCATTATTTAAGAGCTCGGTCACTCTGTTTAAAGATCAGGGTCACTCTGATTTAGAGTAGGTGAGTTGCTTTGGGGGAATTCATCTCTTTTTTGTTATTGAGGTGTCATCTTTCCCATCTTCCTTCTCCACACTATTTCTTTAACCCAACGAAGAACACAAAGAAACGTGAAACCACAACTAATATCTCTGGGCCAATCTCAGGTCACTTAGTTTTAAAATGTTTTGACACCTGGGAGGTTTTGATATCAACCCTTTTTCTTCTTCAAAATTTTCTTGACAAACTTGGCCCTTTCTTTTTCATGTGAATGTATGGAGTGCCTGGCCTGTAAAATTCACAAATAACCTTTGTAAGATTTTCATTGACATTGCACTGAATTCATAAATCAATTTATTGCTTTTTCATTTTTGAGCCTGGTATAACTTTCTACTTACAACTTTTCTTATATTCATTAATTAGGTTTTATAATTTTCTCAGAAAAGACACTTTGCATCTTTTGTGAGATTTTTCCATTATATTTTAGTTGTGTTGTTATTGAAAATTGATTTATCGAAATAAAATTTTAAATTATTTGTTGCTAGTGTTATGTTCATCCTGTGTTTGGCAACCTTGCTAGATGTTCTTACAGCTTGTAAATAATTAAAAACAGCAACAAAAACCCAATGAAACAAAGAAATGAGCCCCAAATGAAAAAGTAATAATCATTTCTCTTTCATGTTCTTCAGTTTCAGTAGCTGCCCATTTCCTATAGTGTCTATGGTCCCCAGTGTGACTCTAAAGGCTCTCCACAATCTGGCTGTAGCTAACTTTTCAAGGCTTCATTCTTACTGCCCTTTCTCCTTGTTCCTTGTAGATCCATGAGCATTTACTACTCTGTAACAACTCACATAGTTCTCTCAGCCTGGAATACCCTTATCCTTCCAGTTCTGTGGAGGACATCTGCAGCTATATTTTGCCTCCTCTAGGAAGTCTTCCTAGATTTCCCCTGTTGGAATCAATGTATCATCATTTTATTGTGTACCCTTAATCTCCACTATTAATGCAAAATGCAAACTTTGTATTTATATTTTACATTTTTAGGGAAAATAATGGTGACATAACATTGAAGTTAGAAGCTATTAGAGATGATTGCAGTATCACAATGTAGGATTTAAAGGCATCAGCTTTTAGGCTTGAATCAACCTAGGCTTAAATCTTGGCTCAACCACTTTGTAACCTTGGAGAAATTATTTAACATCTTTTCACAACAGTTTCCTCCTCTTGCAAATGGGATTGTTTTGAGGATTAAAGGAGAAGATCAGTGTAAAATGTTTACCATGATACCTGCCACATGGTCATTGTTCATTAAAGATGGCTGTTTTTATCAGAGGGTAGGTGCCCAGTTTGTGTATGTTGACTAAATCTATTCCCAATTCCTGTTTTACAGATAAAGATATTGAGAGGACAAAGAAAAGATTTGCTCACGGTCACACCTTTAGTTTGAGCAGTTCTGAAACTAACATTTGTGCAGCAGCAACCAGGTGAGAAGTCTTTCTGCTTTATCAACAGGAGTATAAATCTGTCTCCTCACTAGACTGCTTCCTAAGGGCAAGGACTTTGTCTGAGTCGCCTTTGTCTGCCCTTTGCCTGTAAGCATAGTGTCATACTTATGTTAGAGTCTCAATAAATGTTGAATGCAATTTAACTTAAATAAGTTCCCTTCAGAAACAAGAATAAATTGAGAAAATTCCTTTCAAGTGTGCATAGATTTGACTTTGCAGAATTTTACCAAGCTCTGAATATGGCACACAGTCAGGTAACATTAATAAAGAAAAGTGTAATTTGAATGTTACTGTATTTTAGGTGACACAAACAACAGTCCACTTAAGCATCAAGATTTCCAGATAGTAAACATTTCATATACTGCCAAAAGGATTTGAAATTCAGACACATTATTTTTAACCTGTAATTGTACCCATGGCATTAATTATCAGTTAAAGTTCTATTATGAAAAATTAGAAAGTATTTCATATATAGAAGTAATACAATTTGATGAGTTGTTATCATTAAAGTTAATTAGAATTCTTTGTGAGAGCAAGCAAATGAGTCACAGGCAGTAAGTCTGTTTTCAAAAATGTAAAAAGGAGTGACTTGTGTCATTATTTTTCATCTTAAAATATGTAGAGAGCTATTCATCTTTTTAGTAGCTTGCTTGGGAAATTACAGAATGTATTTTTTTTTGCCATAATTAAGATTTTGCAACTTTTCATGCTATGAACATAGAAATGTGCATAAATAATTTAGTATAGAACAATAAACTAGATGGATAGATGAAAAGTAAGTTATTACTATCAAATCATAGTATTCTCTCAAAACTTATTTTCCTGCTCAGATATGATTCGTCCTTTGCTTTCCCATATTCCATGTGTAGAGATATAAAAGAGAAATAGTGCTCGAACATTGCTGATCACATCTCAGGACTATCACTTGCTTTTACCAAAGTGCTTTAAGAAAAGAATGAAAATGCTGCATGGGAAATGACATAGGATCTACTTCTGCAGCATTTTTTCCACTAATGAACTCTATATTATAAATTGGGAGATGTGCACATTTCTTTCCTGAACACCAGGGAAAAAGAAAAACATGTCCCTTTGATGAATAGCAAATACCTAATACCCTTTTAGTTTTGCTATACCAAGATCCAATTATCTCCCTCATTTCTTAACAGTTTTTACAAACTGCTTGTATATTCAAGTAGAATGAAAGAAAAAAAATCCAAATGAGGAATAAAAAGAAAGAACAAGTAAAGTTGCAGGCCAGATACCTTTAAATACCTAAATAACATCATTGTGAAAAAAACCACCATAAAAAGTACAGTTCAAATTCATACTTGGTCTTGGGCAGCTTGTATAGTGTCCAGCTCAGTCTGCCAAGTGCTTGTTAAAATTAATTATTATACAGCAGCTTTCACTCTCTAAGTAGAAGTCACAGAAAATATGCTTGGAGTGGAGAAATGCAAATTAGATTATGAAGTAATTTTATACTCTAGGGATAGATTTTTTTTTTTCCACATTAGTTTACTTGGGAAAGGTTCATTATTATTTATAAAGCAGAACAAGCCCCAAAGCCAATCCATTTCTAACCTCATTGTTACTTTCTGCATCCCAAACACCACTAAATTCCCAAATGAGTAGGCTAATTCTTTCTTTACAGAGCCAAAAAACTTGCCGGGGACATTTCTAACTTAAGTGATAGCACTTTATTCAAAACAATTTTTTTTTTTCCTCCAGGAAAAGTGTTCAAACACCTTATTTCTCTGAAGCTCTGACTCTAGGGGAATAGAATTAGGCTTGTATCTTATCACTATACTACTAAATATTGTTTCTTTGAACACTTTGGTTTTGCAGTAATGGGGGCTACTGAAATACTTTAGTGTGCGCTTAGAAGACAATTATTCTATGTATCATTTTACATGTTTAAGTAGTACTCCTGAAAATGTTATTTTTCAACTGAATTTCATCAACTAGATGATTAAATAGTATGTTTAATATATTTTGTAATACCGTATTTTGCAATTAATCTAAATATTGTTATCTAATTGTTTTAAGTGCAAAAATTATAAAGGTGTGTTTAGAACCAAACTAACAATAACAAGAAGAAGAAAACATTATTCACTCCCCTTCCCCACCCCACCCCCACATCCTAACTCCAAACTAATATAAGGCAGAATGGTTCCTCTGAAGTGACTAGTTTAAATTTTGTGAGATGAATTTGTGTTGTTTGTAGGGTTCTGAGATTAGCATTAGAAACAGTGGGTTGAATATAGATTTTCCATATCAGCATAAGAACTTCTTGTCAGTTATAGCTGCATCAGGATGACAGTAGTGGTGAGTTCCTGTGGGTAAGTGGTGAAGGTTGGGCTAGATGTGCCAAAGAGGCTGTCCAGGTATTAGAGATGGCATTGCAGTCTTGAGAATTGAGACAAATGAAGGGAAGCATGTGTTCCCTCTTTTCATCACTAGGGCCCAAAAAGCATTTACAAAGTGAGACCTCTTTGAAACTGTAGAACAAGAACGGAAACTTACAATTCCTCTCCTGATTCTGGCCAACTCATGCACGGAAACTGTATATGAAAGCTGTCAAAGAGAAAAGCTTCCTGAAATGACATGAAGTTTTAAATTAGAAAAGAATAAAATAAAGAAGTGAGACTTTTTAAAATGGGGAGTTTCAATCCAACTCTTACTTCTGTGTACTACTTTTGTTTTAAGGAAGGACTAAGATGACCAGGACAAACTAATTTTGCAAGGTTATTCACTTTTCGATTAATAAGGATGATGGGGCATATCCTTCCCACTCTCTCACCCCCGTTAGAAAATCAGTATATAATCAGAGAGGTTCTAAAAACATCTTTTTCTACAGAAAAGGTTCTGTAGAAGAACTTTTTGTAAAAAAATTTAATTTATATGATACCCAAGACCCATTTTATGTTTTACTTCCTCTGAAGCTTTTCTGATCTAGAGCATTTTTTTTTTGGCATTTATTCAGCATTATTCTGCACTATTGAAATTTATCTTTTTATCCATATGTGTTCTGTCTCCCCTAAGATCATATTCAGGTTAGGTTCTGAGGGAGGCAGGTACAAAGCTAAAGCTGGGACCTTTAATATAACTTATAAACCATGGGTTCTCTTCCTTCCCCACCCCCACCCAACCAATGCAGAACACCATGTCTAGCACATAGATGCTCATAAATACTCATTATAGCTGGTTTAAAAGTATTACTGTAGTACTGGACACAGGGTTTTCTACATAGCAGATAATCAAAAAAATATATCTTAAGTTTAATTTAACTTTATTACTAGATAATACATTTGCATGTTAAGAAATCCAAAAGATATTAAAATGAATACAATGGGAAGTCTAGCTCTCACCCCAGTCTTCATTCATTCTATACCTCCTTACCTTTCTAGGAAATCACTTTCTTCTGTTCAATTTTTGTGCCTCTCTAGTATCTCATAATGTAATTGCAAGCAAATATAAATATGTATTTATATCACTTTCCTTTCTTAGACAGAAAAGTCCCACATTCTGCAGCCAGTTTTGTATTTTTTCACTCAGCCATCTTGTCTTCCTTGTATGACAATGCATAGATGTTTTCAATCTTTTTAAGAGCTGTAGAATATTCCATTCTGTGGCTGAAATAAAATTGTAGGACCAGTCCCCTTTACATAGACATGTGAGTTGCTTCCAGATTGTTGCTGTTACAAACAATTCTGTAATGAATGACCTGATTCATACCATATTTTCTGAGTGTGCAGGTATATCCTTAAGATAAACCCCTGGGATAAGAGTGATAGGATAGATGTATTTATAATTTTTAAAGATATTCCCAAATTTTCCTCCATAGTTGTATCCCCCAGTAGTACATGAAGAGTCCAGATTTTTCTATGAATTTGCCAACCAAATGTTTAATCAAACTTTTGGATGTTTGCAAATCTGATAGGTGAGAAATTATAACTTAGTGTGATATTATTTTTGCATTGCTTATATTATGACTACAATTGAAATATTTTCATATGTTTAAGAAACATTTGCATTTTCCTTTTTTCCTATTTTATATTTTGCCCATTTTTTTTCTTTTGGATCGTTGGTCTCTCTTTTTTAAAATTATTTCCAGGAACTTACTACATGTTAAGGAGAGTAGCCCTTTGTCTGTACAATGAGCAATAATTTTCAGTATTTTGCATTTCTTTTAATTTTTGGTTTTTTTTTAAGTATTATTTTTATGTAGTTGAATTGGTTAATTTATTTATTTATTTTTTTGCTTTATGACATCTTAATTATGAGTCATATTTGGACAGGCCTTTTCTACTCCAAGGTTTTAAAAAATCCTCCATATTCCTTGTAATTCTTTTATGTTTGATTTTAATTCTTTGATCCATTTGGAGTTTATCCTGGTGTATAGTGTGAAGTGGGGAATTCAACTTCATCCTTTTTTCTCAGAAAGTCACCCAGTGGTAATCCATAAATATGGATTGATTGTAAATAGCTATGACCATATTAATATTCAAATAAGTAGATTGATTTGGTTAATTCAGAGAAACAAGTGATCTAATTGCAAAATGAGAAACAAACCAACAAACAAAGCACAAACCCAACAAAAATCAAATCAACAGATTCTTTGTATTTATCCTTAACCTCTATTTGATCTTCATGAAATTGTTTTTTAAAGAGTCTGTTAAATCTTGGTCGTAGCTATGATATGCCTGGTGTTGCACTAGGTGCTTTACGTGTGTTACCTCTAATTTACCCAGTTCCATGCCTGGAGGATTTTATTAACCTCATCATACCCCTGAGAATCTGAGCCTCAGAGAAGTGAAGTGATTTGCGTAGATCTCATTACTAGAATATGTTGGAACAGAGTTTTGCATCCAGTAAGAGGTTGCAAAGTCAAAGGTCTTTATATTTTCAGAAGACAGTGAGCTACATTGTCTGAGATATATGCAAGGGAAATAAATACACCTGTTAGAAAAATGATATATAATTAGTTAGAGACATGCAAAAGCACAATCAGCCTTGCTTCTGCTTACCAATGCTATTGCATTCATGTAGTTATATTGTAAACAAACATGCCCATTTACAGAGGGCACTATATTTTCTTACAAAAATTAATTTACTTATTCAGACAAGTACAGGCATACCTTGTTTAATTGCTGTTTGATTTATTGGGTCTCACAGATATTGCCCCTTTTTTTTTCTCAAATTGAAGGTAAGACCCTTCATCAGCAAAAGTGACTTCACTAGGAAAAAAAGCATGGTTAGCATTTTTTAGCAATAAAGTATTTTTAAATTAAGGTATGTACATTGTTTGTCTGTTTTTTTTTAGACATAATGCTATTGTACACTTAATAAACTACAATGTATTGAAAGCATAACTTTTATATATACAGGGAAACCAAAAAATTCATGTTACCTTTTCGTGATAGTAGTGCTGGTCTAGAACCAAACCAACAATATTTCTTAGGTGCACCTGTAAAGAGCAATGGTATTTAAGCTTTTATATATCTTTTAGGCCTTCTGCTCAATTTTTGCGTCGGATTACTTGATATTACTTCATTAAAACTGAAGATCTAATCTATACATAAGTGAAATAATATTTTCATCACCATGAGTGGGTTATCTAAATCATACATTGGCTGATTTGAAGGTGACTATAAAATAAAATAATGTTAATACTGACCAGATAACTTGTTTTATTATGCTTAAAGTATAAAGGAGTACAAAAGAAATTATGTGGAAGATGCTCACAAATAATGTAGCTTTTAGACTTAAGTTCAAAGAATGATATTTATTGGAATTTCCTTAGGGTGTCTTGACATAAAAAAAGACTTTTTGTGTCTTTGTTTCAGTGTGTTATTTGATTCTTTCTTTGATGGTTGAATTGTTCATGCATTTCCGTAATGCGTAAAACTATACTTTAGCATAAGCCTAAATAAAACTGCATATTTTCAAAATTATCTGTTAATTCTCAAAGTCTCTGGAGCCCCCTATTAGGCTTTGGTAGGCCAAGGATGAGGAACACACAGCCACACTTAGGAGGAGGGCAGAGGTATTAGCCAGGCCTAGTAGGAGGGGCATCCAGTGAGCAACCTAACCAAGTAGACAAGAGAATGAAAGTAAGACCTTGAGTAAGATACAGACACTGCTCCTCAAGAAGACAGGTTCTTTCAAATGTTTTAGGAAGTTAAATCTGAGAACAGCATGCTTTTGCAGAGTCTAGTCTATAGGTGTGGAGTCAGTCACTTCTGCTTGAAGCTGATGTGGGATTGTTTAAATTTACATCTGAAGCATCCTTTGGCCAGTAGCTTTTTCCCATATCAACATTATGTTTTTGAGATATATCAGGATAATTCTCTATATTTTTGGGGGGTAGATAGAAGGAGAATACAGGTAGAAAAATTATGTATGACCCAGATCCAGATCAAGTTTGGAAGAGGGAAGGGAATGGGATGCACAGGGTGAAGGTGGAGCTTTAAATCTGGGTAGGTGGTGGTATTATTCTCTACTTTTCTGTATATTTGAAATATTTTATATCTTAATTTTATTTATAATTGTGGTAAAATACACATAACATAAAGTTTACTTGTCATCTTAATCGTTTTTAAGGGTGCAGTTCAGTACAGTTAAGTATAATCACAGTCTCCAGAACTTCTGTTTCTTGTGAAACTGAAACTCTGTACCTGTTAAACAACTCCCTATTTCCTTCTTCCCAGCCCCTGGCAACCAACATTCTACTTTGTTTCTTTTAATTTGATAACTCTAGATACCTCATATAAATGGAATCATACAGTATTTGTCTTTTTATGACTGGCTTATATTACTTAGCATAATGTCCTCAAGGTTCATGCTTGTTGTAGCATGTGTCAGAATTTCCTTCCTTTTTTAAGGCTAAATAATATTCCACTGTATGAATAAACCACATTTTGTTTATCCATTTATCTACCTATGGACACTTGGATTGCTTTTACCTTTTGGCTATTGTGAATAAAGCTACGATAAACATAGGTATGCAGATATCTCTTCAAGAGCCTGCTTTCAGTTTTCTTGGGTATATACCCAGATATGGAATTGCTGGATCATATGGTAATTACATTATCAATTTTTTTTGAGGAACTATCCTACTATTTTCAGTTGGGGCTGCATCATTGTCCATTCCCACCAATAGTGCATAGGGTTCCAATTTCTCTACACTTTTGCGGACACTTGTTATTTTCTGTTTTGATTTTTTTTTTTAATAGTAGCCATCTTGATGGGCATGAGGTGATATCACTGTAGTTTTGGCGTGCATTTCCCTGATGATTACATATATTTTTTTAAAAGATTCTACCTTGTGGACTAGGGTAGGGAAGATGAGTGGGACTTAGCCATTGTTGTGGAAGGGGTAGAAGAGATATGGGCCCAGTCATGCAGGGAGAGAGGAGAGAGGCTGAACCCTTCCGTGTACCCAGCAGGTACAGAGGTTGCTATGAGTGATCAGAGTGAGCTGAATGAACAAAGAGAGGGGCCAGAGACTGGAGGGGCCTGAGATAAAAGAGGGATCATGGTGCAGATGTGGGAAAGGAAAAAGAGGCACCATAAATTCCTAGTAATTAGTTATATTTTCAGTGAAATTGAATTCAAATATTTTACTTTGAATATTACTGTACTGGTAACTGCCAGTAGCAATTAGGCTCCTTTCACAAGTCAGAAACCAGTTATCATCTACTCTAGAGTATTTGGAGCCAGCAGATTTGTATGATGATTGATTTAATGAAATAGTTTAGAGGATGAAAAAGTTCAAGTGAGTACTCATACCCTCTCTGTCAGAGGGGTGTGTGCAAGGGGCAGCTGGAGCAATTATTTGTCCCTGGCACACACACTGTCTCTTGGTGTTCCTCTGGGGAGGCATACTATAACTATCACTTGCCACCCAGAGACAAAAGAAATGCCTAGAATTTACTAAAAGATGAGTTATTTTTCAGTTGGGGGAAATGTGGGCTTCTTGATGAGCAGTGTCTCTAAAGGTGAATTTAGGAGTTGTGTGAGTTTTATAGGGCTGCTGTAACAAATTATCACAAACTGGATAGATTAAAATAACAGCAACTTATTCTCTCACAGTTCTGGAGGCCAGAAGCCCCAAATCAAGGCGTTGGCAAGGCTGGTCTTCCTCTGGAAGCTCTGTGGAAGAATCCTATCTTGCTTCTTCTAGCTTCTGGTTGCTATAGGCATTTCTTGGCTTCCTTTGCTGTGACCGCATCACTCCAATGTCTGCCACTCAACTTTTGCATGTCTCCTTTTTTATCTTTTATAAGGATATTTGTCATTGAATTTAGGCCCACATAAGTAATCCAAGATAATCTCATCTCAAGATCCTTATTCACATCTGCAAAGACCCCTCTTTTTTTTTTTCCAAATAATGTTCATAGTTTCCAGGGATCTGGACATGGATATATCTTTGGGGGTTGGGCATTATTCACCAGTAGTACAAAACTTCCTGGGGATTACCAGCCCTTCCCCACTGATGTGAATCTATTCACTCTGAGAGTGGGAAGAGACATGGGGCTTACATGTCTTTGCTTCCATTTTGAATGGTTCCCAGGGACATAAGTCCTCTTCTGCTCCATCCTTTCTTATCACCCCTGTTCAGAGTCCCATTCACTGAATCCTCTATGTCCTGTGTCGGAGCAGGAAGAGACTAGTGCTTATTGAGCATCTTCTGGGCTTCAGTAATTTGGGTAACCTGAGATGGAAAAATATAGCATCTATACCCCTAAACTATCCTATTGAAATCTGCTTACTGAAGGAAGTCATTTCCAGTTATGGGTGTCTTCAAAATACTGCAGTTTTGGGACCAGTTATGTGTATTAGTACAGCAAATCTGCAATTCAGAGAAACTATTTCACATCAATAGAAACATTATTATACAACACAAGGTCAATATTTCTGATTTTCATGCTTAGTGTTATTCTTTGAGAAAGACCAGAAATTGTCATGTATATAAAGATATGTTCTATTCTGATAATGCTTGACAACAGATAATGACTTGGGAGACCATCAAGATCAATGTTCCTAGGGTCAACATTTACCCATTAGCCAATGTACTGTTAAAGCTGGTAGTACAGTTTACCCCTTTTTTTTTTCAACAAATAATTTGTTGTAAGAAGTCTTATATCTATTGCATTTATTTTGTAAACTTCTTTTTAAATTGAAGAATAGAGCACATACAGAAGAATGCTCAGGTCATAGGTGCACAGCACAGTAAATTATCAAACAATGACCTGTGTAATCACTGTCCAGGTCAAGAACAAGGACACTGCCAGCCTACGCCTCCCCAGGAGGGACCTTGGAGCCCCTTTACTATCACTCCCCGCTCCCTTCTCACCAAAATTAGCTGCTATCTTGGCTGCTAACAGGATTAGTTTTGCCTACTTTGGAATTTTATGTTGCATATATTCTTTAATCCTTTTTTAAGCAAAGCATCTGAAAACCATTCTTTTCATGACATCTCATCTCAGAAGGAGAATAATTGTTTCTTTGTATGTAACTCTCTGTGGGGAAGATAAATAGCTAACCCCATAAATCATTATCATAAAAACTTACTTATAATTTACATGAGAAGTCATGATGACCTTGTGATCCAACACATGCACACAAATGGAATTATTAAAAATAAAGATAAATGAGCATTGGGATATTCAATTATGAATTATCTGGCTCTCCTTGCTCTAGTCTTTCTCTCTTGATAGTAAAATGATGCCAACTTTTGGGACATAGTAGCATTATTTTGATTATTTTTAATTTTTTTTTTCTTTCTACCAGTTTGGTCTCTTGTTCAAATGCATTTTCCCTAACAAACTGCTTTAGTATTTAATAGTTTAAAGAAGAAATGACGTCAAAGCCAATAATATATAGATAGGCTTGCATTTGAAGACATACTTCTAAAATTATGATTGACCCTAATTTCCATGAACACGTGAGCATTATAGTTACTCAATTCTAAGGGGAAATCAGGTGTGAGATGCAGCGAAGGATAAAGAAAGACCACATTGAATATACAGTCAGGTGTAAGTACAATTCAGTTGCAGGAAGTGTGGTAGAGGGGAAATGTACATCTTAGAATTCAGGAATCACATTCATGTCATTTGCTGATGATAACAGCAGATGATATTGGCTAGAAGTGATTTGATGTTGATAGAATTTACTCTAAAAAAAAAGTCACTTTGTAAATTTATATTGCTGTTCATCAGCGATTGCTGGAGGTAGGAACAAGCTACTTTTTAGAGTTAATGGGGATATTTGTGTATCACATCATTTCAGGGGTTCTACAAAATCTCCACTCGTCTTCAGATATTTGTCTCATTATCTCCCCTTTCTTCCTACCACCTTAACAACCTCTCCACTGAATTAGTCTTTGAGTATTGTTCTTGTAAGATGTCTGGGAAAGGTAACTACCTTCTGGGTTTCTCTTCTAGCTTTCTCTTAGTTCATTTGCATGGCCTAATTGTATATGTTGGCTAATTGTCGCAATTAGAAGCATGGATTCCAACCTTGATGTAATGAAGTGCAGGACAAATACCTCTAAATCTCCCAACTAAAATCTCAGTTTACAGAGAATAGAAAACTTTCTCTAAGGCTTGTGAGTGCTTGATTAACACAGGGAATTTCCTCAGAGTGTAGAAGAGGAAGCTCGGTGGCTGGCCTTGTACGCCTCAATTTGAGTACTACCTCTTTTGCATGAACTTTAAGGAGTGGTCAGTAAAAATCACTTATTTCAAGCCATTTCACTTTGATTTACCAATAAACGGATGTATTGAATGTAGCGTCATTTGCCATATCCTTGTAAATATCTGAGCTATTACTTTCTTAAAATCAGTGTTAGTTTTTGAAATGTAATTAATTTTAAAGGAAGATTTTATGTCACTTCTATGAATAGAAAACCACTGTCACTTCCCATAAATAAAAGATACATATTAAATAAATACATACCTTTAGAACCATCTCCCACTTTGGGAATGGATTGGAAGAGTGAATTTGGGATTTGGAATCAGAGGGCCAGAGTTCTCATTTCAGCTCTGTTGCTTAAAAGCTCTCTGCTTTGAGAAAAATCACTTAACTTCTCTGAGTCTCAGTCTCAACAGCACAACAAAAAGGGAAATAATGACAATACCCAATACCACAAAGAGTTATCATGGGGTTTAGAAACAACGCTTAAAATACCTGGCACATTTTAAGTGTAGGGACTCAGAGGCTGACAACTATTTTCTAGAATGCTATCCTTAACAGTGTAGCAACTTGTTTACCTTTGCTTCTCTTTTGAAGCTTTGCCTTTCTTTTTTTTCTTTCTTTCTCCCTCTTCATCTCTCCTTTTTTTCTCATTCCTCCCTCCTCCTCCCTCCTCCTTCATCCCTCCACCTCTCTCTTCTGAGTGTCATTGGATAAATCAATGGGTAGGTCTTTTACTTTTAAGCCTAAAGTTAAGCAAGTGTGGCTAATGCAGTTCACAAATACAAATGCCTTTTCATTAGTAGTGGTGCATGGATCCCTTTACCAAGAAGAGTTGTGATAACAAAGCTGTGATTGAGTAAGCTGTTTGTCTGCTTCAAGCCCGGAGAGAAGAAGGCTGGTCCTGGATATTTGACAACATTTAGCTCCTGCCTCCCCTTCACCGAGCCCTTTTGGCTTGCCAGAATCCGCATCTTGCAAGGTACCTCCAGTTTAATATGGACTGCTTCCTCAAAAGAGCGCCATATCCCCCTCCCCCCGCCGCCCAAAGTCACATCAAGTAAATTTCAAGTAAATCATACTCATTAAGTCTATTTTCTTTCCTAAAAGTTTCCTAAAAGGAAGCCCTCTCAGGCTTTTCTGATTCTATCACCTTTTTCTCACTCCGCACAAAGAACCCACCTTCCAGTTCAACAAATTCTTCTTGTTTAAATAGAAAAGAGTTGCCCATGTAATTAAGGCTGCTGTTCTGTTACTTTCCTCACTCTGTGATGTGTCATAAAAGTTCAGCAGGTACATGCCCAAGAAGTCTGGCGTGAAGGAGAACTATGTGAGGCCTGTGTTTCGGTTAGTGCTGAAGTCTCCATGGCAGCTTGCCAAATGCTCATTTATTAGACTCTGCAAATAGTTTTGGCAATGAGAAGTGCTACCAATAGTGACACAGTGGAAAATCATGGGGCATAAAAGTCTGTCTATGACACTTCCCCTTTTTCTAGCTCATACTCTGGGATGAACCAATAAAAAATTAAAACAAGAGCAAAATTATTCTGTGATGTAAGGCTCTGTCCTAGTAGGAAAAGAATACTGTGGAAAGAGACTTAATAAAGAATTTTTGGGAGAACTTAAGTTTTAAATGACATTTTGATACCAATGGAGTTTAAAAGCTGACATCAACATTTCTAATATTTGTCGATTACCATTTAATATGATAGGTTAAGTGTTGCTTCAGGGAGCTTGGAATTGTTCAATTCCAAGAAGTAAGGAGGATGCTCATTATTTCTCTTATTACTTCTCTTTAGAATTGGTATTGCTCTTATCACACACAAATTGCTCTTTAGTAATTTTTATTACTAACAAACCCATAATCTGATTGACTTCTCTTGAATAGAGGGTATTGTGAAGTCACTCAGGATATAGATGTGGTGCTGATGGGATCAATTAAAATGAAATGTAGCCCAAGGAAAGGTGCTTTGTGAAGCATTACAATGTGACAAAGATGAGTTTAGAAATAATCACTTATTTTATGACCACATTTCACAATCTTGTTCACCCAGATACTTGGTGACAATCACATTCTGGACCAACATAAAGGATGAGATAGAGGAAGACAAATTGGCAAACATTATGATTTAAAAGGAATTGATGTTTATCAATGAGCATGTCATCATTTCAAAGGGCTTTCAAGAAAAAGGCATATAGACAACGAAGGAAACTATTAATTGAAATAGCATCATCTGAAAGCTTTTACAGTCCCCTTTCTACTTTACTTTCCATTCTCTTATTTCCCTTCTTATTAGAAATTACAACACCTCTGTACAATAGCATTTGAAAATGACAAACAAAACAAACAAAACAAAACAAAACAAAACAAAAACCCAGCTTTGACTAAAGGCCAAGGTTAATTGGATATGTGAGAATCTGCTGTTATTTCTTACTGAATTGGGTAGCTGAGCTGTACAGTTTTGTGGTGTTATTTGGAAATCTGAATTTAATGATTGTATTAGAACTTCCTAATATGATGAGAGGTTTAAATAACTCAGTACTAGAATTTTCTTCCTTAACTTCAACTTTCATCCAAAATGTCCCTCAGTTAAACTCTTTCAAGGGCTGCCTTCTTTCTGTCGAATCCCCAACCTCTGCCTGGCTTCAAAGATTAAACCTCCTTGCACCCCCTCTGTCTTACTCCTCTATCCTTGTCTGTCTGTTTTCTATCTAATCTATCCCAAGCTACATCTTCTGTTCCCTCTGTTCCTTTTATACCTTCTCTCTGCACTTTCACTCCATCAGCATATTTCCCAGATTCGACTTTCCTTTTACTCTCTCTGCCTCTCCGAGTTCTGTTTCTTCTAGGGGATCCAAATTACTCCATTTTCTGCTGAGCTCTCATTCCTCTGAAATACAATTTTTAATGCCACATTACCAAATAGAAATAAAATACAAGTCATGTATGTAGTTTTATGTTTTCTAGAAACAGATATAATGAATTTTAACATGTTTTATTTATTCTAATATTTCAAAAATATTTTCATTTCTACATATAATCAATTTAAAATTATTGATGGCTATTTTCATCTTTTTCTAAACCTTAGGAAACTGGTTTATATTTTATTCTTATAGCACATCTCGCTTTGAACTAATCACATTTTAAGTGCTCAGTGTGGCTAGCGACTACTGTATTGAATGGTGTAGATTTAGAATCTGTACTGCTTTCTCTAGCTCTCAATCATGTACTTTCTTATTTCGTATCTTTTCACTTGGACCAAATTACAAACAACTCCTTGGAGTTGGAGGCCACATTTTATACTTCTTCTGTCTTCTGTTAATAATTAACTATCGATGGATCGGTAATATTATTCTTATTGATGATTTCTGTTTAAGTATATTACTTAAGCACACTTACTCCCACTACAACATCCTCATGCTGGAAATTTCCCTCCTCTTCCTTGTACTTACATTATGATTCAATTATCCTGTTACGTGTGTTGGGTTAGATTTGAACCTTTGGGGGTATGTTGGATGGGATTCTAAGAAGTAGATGTGTATTATTTGCAGTTCTTTTGCACTAGAGAGCAGCATTTTCACAGAATACTCATCATTCAGACAGCTCACACAAAATAGGATTTATAGCTGAAATAAATGGAATAATTACCTTCATCATCCTTTTTTGCTTTCCTACCAGAGGCTGGCCAAAAGACTCACAGGCATCTCCTGGTCACAAGACCCAATTATGAAGCAGAGGCTCTTCAATTTGATTACATAATGGCAAAGACAAGACAAGAGTTTTACAAGCTGAAACCAAATCATGGGGATAGAAATAGCTCATAGGATTTCAGGGAGGGAAGGTTGTGTGGAAGAGATGGAAACTCTAGAGAGTACAGAGACAGAAGGAGGACCTGAAGTACAGGACAGAATGAGGAGGGTTCCAGTCTCTGTCAAGGGTGCTAACATGGGAGGAAGCAGGAGGAGAATACCTATTTCACAATTTTATGAACAATGTACTGATGTGTACAATTTCTAGCTCTCTTCAATTTAATTCAAGGCAAAGGTCTCAAAGTCAGAATTCTGGAATTATAATTCTAAAACTGTGCCAATAAACAATAAATCAAAGTCTATGATTTTTCTCATCATATAAAATCGTCACATTAAAGTTACAGTTGTTATCTCCATACAGTCTAATGTTTAACACATCTTACAATCTTTATTAAGAATCTCTCAATTGGTCCCTAAATGACCCATTTACTTAATTTTAAAGTGTCTTTTCTGTTTCTTATTGGTAATGTTAATCTTAGTTCTCTGTTAACTTTTTCCCTATGTGATAGCAAGTTCATCTGCTACTGAATAGAATTGCTTAGCTTAACTTGGCTTAATTTTACATTAAAAAAATTTCTACATTTTAAAACTTTGTTACCCTTATGTATTAATAGCATTTTGACAACAGGGTCTTTTTATTATTATTAAATTTATTGGGGTGACATTGGTCACTAACATTATATAAGGTTCAAGTATACAATTCTATAATGTATCATTTGTATATTGTTGCATTGTGGGCCCACCACCCAAAGTCTAGTCTCCCTTCATTACCATATATTTGACCCTCTTTACCCTCTACATTCTCCCCCCACCCCGCTTCCGCTCTGGTAACCACAATACTGTTGTCTATGAGATTGTTTTTGTTTATTTGTGTGTTGCTTTCTGCTTCATATCCCACACATGAGTGAAATCACATGTTTTTTGTCCTTTTCCATTTACTTATTTTGCTGGTAAAAATGTAAATCGGGACAACAGGGTCTTAATGTCCCAGCCAGTTCAATGAAAGCAAAGGTATACAAATCAGTACCCACATTGCTTCAAATGAGAGGCTTGGGAGTTTCCTGAGACAGAAGTGTGACAATTCTATCAAACTTCTGCTGTTGACATTTTTCCCTCTGGCCCGTGCATGCTACCCATCCCTTGGAACTCTCAAATCCTGAGCATAGGCCTGGACTTGTGATGTGCGTGCTGACTTCCGAAGGGCCTGGGAAGTCCCCCTGTCTCAACATGTACTTTCCACTAGCTAGCTGATGCCTAACATTCTAAAACAAAAGCAGCTCTCCTTTCGCTTATATTTTGTCAATGGAAATGGAAATGCCCACAGGGGATAGATTTTACTTCTTAGTAATTCATGCCAGTGTTTGGCAAAGTGTAGTCTGCAGATTGGGTCTGTTCGTGATGCTTCTTTTTTCCTATATCATGTTTGCTGTGATTTTATTTCTTGGAATGAAATTTTAATTCTTTGAAAGCCAATAATAAAAAATTAAGACTTGTATTTTATATGGCTTTGATTTATAAATTTCATTTTCTGATAATTCGTTCTTATTGCATTTTGCAAAAGTACTGGTCTTCATTGGGTCCTTTGTCATAGTTTGAGAAACACTAATTTTATTCCTTTGTGTATAGAGTAGGGAAGAAATTCGCCCCCCCCCCACCCTGCCCCCAGAGTAGATTTTGATTGGGGAAGGAAACACAGAGCCCTGGACACCAGAGGGAATAAAGCAGGGCAGTAATTGTTTGAATGAAAAACATGGCTGCCCTCATTAGTTTGCCCAAGGCTAGCCCCTGCATCTATTAACAGATTTACCACTCTACAAGCTTTTATTGAATATAAAGTGTATTTTGTGTTCAATGCATTGTTCTTGGTGCTGAAAGGGATAAGAATAATCCTTATTTTCCAGGAAGAAAAATAGTTTGATGAATTGTCTTTGCCACAGAATTTTAAAGTATAATCTGTGTTAATCTTTTAAGCAGTTTTATTTCCTCTGAGGTAGTAGGAAATAAAACCACTGAAGATACACAGTTTAAGCAAGTACAAGCTTATTTCAATAATAGAAATAAGGGATCTACAAAGAGTGTTCCGCTCTTAATTTGCCATTACAAAAGAGTAAATGGTAATTGAAGCCATTAGATTTTATATTATAAATTATATCATCAGTACTTCAAATAATAGGTATATATTGGTCACCTCCTATGTGGACTCCACATGCTACTGAGGCTATTTGACATTCCAGATATTTTGAAATCAAGTTCTCTTCTGATCTACCTCATACTGTCCTTGGTAGAGAAAGATTCCTTAATATATGAAAGGACAAGCAGTATTCTAAGAGAAATCAGGTAGACTAACGCTCTTATTAAATCACATAAATTAATCCCCAAACCTGAAGTAATGAATTTTGCAATATCTTTGGGACACGAGTCATCACACTTGAAATATAAAGAGTGTAGTACTGTGTCTGATAAAATACTAGTATGAAAGGTGGAAGAATTTAGGATCCCAGAATAGTATAAAGAAGAATGCCAGAGGTCTATCTGGCTTGAAGAATCTTTGAAGATTTAATTGACTTTGTGATGCCTGGTGACAGTGCAGAGCAAGCTACACTTTATCTTAAACCTGAACCAAAGGATCTTATGCAAAGATCTTCCTGACGATTTCACACATTATCTTCCCCAATCTCCTTAAAGTTCTATCCTCGCTCATCAAGAGTATTACATTCTGTCTTCTATAATAAAGTCTTCAAGAAAGTTTGGCTGGGGGATGGTAGGAATCTTCATCTCTGTGTTGTATTTTATGATATATAGTACCATTAGTGTATTTATTAGGCTTTGAATATCTCCAAGTTTTCCAGTTTTTTAGGTGCCTCATATTTTAAGATTAACATTGAATCTGAGGCCCCAAAAACTAAAAAATAGGAGAAAGGGAGAGACCAGGACCAGAGTGTTTTGCCTTATAGTATGATGCCCTTGAATTAGGTATATATATTAGTTTCCTGTAAGGCTTGTTAAATACTAATTTTCCTTAGATTTATATTAATTCTCTTTAATACACCCTCATTTTTATTCTTAATTATTCCTGTGAGTTATTTACTTTAGACCAAAAATCTGAATCTTAGCTGCACCCTACTACAAGGTTCTTTCTTGAACCCATTTGCTTCCAGTCATTCAGAGGTTAATAGGTCAGCCCCTCCCAAGGCCATCATCTCTTTTATAAATCTTGACTGCTAACTGATTCTTTATTTGAACGGACACCAGGTAATTAATTGGTTGTTTCAATATGCTCTGTCAGAAAACTTTTTTCCCCATTAATACTCTTATCCAGAGCCAGGTGATCCTGATACTTCAATGGTACTTAACAGCATGTGTTGTGCTTTAATCAGTTAATCAAGGTTGGTCTCATCGCTGCATACATGAGGTCGCTTGAAGGGGAATTAACCTTCTAAATATAACAGTAATAGGCCTCGGTGAATTTACTTTTCTCTTCTGGTGGTTTGTGTCTAAGTCTGAAGAGCTGGAACAGACAATCTAACCTTGTCCAATACAAAGGAATTTAAAACTCGAGTGAAAAGAGATGAATTAGCTAATGAAAAATAGGATCTATGAAAGTTAGGTCAAGATGCAAACACCAAATGGTGTGTAAATCCAAATGTAAATATAAACTTTTTATTGGGTTAAGAAGATTGGCCACTTAAAATTGTTTTCTCTTATTAGGATTATGTTCTAAGTTATTACCCTTCTGAGTAATTACTCTTTTGAATAATCATACTCATGGGATGTACTCCTGGGATGTATCCCTAGGAAATAACTCAACAAAAAAAGTAATATATATAAAATTGTTCATTGAACCATTATTCAGAATAGCAACAATTTTTTAATGACCCAGTGTCCAATAACAGATGAATGATTAAATAATTGGTGATACACCCAAATGATAAATTATAATGTAATCGTTAAAAAAGATAATCAATGACTTTATAGTAACTTGAAATAAAATCTGTGACATATGTGAAATTAAAATTAAAGCTATAGCTTTTTCCATCAGTAAAACAAAGATTCACTAGGCAAAGGAGGAACCAAGGGAAACAATCAAATGATGTTGAGGTAAAGCATAAAATCTGTTATTTCCATGAAACTTGGTATATAGACAAATGAAAGGGAAGAAAGGCTGGGAAAGCTGCAGTGTGATCCATTCATCAGCTTTAAAGCACTAGCATTGTTGGAGATCCATGAGGAATTAAAAAAAAAAAGATCATTTTAAAATTGTTCCTCCATGAGTATTTGTCTATACAAGGTCATGATTTCATTGAGAGCTTGTTGTAAACTTGGGACCATTTTGGTTATTAATATATTCAGATGATATTTGAAATTCCTCAACAAGGTACAATTTATCTTTTAAAATAATAGTCCTTTCTATAATGCACATGCTGTACATACAGTTATCAAATATTTGAATTTTAACAGTTATTAGGACTGTTTTCTGCCCTTGAATTGAGTCTTGTTTAAAATAGGCTGAATCTATCTTCTCTAATAGCAAAGAAGAGGATAAGAATACACCAAGGACATATTATTTTGCCACTGAACAAGTTGCAAAAATAATATTTATTAAGCTCTTGGGAACATGTATTAAGAACAACATGAGTTACTCAAAAGATTTTGTGGTTTTGCAAGAAGTGTGTGTTGACTTTGGAAGTGGACTGGCAAGGTTATAGCACAGAATCAAAAGCTAAAGGGGGCTTGAGAAATCATATTTTAAATTACCTACCCTCATGCAGAACTTCAGCTAACCCACCCTAGAAAAATAAGGCTGTGGTTTTTAATGACATCCAGGAAGGCATATTGTAATCATATTGAGGAATGGCTTTGTGAATGGACAGTAAGTATGTTTGCATATCAGTGTTATTGCATTTGAAAAAACATTGCCTAGTTGTTGAAAAACCTCAAGGATAAAAACGCCTGTGTTAGGCACTAGCTTTTGGATGGCAGTTTGTTTCTCAGGATTTCCATGGTCTATGTGCAGGGAAGCAAAACACTCATACCACCACTTGTATACACTGATAACACGCATGCATGCTTATTATTAATAAGAATAACAAAAATACAACTGTTTCTCTACAGGACTCCATAATTAACTAGTTTTATTATCAAATAATGTATTAAATATCTTCAGAACAGCTGAAGTACCTTAGAAAAACTTATAATCTCTTTCATTTGCTTATTAATATTTATAGAGTCTCTATTATGTACAAAGTTTCTTCTTAGGTATTTTAAAGCTTATACAGGCACATGAAGAGAAAAGAGTCCTGACCTCAAACAAAACTGGGGGTAGCGGGAGGGAAGAGACAACACAGAGCAAGGAAAAGTATAATAGAATTCTAGGAGAAGAAAGATCCTTTGCAGGTGAAGCAATTAGGGCCTTGAACTTGGCCTTAATTCAGATGTTCTCTTGGTAAGTACATCTGTTCTCTCAACAAATATTTATTCAGTGACCATGTACCAGGCCCTCTGTTGGAAATGAGTGTACAAAGGTGAAGACAAATTCATTCCACTTCTCTTCAAACTTACAGTCTGATGGGGGGTGGGGGGGATGGGCATGAATCAAATAATCAGCAAGTAAAGCCAAAATAAAATAATCTCACAAATAGCCAATTCTGGGAGTGAGAACCTCACTTATTGTTGCTACTGGAACAGGGGCTGAATCAACTGGTCTACTTGAAGACTGTTAAAGATGTAAGTCTTTTGTGAAATAAATTTTAATTGGAAAATGACACCTCAAGAAAAACCTCATAAGCACTAGCTTTCTGCTAAAAGTGACTTTAGGCTGTTCTATTGCAGAAAAAAGAGGAGCCAGAGAAACTTTTCAAGGTTCACCTTTGCAATTACTGCACTTTGATCATTTTACAGTTAGAACCTTTTTTTTTGTTTGATATTGTGGCTGATTAGATAAGTCTGGAAAACATTCAATAATTCTCATTGCTCTAGTATATTATACCATGCATTATTGACATTTTCCCATGAACGACATCAGATGTGAAAGTCTATGTCAATACCTGTAGAGTCTTATTTAGTCCCATTATCTATAACATCTCATTCATACTATAGAAGCCCTTCATAATCCTGGACACTGATTTATGGATGCACTGAAATGGAATCGTCTTTAAAAATAACAATCAAAGCTGGGAGCGTTACACTTGAATGCCTAACCTTTCAGAATACCTGAGGCTCTTCCCTTTCAAGATGCTTCATTAGTGTGTATATATTATTCCCATTACACTGTTCTTAGCATTTTTGCATTCGTTTTTGATCCAAGTAATTTGCAGCTCATTTGCTTCATAAAGTAATTTGAGAATATCCCCTCTGTAACTTAAGTAGTTAACTCTGTATTATCTGTATTTATGGGTAGTGGTATAGTGTGAATAAGTCAAATCCAAAGATAATACACAGAATTTTAGCTCTGGGTCAGTGATTTTCAAACCTTGTGTTAGCCCTGAAGACTGTTTTTAAAGCCCGATGTTATACATTAGCCTCATGAAAGTGGAGTGACTTTGATTAAAACAAGGGTTGGAAGCTGGAAACTCTTCTCTAAGTCATAAGGAACCTCCAAGGAGTCCCAAGGCTTCTCAGAACAAAGTTCTGAAGCCTCTATCTCAGACCAGTGATCCTCAGAGCATGTGATCCATGGGTTCCTGGGGGCCATGGGCTTCCTCCTGATGAGCTAGGAAGTGATCATTTTCATATGAAAATAATGCAAATTTATGTAGATTTTAATCTTCCTTGTATGTCACTAAAAGCAACTTAATTATCATTTAATTGTGTGTTACTAAAGGATACAAAAATTTGATACCATTGTACCATCTTCCACGTTTGCTTTTCTTTTTTTTTTTTAATTTTATTTCATAAAATAACTGAGTTCTTCCTTTTTTAAAAAGTGGGAAGCCACATTGTAGGTGTGTCTTAGGTCTTTTAGTTTACTAAATGAGCCCAAAGGAAAAAAATGTTTGAAAATCCTTCCCATAAAAATACATTCAATTTTTTTTTCCCTGTCCCGTCTTGGCAACAAGTAGACAAATGAGCATGTTTTCCTTTCAGTACATTTTATTTTCTCTGGTCACCTTCTAATGAAGGTGTGAAAAGCCGAAATGTGGATAGCTGGAGGGAAAAGTAGAAATAGCAACTGAAGGGCCCCATTAATGGAAGTAGCAATATGTGAAAATGCTTCAAGATGCTGAGAACACAGATATTATGTTGCAGTTTACTGCTCTTCATGTGCATATTCAAAAGCGACAGATGTCACAGTCCCTGCCTATCTCCCAGCCTCTGCAATCCTATTTTTTCTGTAGACTAAGCTGCATGGACCCCCATAAACAGGATCAGCCCTACCCTCATTTTAGGAAACCATCCTGCATATAGCCCAGAGGGACAGTGGCTGCCTCATACTCTGATGTCGGCATTACATTACTTTTTGAATTCTTATTCCATTTTGCCACTGATCTGAAAAGTGAGGCTTCTCTGTGCCTAGTGAGACAAGCCTTCTAGAACCCTTTGCTCAAAGCATAGTTCAGGAACCAGCAAGTGTCAGCATTGTCTGAGATCTCGTTGGGATATGTAGAATCTTAAGCCCACCTTAGTCCCACTTAATCAGAATCTACATTTTGACAGAATTCTCAGGTGATTTTGTATGCACATTAATATTTGAGAAGTGCTGGTGTAGAACATAGTTCCTGCTCTCTCCACCCTTGTGACTACCTGTAACCTTGAACCTGTCCCTGAGGTACACACCATCTCGATGGTGGCTGCCAGTCCACCTGTCTACCTTCTTTTCTGGTATTGTCAGTACTGCCATGGCATCCACTGTATTGGGCTCAACTCTTTTGATACTTTGTGATCTCATCTCAGATGACTCGAAACTGGTGTTTCCCCTGATTAATCTTCAGGTATCTGCCTTCATGATTTTTGGGAACTATTAATATAACTAACTGAAGTCTCTTCCCATACCTATGGCTCTGCATCTACCCAGTCCATTGCTCCTAAATGTTAACCAAGTGTGCTCTGACCTAATAAACACCTTTAAGCCAGTTACTAACCCGAAGAATTCCTTTAAAATGATTTTGTGAAATTCTCTAGTGATTGATTATCACCTAAAAAGAAAGTTTGTTTAATGTATTTGTCAGGGACCTATTGGGAATGCAGGTGAAATATATGTGTACGTAGAACTTGGCTTTCAGGAGAGTAAAGTAACTTAGGTGTGATTAAGATGTACATAATTAAAGAGTAAAGCAACATAAAGGTAAACTATCCAGAGGATGAAGTATACCATAAACAAAGACAAAAAGTATTCGTCTAGAAGAAAATATTTGCCACATACATAAAAAAACAAATAATGAATACTCTGAATAAAGAAAGAGCTCATATAAGTAAAAAAGAAAAAGGTAACAGCCCAAGAACAGAAAACTGGAGGCTATGAACAGGGAATTCACAGAAAAAAAGCTAATGATCCATAAAACAAAAGAATGAATGTTTGACCTCACTAGTAATTGGGAAAATGTAAATTAAAGAAACAGTGTATTATTCTCTTTCATCCCTCAGATTGGCATTTATTAAAAGTATTGACTGTAACCAGCGAGAGTAAAGCAGCTGTAAAAAAGACACTCTTACATGGTTGATGTGAGTGTAAACTGTTACAGCTTTTTGGTACATTATAAAATTACAACTGTACTTAATAAAATAAAAATATTAAAACCCTTTGACCTCTTTGCAGTTGCACTTCTGAGAACCCATACTAAAGAAATACTCATACATAAAGATGTTCACTCCCATTGTTTTCAGTTTTTAAACATTTAAGCAAGCTATCCTCTTTAACGATTTTCAGTTTCTTTTTATCTTTACCTTTCTTTCTTTTCTTTTTGAGCTTCATATTCATACATTTAGTTGCTGTTATAATCTTGACTTGTGCTCATTCTCAGTGACTGTGGTAGGTTGAATAATTACCCCCTAAAGATCTCCAAGTCTAAACCTCGGATTTTCACATGACAAAAGGGATGTTTATGTGATTAAGGTAAAGACCTTCAGATGGGTTAATTACCCATGTTATCCAGGTGAGCACAATCTAACCATGAGTCCTTCAAAGTGGAGAACCTCAGCTGTAGTCAGAGAGAGAGATGAGGCCATGAAGGTCAGAAAGATGTGATGTGAGAAATCAATCTGCTGTTGCTGTGTTTGAAGGTAGAGGGAAGGATACCTTAAACCAAGGAACATAGGCAGCTTTTAAAAGCTGGAAAAGGCAAGGAATGTGTTCTCTGCTAGAACCTCCAGAAAGGAATGCAGCCTTCAATGTAGCTATGTTAGACTTCTGGCCTATAGAATAAGATAATGAATTTGTATTGGTTTAAGCCACTGACCTGTGAAAATTTGTTACAGTAGCAATAGAAAACATATACTAAATGATCAAATAAACAATTAATTTAGACACATTTTTACCTAAAATTTAAATGAAATGTAAAAATTTTTAAATAAAATTATTTTTATGTATCTTTTAAAAACCTAATAGCAAATGTATTAAATGTTTATTATTAAAATTGTCCAAAAGAAAGCATACAAGTTATAATAAATAAATGTAAAAAATTTAAAAATTAAAGTTTTGAATTATAATTTTTTATAAATTTAAAAAAACCTTAAATATTTTCATGATAAATTTTTGCACTTCTCATATTCAACTTTCATCTAATTGCCAAAACTTCAATCACATTACATCTAAGCCTACATATACACAAATTTAAGGATAGTATAAAATGTTCACTATTGCAAAATGTTCTTAAAAACTATGTTTAATATTCAAAAACTGGTTTAATTCATAAGCACCTCTGGAATTGTGATTTGGAACCTGAAGAGAAGCAAGAAAATAGATGCATGGCACTTCTGGGAAACTGTATTTCATTATGCAAGTATTTGTTGCATTCATATTGTCTGAGAGGACTGGACAAGTTAATTTGTTTTTTACCTAACAATGTCTGCCACTCAGACACTCCCCACCTAAATCAGTTTGTCTCTGATGTCAACAGTGGTACAATCCACAAACTTTCACAGAATTCAGGTGTGTTTACCTTTTCTTTTGAAGTCATGGAACAAGATACGTGGAGAAGCATTTCTCTGGGGCCTGAATGAGGTGAGTTGTGAAAGCAGATGTTTATGATTGTGGGTGTTCTGTGCTGGTACGGGGCATTGGATCCCAAGTGACAGAGGCCCCTGTGTGTTCTTTGGTAAATATATTTGTGTAAGTCTGTGATGCACCAGGCCCTGCAAGGCACAAAGTACAGAGGAGTGATGCCTCTTGTCTCAAGGTACAGTTGAAACATCTAACACACCATCAGATCTTTCAGACCTTGAAGTGTAATCTCCAACTTATTGTGCTAAAGGAGTGTTTTTTTTAGGGTTGAGTTATATTACAAATGTCCCCATTTAATTACTTTAGTATTAGAGGTGCTGAGCTCCAGAAAGAGTGAGAGGAAGCGTTGAATAAAATTTATTTCCTCATACCAGTGAGTATGACTCACTTTACTGATAATCTCCAGTATTGCATTACTTGGGCTTTGCCCTTTTGGCTCCAAGTCCTTATTATTGAATTTTCTTTTCCTAATTTTCATAATACTCTCATTATTTTCTCTCTCTTGCCTATATTCTCTCCTGAGGCAGCATATTGGGCATTTGCAGTGCTCTGCTGCATCTCTGTTGTCCTGGCTTTCTCCCTGTGCCCTAGGCTGCCCATGCTTTGTCAGCTGGCCCACACCTCACTGGATTTACTTCCTTATTACATTGCACTTACTCTTCTCTGAGTTGAGAAGCAAGGGAACTCATTGTAGAGTTCTCTCCCAGTGGAGGAATGAAAGTAGATGTTAAAGGTTTCTATAGCAGAAGAGAAAAGAAAGTATTGTCCGTATATAAGAGTCCACATGAAAGTTTTAGTGTAAATGGTCAAGCAAGGTGTAATCACTAATGCTGCTCCGTGCAGACCAGTGAGCATATTATCAATCATTCATAATAAAGTCATATTTTATTACCTAATATTTATTTCAACAGGATTAGGTGATATTGTAAAAATAAAATATGAGAATTATTTAAATGTCATAGGCCAAATAGCAATGTGGCTGCAGCTCAATAATTAGCAAGTTATCACTTATTTTAAAAACCCTCTTGGTGCTACCTGTCTCTACACTAAATTTACGTACAATGGCCTCATGTCCACTTTGCACAGTAAGAGTGATATTTTGTGCCTTGCAGAACGTTTCTAGGAAGATCAGTCTCAGTGAGTGAAGGAAACCCCTTCTCTAGACTGCTTCTGGGTCCATTTCCCCAGAAGAGCCCTGCAGAAGCAAAGGCTTGCCTGCCCTGGAACTCCAGAGCTGGGCAGCGGGCAGACCGTTAACTCTTTACTGCTCACTCTGTGTGGGATTTAGAAAAGGCAGTCATGATGCTATCTTCAAATATTTGAAGAGCACCACAAAGGTGTTCCTAATAACTACTCATGTTCCCGAGGAATAACCGGCAGTCTCACGAGATAAGTGTAGTAGAAGGCTTCTAAAAAATGAAAAAGGAACCAGCAAATGGAAACTCCCTTTTTTTTTTAACAAAAAAATTTTTTAAGATCAGAGTTCTGCAATTTCTCAATTCTGTGTTCCTGTTCCTTTTCCTGTCTTGCAACCTCATTCATATAACCATAGCCTAACACTCTAAGATTCTTTTTTAAAATGCAGTTAAAACATGTTAAACTGGGGTAAGTAGATGCTAATTGCCAAGCTCAGGCTTTGCGGGGAGCCTGGTCGTCTCGGCTCTTCAACTGCTGAAGCCATTTGACCCACATCTGTGGACTCAGCCCTGGGCCCCACCCCTAGTTTCTAAGATTGGCGATCCTTTTGAAAACAATTCTTTTTTTCCTTTTCCTCTTTTTTTTTTTTAAACAAATTCTAGTGCCTTGGTTCTCAGCCCTAGCTGCATGTGAAGTACAGGTAGAGCTTTTACAAAATATGCGTGCCTAAGCTTTACCCCAGATCAGTTAAATCAGATGCTTTGGGGGTGAGACCAGGGAATCAGTGTTTTCACAGGACCCCCAGATTCTTTCAATCTGTCATCAAGGTTAAATACCACTCTTCTTTCTATTCTAGACCAGTAGTTCTCAACTAGGGGTAATTTTGCCCTCCACGGAACGTTTGGCAATTTCTGGAGAGATTATTGGGTTGTTACAACTGGGAGGGTGCTACTGATGTCTAGTGGGGAGAAGCTAGGACTGTTGCTAAACATCCTATAATGTAGAGGACAGTCCTCTGACTCAAAATGTCCAAAATGCCAAGATTTGGAAACTGAGATAGACTAATACCAAGGCTCTGTGTCAAGTTATGGTTGGGCTGATGCTATTTTTTCTTTTAAATTTTTTAATTTTTACTTTTTTAGGGGAGGCAACCCTTGGTTGACCTCACAGATTGCAAGGACCTTGTCAGCTTAAGGGTATTTTTTATGTCTATAGCACCTGGTCTTCCTAGGTGGTCTCCTATCCAAGTACTAACCAGGCCCAACCCTGCTTTGCTTCCGAGATCAGACGGGATCAGGCTCCTTCAGGGTGTTATGGCTGTAGTCTTGGGCTGATGCTATTGAATTTCTAGTAGCGCACATTTAAGGCGTGATATCTGGATTCTTGCTTCCTTCCCAGGTCTCAGTTCATACAATGCCCTATCCCCAAACCTTAATGTTTATTAGAAGAGTGAAAGATCTCCAAAAGGCTGACCACTTTCTTGTCTGCCTGGACAGCTGAAGAATTATCACTCCAAATCTCCCATGACTGTGCTCTGCCCATCTATTGGGACACAAATGTTACCATCTCTCAGACTTTCTATTGTTGACTGTTTTCCTCTTTACAAAGTTATTAATACTGGAATTTCATTTCTAGTGTTTTTTTTTTCTTTTTGTGGTTATATTAGTATTTAATGGCAAAAAAAAAACCCTAAACCTTCAGTGTCTTTATTTAAAGATAAGAGATCACCTGGTATTCAGAGAATGGGCCATCATTTGCAAGAAAAATTCTTCTGTAACACTATTGTCAGTAATGGAAATGCATGATAATAGGAAATTTAAAAATGTGTAAGACAAGCATCTCATAGCCCCAGGGGTCCCTTTCTGAGCAGACTGCTTTTAAAATCAGAATAAGTCAGAATAGGAGAAGATTCAGTGAAGGGAAAAATGGATGAATAGCAGCTCCTGGCAGGCTTAGAGGTAGATGGCAAATGTGAATACAGAAAAACATATAGACTTTAGTGTAATTCCTTTTCCTGGGAGGATCCAGCCCTCTGGCATGATGAAGATAGAGGGGAGAGCTGTCCAAGCAGTGGGACTTCTAATTGCTCTGAACCCGTAACTGAGGCACCAGAAAAGTCAAGTTCCACCCTTTCTCAGCTCTGGGTTCTGATGTGGAATTGGGTTACCAAATATAGCAAATACAAACACAGGGCCCTGATTAGATTTGAATTTTAGGCAAACAACAAAGATATTTAGTATGAGTATGTCCCAAATATTGCATGAGGTTTATTTATACTAAACAAAATATTGTTATTTACCTGAAATTCAAATGTAATTGGGCATCCTGTCTTTTTTTCTGGCAACTCTAATCTGGAGTTTCCTTCCAAGGAGACAATAAGGAGTAGACTAGGTAGGATAACATAGAATTGCAACTACATGATTTATTATCTACCACTGACTTAAACAGAGTGGATGGAAGAAGCAGTGGGTCAGCAGTACCTAGAGGCACCCTCCAAGCTCATGCTCAAAGCAGTCTTTTCTTGACCTTTATATTCTTTCTCTTGATGGCATCATTCATCACAGCTCAAACTCATCTCAAATTTTTATCCAGACAACCTCCCTCTTATGAACGTTCAAAGTTAAACAGACCTAGAAGGGCCCTCTTCGATTACTGTTTACTTCATTTGCATGACATTTTTTCTTCATTATAACGTCATTTTCATGGGGTGGGGGGCATTGCCAGGGTAACTAGGAATGGAATGTGTGCAGTGGAATTTTAACAAATTTTTTTTCTATTTATTTTTATTTAAATTTATTGAGGGTAACATTGGTTAATAAAATTATGTGAATTTCAAGTGTACGACTTTATAATATGACATCTGTATACTCTATTGTGTGCTCACCACCGAAAGCCTACCTGGTCTCCTTCCATCACCATATATTTGCTCCTTTTTGCCCTCTTCATCCTCCCCCACCCTCTTTCCTTTCCTTCTGGTATCCACTATTCTGTTTGACAAAGATTTTTAACTTTCCTTATCCAGATTCCTTATGAGTTTTTGGCTACTCTTACTGTGGTAGTCAAAAGAATGCAAATAATTTTACAGTCCTATTTTCTCTCCTTGTTTTTTCTCTTTTTTTCCCATTATGTTTGACTCATCCTCAAGTTTTGCATCTTCTTAATTTATTAACTTAATGATGCCTTTTTCTCTTCCTATTTCATAGATCTTCTTGTCCAGGACTTCCTACTGACATGATTGTTGATGGATACATAAAACAGGAGAGACAGACCTGCTGCAAAATGCATCAGTATCAAACGGGTGGCATTTCCTAGGATAGGCAAAGGTGAAGTTTAATGGGCTCTAGTAATTTAAAGATTATGGTTCTGCTAATTTTCTGTGACCCTAGAATTCCTGCACATGTAGTAGTTTACTTTTCTGAGACAGAAACTTTAGCCTTAAGGCTGGTGGGCAAAAGCATGTAACCAGTCTATAAATCTGGCTGACTACTCAACATCTGAATATTGATATTGCTGTGTTCATTCATTAACCAGGTAGCATTCTAGTCCTAGAGATTCAGAGATTAGTAGACCTTGACCTCATGCAGGAGGCAGATAATAAGCAAGTAAGCAAGCAAATAAATATTTTAACCTCAGGTGGTGATGGGTACCATGAAGAAAAATAAAGTGGTATGAGGGATAAATGTACATTATGATGGGAAGGTGGGTGCATTTTAAGTGTGATGATCAGATAAGAGTTCTTTGAGGAGATGGCATTTGGTAGAAACCAGATTGATGGGAAGGAGTAAGCCCTGTAGCTGTCTGAAGGAACTCTAGACAGAGGGAACAAAAAATGCAAAAGCTTGAGCTCAAGAAGCAGCAAGAAGTTTGTAAGGACTGAAAGGGAGTTGATTAAGGAGAGTGATAGAAGGTGAGTTTTAAAGGTAAGCAGGGGCTGGTGATCCACAGAAAGGAGTGCCATGGGTGGCCAGTGGAGATTTTGAACAGGGGAATGACAGGAACTGAATTAATTTAAAAAAAAAAATCACTCTGGCTACTGTGTAGAGAATTGACTGGAGGAAGGAGAGTTGCAGAGCAAGAGTGAACAGAGAGGCTTGTTAGGTGTCTAATGAAATAGGACAGGCAAAGAAAATGTTGGCTTCAATTAAAGGTAAGAGTGGAGGTGACGATCAATGCTTGTATCATATGGTGATTGTATGAATAGTGTCAGGAAATAGAGGAATCAAGGATGGTGTCCAGGTTTTTAACCCAAGCAACTGGGGAAATAGGGATGTTATTTGTTGAGGTGGAGAAGACTATAGTAGGAACAGTTTTTTGTTTTTTTAAACATATTTTTAATAGCAATCTCAAATTTACAAAAATAGTTGTAAATGTAAAACAAATAACTTTTTTCTGAACTATTTGTATGTTGCCAACTGGATGCTGCATCATCATTGAATACTTAAGTATGCAAATTATTTATTAATGCAAAGTATTTACTATTCAAAGAATTTATGTTCAAAGTATTTACTTTCTATTTATTTAATATTTCCTACTAACAAAGGTAATCTACATAACTGTAAAAAATTCATCAAAATTAGGAAAATAACATCGATATACTTTCTATCATCTAATTCTCAGACTATGTTCAAGTTTTTCCAGTTGTCTCAATAATGTCCGAAATGATCCAGTTCAGAATCATGCATTGCATATTTGGTTGTCATATTCTTTTGTCTCCATTAGTCTGGAGGAGTTTCTCAGTCTTCCATTGACTTTAATGATGCTATTACTTTTCTTTGCTACATAAAATACTACCACACATTTAGCAGCTTGAAACGACTCAAACTTATTACCTCAGTTTCTGGAGGTCAGGAGTTCAAACATGGCTTAGCTGGATTCTCTGCTTCAGGGTCTCACCAGGCTGCAATGCATGTGTCAGCCAGTGCTGTGGTCTCATCAGAGGCTTGACTGGGCAAAGATGTGCTTCTTAGCTCCCTTGGATTGTTGGCAGAATTCATTTCCTTGCTCTGCAGGACTGAGGCTTCAGGTTTTTGCTGGACACCACCCTTAGCTCCTGCAGTTCCTTGACATGTGGGTTTCTCCAAATATGACCACTTACTTCATGGCAGCTTACTTCTTCAAGGACAGTGAGGCTGAATGTAGCACCTTTGCTGACAAGTTGGAGTCTTATATGTATTGTAACATAATCATAGGAGTGACAGCCCATCACCTTTGCCATATCCTTTTGGTCCTGCCCTAACTCAAAGGGTAGGATTACACAAAGGTATAAACACCAACCGGCAGAAATTATTGATGTTTACCTTATGACCTGTCTGCCTCAATTGGGATTTATATAGAATGCTCCTCAGTTTGGGTTTGTCTGATATTTCCTATTAATTATAGTCAAGTTAAGAATATTTTCCCAAAATATGACAAATATTGAATTGTTCTCATTACATCATATCTGGTGGCTCATTATTTCATTTTGCCCCATTATTTATGTTTACTTTGATCATTTGAATTAAATAATATCTGCTACTGCTTCTCCAGTATAAAGTTACTCTTTTCCCTTTTGTAATTAATAGTTGTTTCATGGAGAGGTACTTTAAAACTATATAAATATCCCATTCCTTATCACACTTTTAACCAATTTATGTAATGTATTCAGTGTAAATTTATGTTTTCCTATTTCATCCATTACTATAATTATTTATTTCAGTGCTCAGATTATCCCAGATTTATCCATTGGAAACCCCTTCAAAATGGCTTCTGTGTCCAAATGGCTTTTGACATATCTGTCATTCATTGTGTACTTCCGTACTTTCTGGAGCAATGAGATCCCCTAGGCTAATGTACTTTCCTTGCCCCAGTGCTGAAATCACCCTGGACCAGAGGAGAAAGATATTTAGAAGTCAAGACCTGGAGACGAGGTGTTCTCTTTGGTACTGGAGTTCTGCTGCTCTGAGGTCCTCTCAGTGGACAGAACTAGGGAATATTTATCTGTCTGTCTGTCCATCCTCACATTTACATCTATATTTCCATATCTCTATTAAAAACTATGAATTCACATCTATACCTCAGATTTCAATCTAATACCACAAAGTTTATTCTCATTTTTTCCCTTTGCATATTTGTAACTCCCTTCTCCAGCAGTGAGAAACCTGGCTCCCATATTACTAGATCAGTTGCCCTGTATGTAACCAATCTCCCATTGCTTCTACAGTCTCCCATGGGGATACTCTCCTTACTCTACACAGTCTCTGACATCCCTAGCTGATCTGCCATTACCCCCTAATAGGCTTCTCCTCCCCCCAGCTGTGGGCACCCACCTCAACTCCCCTGTGCTTCAACAATTTGATCTAAGCCACACCACTGTGACAATCTTCCTTGCTTTTCTTGGACTCTGACACTTCCAGTCAGGTATGTGTTTGTTTTGTAATCAAGCTTTTATTCCTCTTATGCAATTCTCTAACACTTACAAAGTAACACTTTTTTTCTTTGTGAAAATAGCCACCAATCTTATTATAACATCCCTGAAATATTAAGGAGCTGATATATTTGTTGATTAATGGTATAAATAAAATGAATGCAACAAGAGAAATCATGATAGACAACTATTCCATGGCTCTAATAAATTGTTCACTTCATGGTTCAGATTTGCTTCTTGAAATCATGCTAACCACTCTTGAACATATCTAGAGAAGAGAAGAAAAATTAGAAAAGATAATGAGTCCTTTTGTTATAGCAGCTGCCTTCCAGAAGAAAAGGATGCAAGAAACAATACATGAAGTTTGAATTGAAATTTTATGTTTGTGAAATGGTAATATATTTTTTACTAGAAAACAATGAAACTTTAAGAAAATTAGTAATTTGAGATCTTCAAATATCCAGAAGTGTGAGGATTGTGATATTTAACAGTGATGAATCCTGCAGAACTCCCTGTGTGTTATAAAGCCAATTTCTTCAAGAGACACTGTAGCTGAATAAGATAATTTTTAATGAAACAGCCCAAGGGGAACATATGTTTGAGATTCAAGGTGCATCATTGTGAAAAGTGCAAAAGAAAGTGGAGAAAAAAGAAACAAGGAAAATTTAGCTATTTTAGGATTCTGCTAATCTTTTTTTTTTTTTTTTTTTTTTTTTTTTTAAACACCTACTGCACCTGGTATTCCTAGATGGCCTCCCATTCAAGTGTTAACCAGGCCTGACCCTGCTTAGCTTGAGGCACATTCAGGGTGGCATGGCCATAGTGATTCTGCTGACCCTGCTTAGCTTGAGGCACATTCAGGGTGGCATGGCCATAGTGATTCTGCTAATCTTTGAGAGTCAAATTTCAAGCACAGAAGTGTCAGAAAAGCAAGCTCTGCATTTCATTGGATTACAAAATTGGGTGTAAAGTTAAAACTTAGTTTTTGAATGGTATTTTCAGTTGTCGCAAGATCACTTTTCTATTTTTCTTCAATATTTCTAACTTGCACAAAATATAATTTTGAAATTAGAATCTTTCCCCTTTCTTATCAAAAATGGACAGAAACAATTGCAGAACCAGAAAGACATTTGGGTATTACTTCCAGGGTGCATCTGCTATTATGCCCATAATATAGCTTCTGCAACATCAGGACAAGTTAGAGGATCAGCCACAGCTGAGGAAATGAAACTAGTTAGACCAACAGTTTGCAACTCATATGTCAGCATCACGTGGGAACTTAGAAATGCAAATTCTTGAACCTCACCTCAGGCCTGCAGAATCAGGAACTCCAGGGATCAGGACCAGCAATCCTGTTTTATCAAGTCTTAACAGGTTTGAGAACCACTGAGTTACAGATTAAGCTACCATTGGATTCAATAATTTCTCTACCCCCCACCCCACCCCCGCCCCTCATTTGCTCTTCAGAACATAGATGGTTTCTGTAGCTCTTGACATCATGGTACTTACTAAGTTCTGAAAACATAACTTTCTTGTATATTGTATTTAAAAAAATACACTTTATTGGACATATATGCTGCTTAAGACAAGGGCTGGTGTGTAATAACTACTCGGTAAATACTAGTTACCCTTTTATTGTCCCTCAGATAGTTGTCTGCTATTCATTAACTGAGATAAAGTTAAATTTATCTCAGTTTATTCAGTAAAGGTAAATTTAGTGAGTAAACTGACAATTATATATATAAACTGTATTGTTACATTTAAGATAAAAATATGATAATTCTAAAAGCAAAACAAATTAAACATAACATATTCTTCATCTTCCTAATCATCTTTACATCAATAGTGATTAAAAAATTACAATTATGAACATATCTCATTTTCCCTGATATTTCTATATTTTCCCCTTAAAAGCAAAAATTAAATACCCAATTTCCTCATTATCATTTAGAAAATTTCCAGCACTTTCCCTTCTTTCATGGGAAATATCCATATGAAGATCGTTGATATTTAGAGAGTGCTCCTCTCAGACTCCAATGTTTTGGGTCTGCAACCTTTGGGTGACCCCCATTTCAGCTATTTATCAGTAATACCGATTTGGCAGCATTCAGTTGAGAAGCACTCTATTCTATAGTAATGGTTCTCAGGCCCAGATCTGTGCAAAACTCATCTCATGATCTTGTTTAAAAAAATTCGGAATTGGTTCACCTTTCCAGATTATTGATTTAGTGGTTGATGAATGGAATCCAGAGGAACAAGCCCCCAAGCATTCTTTGCAGATCTTCAGGGGACCACACACTGAGAAAAACAGACTGGGTCTCCCTTGATTCTATGCCCATTTATGTAAGTGCTGTTGGTATAATGAGGCTTATTGCCAGTGCAGATGCCCTCACCCTCACCACCATTCAGACCTCACCCCAAGTGGCAGTAGGTGAAGCGTTAGGAGGATCATGTGGTACCTTTCCAGGACCAGATCTTCTGAACTGGTTTTGAAATACCATGAAAAAAGGAGATAATGTCAGAACCTCACTTTGTGAAATTCTCAGAGCAATAAGCCCTTCAAGGTTCATGGTAAAGTATGCCACACCACAGGCAGGAAGGAAACCTCCTCACTCTGATACTGGCTGCCTTAGTTTGGAAATTCCCAGAGTGTCTAGAGACATCATCCTCTGTGTGGTCAGTGCTGTTCTCAGGATGGCTGATGAGGGGGTGAGATTTTCCTGGCTTACTCTGGAAGGCCAAATCGGCAGCGGGGACTGGATAAGGAAAAGAAGGAGAGTCTGGGATCTGTGTTTTTTATTGAAGTACATTTGAAGGACTTTGGAAACTCTTAGAAATAATAATGGGACAGTTTGAGGGAAAGGCTAAATTCTCATTTTACCAGTAGGCCTATTAAGGCAGAAGATATTTGAGCCTCGTATTTTATGCACAGAAGCATGTATTTTTATTTAATTTAGGGAAGGTTTTTTTTGTATCGGAGGAGCATCACCCATTGAACTGGATATTGTTAGCTATTCACTCAGGACAATTCAAAACTATTAGGTACCTTATAAAATGTGGGCAATGTTACTTAACTGCAAGAGCCTTTATCACACCTGTACACATCAGTGACTGACCCACAGGTGAATTTGGCCAATCAGAAATCAGCAGTGTCCTGGATGCAGGTGACATACAGAAGTTCTTCATACCTGCCACCATCATTCAATAATTATACTGTGTTCCTGAAGCATTTTATTAACATTACAGATTAATTGAGAGTAATGACAAATAACATACTCATAAAATATAGAAAAAAATCCTTGTGCTATAAAAGGTGAAAAGGGTAGTTTTTGGCTATTATGAATAAAGCTTTCATGAATATTCTTATACAAATCTTCGTATGGGCATATGTTTTTATTTTGGGGGGAGGGTAAATGTATAGAAGTGGAATTGCTGGTTAAAAGTTTTCCTTTAAAATTTCTCTGTTATATTTGTTTTGTTTGTTTAGTGATTTGGTCTATTTTAGCCCCAAATAAATACCTCCTCATTTGCAGTACAACCATTTGATCAAAGTTCTTCTGGTAGAAAGGAGCCATTATCTAATTTTCTTTTTGTTGATGTTTAACTTGTTAGAGACTGGCAGTAGTCCAGATCTACTGCAGTTTCTTTTGTAGTGTTGCCTGTATTTCTGGAAACTGAAAACTTGTCTGAGTTTATAAGGGGGAAAAAAATGAAATACTCTTTGTGGTAAACTTTGGAAAGACAAGAACTACAAACAATGGTACAGAACTGTCAACATATGAATTGGGTGGAAAGATGGGGTTAGACCAGAGGAGTAAGATGAACACAAAAGAAGGAGGCTTAAATCTCTGGAATAAACACCTAAGTGTAAATGCTGAGCACAGAACAAACTTCAAAATCGTCCATCTTCAAGACTTTTCCATCTTTTAAAATACAAACATGTCAGTTTACCCTGGGTTCTTTAGAACCTCTCAGAGATGAAAACTTTTAGGTATATAGTACTTTCTCATAAAAATAAAGCAGATATAAGGTGTTTGTTTTTTAATAAAACATCGTGTTGGGTGTTAGGTTAGAGAATCCTTCCATTTCAGGATGCCCAGAAATTTTTCCCTTTTTTTACAAATCACATGTATATTTTTTTCTTTCCTTCTCTTAAATCTAGATATAAACCAATCGATCTATTGCTATATCTTGAAAGCATCCTTTAACATGTTGTTCCAATCAGCGTTTGCTTAAAAGGAACAGACAATAACTCAAATCATTTCAAGTAAAAAAGGGACACGTGGAGAAGTTATAAGATTGTCACTAAACTAATGGTAGGAAATATGGTCAAGCTTCGTGGGAACTGGGCCAGGAGATGGAAAGCCCGTGGGAACTCAGGAGTCCTCTGTTTCCGACTCTGCTATTTTCTGAATCTCACTCTATTTCTCCTTCACTGTGTCTCTGTAGTACAATATGTTCTTTCAGTTGTGTCCCTTTCTGCAAGTCTCCTTTATTCTCTTATCTGCTGGATGGTTTAACCTGCTTATCTGTAGCCTCTGGTCCTTATTAACATGGCTTTCCTTGACACCAACTCTGGTCTCAATTCTACATGGCCTTTTGGCCTTTCCTGACAATAACCTATGTGGATAGGAGTTTAAATTTTTGAGAGAGCGAGAGCCAGAGCGTGAGCGCGAGCGCGAGTGCGAGTGCGAGTGCGAGCGCGAGAGCGAGAGAATCCAATTGGTAACAGGCCAATAGACTGACATCTTTTTTTTGTGCAGTACTTGTGTTCAGGATGGGGACAAAGTCATAGAGTTCTAATCTGGCCACTCAGCCCTTCCTCTTTAAATAGGGACCATTGTTAACCAATGTCATGGTAATAAAAATAAAAAAAAAAAAAATAGATAGGGACCATAGGTAGGAGTGCTTAATGGAAAGTTGGATATAGCAGGCCAATTGAATATGTCCACTATGAATGGACTTCTGCTTACTGAAAGTGGTAGAAAGCTAATTTTATTAGGCAATAATCTACTTCCCTGAAGTCTAGTAGATGGACAAGCAGGCAGGGCAGTAGGCCAGGGCTATCAATCTAGGCCAATAGTCAAACTTCAGACATCTCAATCATTTTGAAAGAACATTTTTTTCCTCAAGTCTAATTAAAATTGTCTAGATTGCCAATGGCCTGCTAACTGATTTGGCCTAAAACAACTACTATTAAAGTGTGTTGGGCAAAATGTAAAGAATAAGCACAGAGGTGAGTCAACTTAAGGGATAGTATCTCAGGATCTGCAATAATATTGAAGAAAATATCTAAATTTAGCTCTGTGTCTGCTGAGCTGCCATAACCCTGTCTGACATTTTAGGATCCTAGCCATAGATCTGAAGTCTGTATTTTGACTAGTCTAATGTGTGATAATACTCAGATTTAATGGAAATCAGATATCGGTTTTGAGTTACTCTGTATTTAACTCATCAGGGTGTAAATGGACTTCATAATAATTTTTAATCTATATGTAAATTAGCTACTTCTATAACAATGGTAGTATGAATTTGAGTATGTGCAGAAAAGGATTAGATGCAAGCAATATTTAGAAAATAATGTCAAGAAAGAGGCTGTACAAGTGATACATGACATTCAAATGAATTTGAATATAGGTTGTATGAAGACACTTTCAAAGAAATTATTGTCATTGAAAATTTTCTGGGGTTGATAATGCATGAAGTAATATAGAACAGAGAATGAAAATAAGATTTTATTGTAGGTTGTTAAACTATTTTAAAGGTTACACCATTTTCCATTAGAGAACTTCTATTTTGCAGATTTTCTATAAAAGCTGATTGTATTTTTTACTGAATTGATTTTTTACTCAGATAGTAAAGTGATTAAATTTAAAGTAATTAAAACATTTCTTTTATTTTAGATTGACAAAAATAACATAATTTATTTACTGTTTAAATCCAGGTTTATTAAGTTTATATGCTGTCTTATGTTTATATCTGTAATGTAACATGCTAAAAATCACAAAACCCCTATTTTTTCCTGATTTTAATCACAGTGAAAGCTGCGTTAATATTTTTTTAGAATATACATTTTTTAATTTATAAAAAATTTGGGCTTTAGTCTACAAAGACCAAAGCACAAAGATCTTCTAAATGTGATATTGATTAACAAAACCAAATAAGTGTCAAATGTATTATTCAACAGTAAGTCATATGTATAGTGCATTGTGTATTCGCTACTCAAAGTTAGATTTCCTTCTGTCACTAAATATTTGACCCCTTTTACCACATCTACCTCATTAATATTTGATTTCCCAAAAGTTCTAATCAATTATTTTTTAAGGAACAGTGCAGCACAGGGAAATGTTCTGAAGGATATTAATAAAAATTACAGTCATTCAAAATTCATCCTGAAGTTCAGTGAGCATTAGTCTCCAAAAGCAACTGTCAATCTGAAGGAACCGAGTAAAAAGCTTAGAAAGATACAGAATGGGTTATTATGGCTACCATTTTCTAGTCTCTAATAGTTTAGTTAAAAGGAAAGTAGAAAACTATGTTGGGGGTGATGTTTATACCAAAATTAAGTAGTAACTTCAAAATAAAACGTAGGCCACACTAACCTGAGCTCCTTTAGTTACACCTGGTGTTAATTCAGTACGCTTTGAATTTATTTACACAGGGGAATACATACCTTTGCTAATGATTTAAATCGTTATCATTAGGATTGATTTAGATCTAAAATATAAATCATTGTCATTAGGATCAGTGTTAAATATCCTTAGGAGTAAAGAGCATCTATACTTATCAGGTTGCTATTTGATTCCCAGACATGTTAAATACCCTGGTTCTTTAAATAACAACTCAAATATTTTTTAAAATTCTGACTTTACTTGCATTTGTATAACCCCCTGGACTTTAACTGCTGTGTTGGATGGTTCTCACAGTAAAGTGACTCTCACGCAATTGTACTCTTTCTGGGAAATGATTTTATTGCCTAAGAATATGAATGAGCAGAGACCAGTGAGCTGTGTCTGATGATGGACTGTAATTTGCAGACTGTGATGTCAAAGCAGATTTGAGATTTGTGACAACAGTTGGCAGCAATGAACCATGCCACGCACAATCACATTCTACATTTTGCACATGTAAATTCAGTTTACATAGTCATATGTAGAAATCTTTCATGGGCACAGGACGTATTGGCTGGGATTATTGTGTTGGTATTACATTTTCATTACAGTACTGATGGCATTGAAATACATTTCTCCATCATCCAGAAGGAATAATTTTATCTCATTCTATCAAAGAACTGATAGGGAATGCTCGCAACCATCTATTTTATTGGTTATGTAATATCTAGCATGAAGTAAGAAAACGATAACTATTAGCTATTATTATTACTAAACCTTCCATCTATGTTTTCTGATGATATTGCCTTAAAAATAAGATGGATGTATTTTCTGTTAACTTGTACACTACTTTTAAGTACTCTGTCTTTTAGAGCTCAGAACACTTTGTAATAAACTAAGTTGATTAGGTTACCTTCTAAAGGAAGAGGCATTTCTGCATAAGGTTCTTGGACTCATAAAATTTGGACGATCAACTGGTGTTTTTGGTGGCTTCATTGTTTTAGAGTATTTGTGAGTCAGGTCCTGCAGGAAACATGGTGCTCCCATGGAGTTTTGTCCTCTAATGGCATGTTGTGGTTATCTTAAAGGCAAAAGGGACCTTGCAAACTGTAAATAAAGGTTAGTGCCTTAAGATAGGGAGGTTAGCCTTGATTATCCAGGTGGCCTTAATCTAATCACACACGCCCTGAAAAGTAGAGAACTTTTTGGAGAACTTGCTGGAGTTAGAGATGTGGCAGAAAAAGTCAGACAAATTTAAAGGTGATAGGGAATCTACTGCCATTGCTGGAGGGGCTATGTGGAAAACATAAGCAAGACTGTGGGCAGCTGTTAAGAGCAATAACTGTCCTCCCACCCCAACCCCCAAGCTTACAGCAGCAAAGAAATGGGGACCTCAGTTCTACAACCACAAGGAATTGAATTTGGCCAACAAATTAGTTTGGGAGCAGATTCTTCCCCAGCTGCTCAAATAAGGAATTGAGCCCTACCAACACTTTGATTTGAGTATTGTGAGATTCCAAGAAGAGGACCCAGCCCAGCCCACCAAGACTTTTGACCTTTAGAAACTGCAAGAATACATTTGTGTTGTTTTAAGCCACTAAGTTTGTGTTAATTTGTTACAGTATCAATAGGAAACTAATACAGTGTCCATCTCTGACAGACCCAGATGTAGCTTTGATATTTCCACTGGTCATATTCCATCTATTTCCCTGGTTTTATATTCCTCATCATTTAAATTCAATTCTCCTAACTCCTGGCCCATCCTTTGACTTCCTATACCATCCTGTTACTCATAATAACATCCATTAGCATCCCGTAACTTCCAACACATACAAGATTTCTGTAACATCCTATAATAGCCTATAGCTTCTATGTAGACATAAAAATGAGTCTACACAGGCAGGAAGCATGGATGGGGAAATCACTCATCTGATCCAAGTAGCCTGTATCTCTGGAAAATGACGAAATTATATAAAAATCTATCTTAAAAATATGCTGTCTCCTTCCCACCTTCATAGTTTCTGCTGACAGTCTCTTTCCCTCTAAGCAATTTTTTTTTTTTTGTAGTCTGCAATTTAGATTTAGAAAACTAAAATTCATCATATGAGACCATAATGTTAGGCTACTTCAAGGTTGTCGTTAACAAACTCCAATGCTGCTTAGTCAATGGAGAATTGCCTCTCCTTGGTCCACTTTAGCTCAGAGAGCAAATTAACTCATTTGTTTACTCAGAAATCTGCTTCTGCAGTTAGATGGGAAGAATATGAGTTTACAGCTGAGTTAACTATAGCTATGAGAGCCCTTTCCATTAATTGCTGGCTATAGCAAGAAGCATGTTATGTCTATTATTTCTGTTTCCTTTGCCAATTTGTGAAAACACCCGGAGGTTTAAAAAGTGAACAAGCTTTTGCATTCTGAAATAAATAAGGAGGATGGTCAATTAAGGGTACATGCATATAAATAAAAATTATTTTCCACATTTGTACTTGTAAAAAAAAAGATCTAGAGAGCATTTATAATATTTCCACCAAAATGGGAGCATTGGGAGATTTACTACAATTAGTAATATCTGCACATTCCCTCAGCTTCAGAGTCATGGAGCTGAGTTTGAATCTCAATTTCATCACTTACTGGCTGTATGTTGTTGAGTGAATTACTCAGCCTCTCTAACGTTCATTTCTCATTTTTATCATAGTGATAATGGTGTATGTCTTGAGTCTTTAAAGGACTTGGAACAGTTCTCCCATGTGACCATTAAGGGTTGTTCTTTCACCAAGACAATTTGAGGTCTTGACACCTTTTCTTTGACAGTTCTCTACACACAGTGCATTCTGTATAAAACATTAAGGTAATAGAAGTCTCAGATCATTTCTCCCCCTAGGCATGGTCAAAGTTTTCCTATATCTTTCAAATAGAATAAGAATGACAAAATGAGCAAGAGAAAGGGGACATGGGGAAGGAAATTGAAACGAGGGCAGAACATATGGAAGCTATCCTATATAAACTCTTGGAATAATTTATGTATAAATGTTGCTGTCCCTTGGAGCCAAATTAGTTTGAAAAGCCTTTAAATATAATTCTAAAATGTTTTGTTTTTCAGGCACCATTTATGATATGTTAGTGTATCTTAAGTCAAATCTCAGATTTGAATCTGAAGTTAATTTTTAGCATCTGAGAATAGAAATTGAACTTCTGTGTGCTGTGTTTATGATGGTAGTAGGGCATGTCAAGACAGTTCTGAACAAAAGGGATCATTATTTCACATTTTCTGAGGTTCCCAGAGAGAGAATTATCTTCTTAAATAGAGTACTAGTATTTTCTTTTGCTAGAAACTTAAATTGCAAAAAAAAAAAAAAAAAAAATTTGTTCGTCAAAACCTACCTTCTTTTTCTGCTTAGATATCAGTCCTACCAGTGGCAATGTGGAAATTTGTTCTTTATCTCAGCAGAGGTCATTATGCTGATCATTTTAGGTTTAAAAGAAAAAAGAGTCATTGTCTTCTAAACAATAGTTTGTCAGAAAAGCACATTATTTTCTCTTTAAAAATAACAAAATAGGATAGTCTCAGGTGAGTTTTTCTTAGCTGTTAGAGACGTTAAACTGCAACAAATAAAGACATTCCTTTATATAAGGTGGAAAAACTTTTTATTTAAAAAGTATTGAACTTAGAGTCAAGTCATAAAAACCCAGAATTTACACTAATGCCCCGTCTTCCTCACCCCAAACGTTCAGTGTTATGAATTCTGCACCTACCGTCTGCTCAATCTTTTCTCATCTCTCCAACCCACATCTGTAGCCTTGCCTCAGGCCTTTATTTCCTCTTCTAGACCTTGCTTGTCTTCTGCCTGGTCTCCCTGTTTACAGGCTTGTACCCCCACACTACCCCAACAATTCACCTCTCCAGTTCTGTTGATGGGTGGTATTAGAAACAAATCCATTCGGGTTGCTCCCTTACTTGAAAACTTACTGGCTTCTATTGCTCAGAAAATGAAGTCCAAAATTCTAACTTTGTCAAGCCCAGGGCTGATGATCTGGCCTTTGGCCATTTCTAGTTTTCCTTCAATCCTATCCGCAAGCTCCTCACTTTCACCCTGTGTCAGAAACAGCTTGCTATTTCCAGCATCTATGGAGCTGTTTAAGTTCTCTGTATCTTTGCTCAATCTGCTTTGCTTATCCTCCCCAACCCTCATTTTCCCTATAAATATTTATCTTCTAGACTCAGCTCAATGCTAACTCTCTGAGCATCCCTGCCCCACCCATCTAGAACTGACTCCTTCCTCCTTCAAGTTTCCTCTACATTCTGCAGAGACTTCTGGACATAGTGCCTGTTGTATTTTATTGCATTTTTTCACACCGCCATTTCTCACTTCCAGACATAATCTAATTGAGATTAAGACTATCTTATCTAGCAAGTAGTAATGTGCTTGGCATCTAGAATGCACTTAACATGTATTTGTAGAAAGGAAAGATCTGGGATGGAGTTGTAAGCTTGCCAGATATACGAACTCTGATAAGACATATAGCCTCCCTGAGCTTAATTTTACTCTCCTGTAAAACAACGGTGACATTGTTGACTCTTTTCCTTCCATTTAGAATAAAACCCTTCATACATAGCCTGTTAGCACCAGCCATAGACAGCATCTGCTCTCTGCTTTTCTCTTTGACCTCATTTCAGGCCCTCATCCCCTCCTTCTTAATTTTCCAGAGGAATTTGCCTTCTGATAGTTTCCATAATGTGCCAAGCTGTTTTCACACCCCTCCCAGCCCCCTTGCACACACCACCTTTGCACTTGCTGAGTCTTCTGAATGAGAGGTGCTATGCTAAACTTTGTTGCCTGCTTCTCATCAAATGCCACCTCCTCAGAAAGGCTCTGACTAATAACCTCCCTAAAGTAAGTCTTTCCATATTACGCCTGGTTATTTTTTTACTTTATAGCATTATTTTTATTTAGGACTCCGTACTTTGTGCTTATTTTATGTACATCTTTCCTCCCCTACCCCTCTCCCCTTTTTTTTGGCTTGTATTCTCTGCTGTAATGTCAACTGTAGGTGGGCGAGTGGGCAAAGATCACATTGGTTTTGCTCTCTTTTTCATTCCTGGGGCTTGACACGTAGCAAACTCTTAATGTGTATTTGTTGACTGACACCTGAGCTAATATCACAGGTGGTTTGAAGATCAGGTACAGTATGTGAGTGAAGTTTATAAACCAAAAGCACTATACAATGTGAAGCACAGTTATTATCATAACTGGAATAGGCATAGAGGAACCTGGGAACTTCCATTCTCTCAGGAAATGAATATACAATTTGACAACAAATAATTACTCATTTTCCGAGTATGGAGTCTCAGTCTCAGTCTGGGTGACTAGTCCAGCAAGAGAGTGCTCCTGCATGCCAAAGGGGAGGTATTATTTCTTAACACTTTTTCTGCTAGACTACTGGTAATAAGGAAGATGGTGCTAGTTCTTTCAACGAGGGAGGCAGGTGGTGTGGGCTTTGGGACCAAGGTCCAGCCAGAGGAAATGTCTCCCTATGTATGACTCTTCCTTCTTCTTGATCTAATTCCAGTGTGAAGAGAGTCTTCAGTCTCGGCAGTTAATTAACATAGGATATATCTGGGTTACGCAGGTAAAACCCACTGGTGCAGGATTGGTAAATAGATTATTAGGAGGGAGAGATAGGCCATGATTTTCTCTGTAGTTTTCCTAGCAACATACTTTTTTTTATGCCTTATTTCCCCTCTCTGCACCCAAGTTTTCTTATCTGTAGAATGGGGATAATAATGCTTAATAGGGTTGTTGTGAGAGATAAGTCAGTGCATGTAGAGTTTGGAACAGTGTGTGGCTTGTGGTAAGCTCTTGGTAAGTGATATTATTATCACCACCAGCCCTTCCTTTCTTATAAAGTTGGGTCAGGTTCACAGGTCCCATTTTTTCCCACCTAGGGAAAAGAGAAGTAAGGTAGATTCTTAGGATGTCACTTAAATACCATTACATTAGCATATGTGCTATGATCAGGACTCAGAGTTTTTAGGGTGCTCCTGTCTATCAGATCAAAACCATCTTTCCCTAGTCCTTCTCCTTCATGGCTGTTGAATCAGAAGCAGGAAGATGATATAAATCATTGGATTATTTTCCCTAAGACCAAGAGGTCTCTAATGATAATTAGATCATTATTTTATATCACATGGAAGTAAAGTTTAATAAATCATAATAGTCTTCTGAGTAGATTGTGTTGATCAGTTTAAAATTATTTTTAATTTTAGACTTCCAAAAAGTTGCAAAAATAGTATAAATATTTCTCATATACTCTTCACCTAGTTTTTTTCTAAGATTAATATCTTATAGAATCAGAGTAAGAGCATCAAAACTAAGAAATCAATGTTGACACAATAGTATTAACTAAAGTACAGACTTTATTTTGATTTTACTGATTTTCCCATTAATGCCCTTTTTCTGTTCCAGGGTCCTCAAGGTCTCACATTGCATGCAGTTGTCATATCACCACAGTCTCCTCTAATCTGCCACAGTTTTTCTGTCTTTCCTTGTCTTTCATACCTTGATACATTTGAAAAGTACTGGTCAGTTGTTGTTTTGAAGACTTTCCCTCAATTTGGTCTTATCTGATGTTTTCCCATGACTAGAGTGAGGTTATGCATTATTGAGAAGAATAACGAGAATGATGAGCCCTTCTCAGTGCAAGATAACAAAAGGTATATGATGTAAGTATGTTAATACTGGTAGTCTGAAATTTGATAACTTGTTTAGGGTGGTGGCTGTCAGGTGTCTCTTGTGTTATTATTTCTCCTTTTGTGATTAATCAGTATATTGGGGAGAGAGACTTTGAGACTAGGCAAATGACTCGTTTCTCCTCAGACTACCATCTAGTAGTTTTAGTGAGCATCTTTGGGTCTTGCCTGCAATAATTTGTGATGTTTTAAGAGTGATTCTTTATTTCCTCACCACTTCCTACATTTATTAATTAGAATTCATCTGAAGAAAGAACTCTCTTCTCTGTTTACTTATTTTTTTATTTCTTTATAACAATATAGACTCATAAATTAACTCACTTTAGACTATGAGTTGTAATGCATTGCTATCATTGTTTATTTTGTTGCTCAAATTGTTTAGCTTTTGGGCATTGTGAGCTCTTTCAGGTTGGCTCCTGTGGCCTTTACACATCCCCCTATTCTTCTTTGAGCACTTCTTTACTTTTTAGAATGATAATATGCTCCAGACTCATCTTGTATTTTCCTGCCTTTGCCTTAGAATCAACCACTTCTTCAAAGAAACCCTCTGGTTCCTTTTAATGGAGAATGACTTAGAATCTGAGGTCTCAGCAGTAGTTGTGCTCACTGCCACTAGACTGTCATTGTTCTTCCTTCTCTCCTGTTCATAATTTCTTTCCTGAGCATGAGATACTTGGTCCTTATTATCTACAATGTATTTATTTTGTCCAACCCTAGTAAAAGATAAAGTGGTTTCAGAATTGCTAGCGCATATCTGTGAGAAGCAAATTTACTGACTATAGTTTACAAATTTATAAAATCTTTAATATATTTTGTACTCACTATGTGAATGGCGATCATTAGTACTATGACTTTTGGCTTCCGTTTTTTCAAGGGAGAAAAACCTTTGCAAAAAGTATTTCCATACACAAACTAGAGGGCGCTTCATCTTCATGCCATTTCCTAAAAATTTCAAAAATATATTTTTTCATCTAGTAAGCATTGTTTGGAAGCTAAGATCAGGAGTATTGTATTTAGTACGTAGTTTATGGTACATTTTCATACTTTGCTGTTTGGGGAAGTATATAGTCTAATTAAAAAGTAGAAGTTGTCACATAATTCATTTAGTTTTTTTTTTTTTAATCAGGAATAATAACGTTCTTCCCAGAATATGAAGATATAAACCTACTCTAGGGAGGCATGACAGCTGTACTCAACATTCAAGTGAACAGACTAGGTAAGCAACAGCTCTTACAGAATGATGTGTAAACTAGGGCAGTTCCCATTTGTGTGTAGCATACACACATATGCATGTGTACGCACACATGTGTGCATACACACATATGTGGGCACACGTAGTTCAGGCCAGTGAATCATTTTTTAAATTAATTGACTCATCTATTTAATGGAAGAAATGTGATCTTAAAATTTGCTCTCTGTTTTAAACATCTAAGCATTTTGAGGGAGGAATCTTATAAATGTGTATGCAGTTAATGAAAATATTTGTAATTCTCCTTGGCAATTGTATTCAGAAACGGCTTACAATTTACTCAAGATAATACGTTACTTTATAGTCAATACTAAATGATATTATCCAGTTTGATCTCTTACTCTATTTATTACCATGACTTAGAATAACTTTTGGCCATTTCAGATATTCTTCTAAAGGATAAAAAATTCCTGTCCCTTAAAGAATAAATCTTCGAGGATGTTCAGAATGTGTTCCAAAGATGATGATAATTCCAGAAGAATCCCAACCCCGGACTGCTCCTCTTTTCCTAACACAAGGTTGAAAGCAATTGCAACATTGTTTATATAACTAGTCATCAAAAGTTCATCTCTTGGCCAACGATACACATTCATTGATAGTTTGTTTTGCTCAGAGTCACACCTTGAATACAGAGGAAATCTCAAAGGGGAGGGAGTCCTTCAAAGTACTTCAGGTCCTTGACAGCATTTTTGTGAGCTGATTAAGGATTCTGTATTCTTGCTTCAGTTTCCCATTGAGAGAAATGGGAGTCCCAAAAGAACAAAGGCATATGCCTCTAATAGCAAGCCAGTGATCTGATGTTCTGTGTCACCATGAGTCTGTCACTGCTCCTCTACTTCCATCCCCTGTCTAAAATCCCTCAAAGATTTGATGACAGGCAACAATAGAAGGTCATGATTTGGTGGGGCGCATATGAGATTGGAATCAGAAGACTTGGTTAGGAATCTGGGTGTTGATCAAATGAAGCGGTGCCTTTGAAATCACTTGAATGGTATTTGGCAAAGAACTGGCACTCAAATGCTGATTTTGAATCTGAAATTTAGGAGTTAAAGCTTTGAAAGGCAAAGCTTACTATATTTTATATACATGGTTTAATAATAAGATAAAAATATGTGCTATACGGAGTCAATCTTTTAATAACCCCATACAGTGGATCTCTTAATTCTTAATAAAAAGAAAAGTACAAAAAAGATGAAAGAATCTAGGCTACAATTATTCTGCCGGGTTATGAGGTAAAAGCAGGTAATTTTAGAATGTTCTATAACTGCACTTTAAAACATGGATTGCATTAAGTCAGGGTAGTAATTTTTCAGGTCTCCTATGGCAGGATTTATTTTCTCAATACACAAATATTCAGTTCATCATGCAAAATTTTTATGTAGCTGAGAGCTCTTCTCCATGCCCTGAGTTTCTTTATTTCCATCTACCCACGCTCATCCACAGGATATATGCAGTGCACATATGCGTGCATGTTCACACACACGCACACTTCTTAGTACATGCAAATTAGAGCTAATTAGGCATAATCGATTGCCTTTTGCCATATAATTTGAATTTTAGGGAAAAACCCTTTCTTTCTTAAATTTCTCCATTTGAGAAGACTATGGAGAAATATATTATCATCCTCAAATTTATTGGCCTCATGCATTCCCTTTCTTCCTTCACATGTAAACCTTGTAATCTTGCCAAGATTTTCTAATACCAGCATGTCAAATGCAGATTACAAGCCCCCATGGGCTAGATTCACACTGGCCTCTTAGCTTTTTCCTGAACCTTACCTAGCCTTGTCACTAGCTGGATGTTAAAGCAAATAATGCTACCGTCCTCAGTAAGGCCTTTGCACTGAAAACCAAGGAAATGTGACCACAATAAACATGCTGAGAATAAAATCAGGCACTGCTATAATTATTCAGTCAGAGGCAGGTAAGCACAATTATTTCCATACTGAACAAAGGCACGTGGTGAGTAGCTGTCTCTGCAATGAGAGGGCAAGGTGCGTGAGGGCTGGGGATGCTCAATCTATAAACCTGCACGCGTCCAACACCCACATGCTGCCTCCTGTATATTTTCCTCCTCTATGCTAGTCTTTCTCTTTGTTTTTAAAAGCAGTCCTAAATTGCTTAGCATTTTTCCCCTTCCTCACACTTCTTTCTGTGCCTGTAGGCAAATACAGTAAATTAAGCATATCTAAGGATTTAATGCTCAAAATCACCTTGGATAATTGGCTTAAGGGGTTGAAGCATGCTTTTCCCTTGTCTTCTAGTCTTAATGCTATTTCTCCTCTGAGGGTACATCTGTCAATAATTGATGGAGCTTTCTTGGGTAAATGAGCTGTTGCTTGGGACATTATAAATCATATTTGGAATCAAGTTTATTCTCAAGCTGCTTTTAAAGTCTTGATGCTGTGCTAACTGAATAGAAAATGTTAAATGTTGGGAGGGAGTAGTGTAAGTCCTCAGTGCTAAAAGCATGAGCCGGACTTAAGAAAGCAAATGGAATTTATACTCTCCAAGGAAACAAGAACATGTCTGTTTTATCAGAAAAAAGCATGTGGGTTTGGCAAGGACCTTCCAGAGGGATATCACCTGAGTACCTACTGGCAGCCGTGATTCACTTAGGGTGCCTGAGTTATTCCTCACATCAGCCTCACCTGGCAGGTGTTAATGATGCATCTTTTACAGATGAACAAACTGAGGCTCAGAAAGACTGATTACCTCCTCAGTGCACACAGGGAGCAAGAGAGGTAGACTTGAAATTGAATCAGTTGGACTGTGAAGTCTTTGTTCTTCTCATTCCACCAAAAGTCAGATATGATCTGTGACATGGTCTTTAGTCTGTGTTCACTGGCATCCTGGTGTTTTTCACGTGTTTGGTATTGAGACTAAGGTCAGCGACCCCTATCACTGAACCTTTTCTAGGTGTCTCAGCTGGAAAGAGGTGAAACTCCACTTTTATCTGTTTCACATAAAGGGCTTTGGCATGAAATTTTAATGAAAAGTTTCTGCTGCTACAAGAAATTTGAAAACCACAGCTTCATGAGAGCAATAAAAATCTATGTTATAGAATAAAGATATTAGTATATTTAAGAACATGTCTGATATGTAAAGATATTAGTATATTTAAGAACATGTCTGATATGTAAAAAATCAGGAAATGTTTTGCTCCTTTCTCTGCTTCAGAATACATGCCCAAAGAACATTGTAGAATGACCCTACTCTAAGTATTGCTGCAGGGTGAGAGCTAAGCTCAGGCTCAGAGTGTTCTAGGTGTTCATTTTCGCTAAGACATGAATCTACTATATGTTGCTCTTTTCCCTTCCTCAATTTCCACATCTAAGGGCTGGAGATAATAGTACTTGCTCTACCAACCTCAGAACCTTGTATGATGATGAAAAGAAATGTAAGATAAAAAGAACATGGCTAAAATGTAAGGTATTGTTATTCCTGCATTTTCTATTTCTTAGTAATTAATCTGAATGTCTTAGTTAAGATTTCAAAGGCAAAACGTTAAGAGCTGAGTGTGTTTTAGCATGAGATGGGGCGGGGGGGGGATGTAAAAGGCATAAAACCGTTTTTAAAAGCTTATTTGGAACAATTATTTTAGAGATAATGGTTTATTAAGTCATAATATCTGCCCTTGAATTTTAATTATTCACAATATTGGCTACTGCTAATTTTCAAACTTTTGACTGAAAAGATACAATGTAAATTGCTTTGTCTTTTTTTCTCTTTCCTAATTTTCAAGGCAAATGTACTAGATTTGAAAGGATGAATTGACTCCCACTGATTGAGATAAATTGTTTCTTGAAAGTCTCTTTGCCTGTCATTCTTCCTATCCCTCCCTTCCTCCTACTTTTCTTTCTTCCTTTCTAGAATCATTAGAAACCAACTATGTACACATACAAATAGAATATAGTTTCTGCTGCAAAGGCCCACAGTCCAGCATCTAAATAAATACACATTTCACAATGTTCACTACTATGCTGGGGATCTGCCTTCCCCTTACCAGATGCCATTACGAACACCATGAGAGCCCAGAGGATGAGATGCTCTGTATGTAGGGAGAGTTTCAAAAATGTTTCTTGGTGAGTGTTTAGCTACTAACAGTTTGGGTGATGGGTGGGTTATTCCATCTCTACATTTCTTTGACCTTTTTGTTTCTAATTCAACAGTCCCTGATTTAGGATGATTCAATTTATGACTTTTTGACTTTACAATGGTGCAAAAACCATACACATTCAGTAGAAACAGGCTAGGCTCAGCTACGACGTTCAGTAGGTTTGTTGTATTAAATGCATTTTTGACTTATGATACAAGAATACTCCTCAGACAAAATCCTGAGAAATTTCTATATTTCCTTCTTTCTTGTTTGATCCTGGCTATTTGTTTTCGGACCTCACAAAGACCACAGATATGTAGACACCTACCTACCTGTTTCACTTTCTTTTCTTTCTTCTTCTGTGCCCTTTCTGCTCTCACCCCTATTTTATTTTATTTTTTTTTAATCTCCTTCTCATTCCCTCCCTCTTTCTTCCTTCCTTTTGAGAAATTAGGGACAAAGTTAGATTGGTTATGTGAAACATTAGGAAAATGTATGGAGAAAGTTGAGAAGAAAAGAAAATTGAGAATCAAGTTTAATATTTTAATATTTTTTTCCCTCTTCACTGAATCTTCTGTAACATTCTCAAATTTTGTTTTCAATTATTTTGGTCCAGAGAAGGAGCAAATAGTTTCTAAGTAGTACCTGAGAGGACAAGCTCTTCTTCTTACAGACAAGATTGCAATTGATAGTGCTAATCTGGGTTGTGCAATTAATGTCACTTGACACAACCAGACTTATTTCTAAGGGTTGTTATTTGGAGTCATCTTGTCTCTCTGCCATTATAGAGCAATAGATCCAACAAGCACTTTTTTTTTCCTGCAGCAGGGGCCATATCCACAGCACCCTTACATTAAGAATTTGTTGGCTATGAATTAATATGAGAATTAAATTATAGAGAAAGATTGAAATGAAACTTGCAGATGCCTACTCTCTGTCCAACCACATACCTAATCATGTCCACTTTTCCTTGCAGGACAGTTTTTCTATTTCTAATCCAGGTAGTGGGCCCAAACTGTCATAGCAGGTCCAAGTCAAGAGGAATATGTCCTAAGGTCTCAGAGTGGTCTGCTGACAAGTCTGTAGAGATACACAAAGCACATGATCTTTGGGGGCAAACTGCCTTGCCTCAAATCCTTCTATCACTGACTGCCTATGAACTTGGACAAGCGACTAATCTCTCTAAATCTAAACTTTTCTCCTCCTCGTCCTCCTCGTCCTCCTCGTCCTACTCGTCCTCCTCGTCCTTCTTCTTCTTCTTCTTCTTCTTCTTCTTCTTCTTCTTCTTCTTCTTCTTCTTCATCCTTTTCTCCTTTTCTTCTTTTCTTCTTCTTCTTCTTTTCTTCTTCATCTATAAACTGGGACAAATAAAATTATCTTTGTCCTAGCATTGTGTGAGGGTTAAATGAGATAATGGTAGCTCTATCTTACCCGTGATGATGATACCTGGCGTTTATTGTACGTATTGAAATACCTACAGAAATCAGTAAAGAGAGTTAGGGCTTTTCTTTGTTCTCCTGCAATTAGGTGTTTGTCCAGGTGAATTTATATAATTCCTTTTAGTGTTTATTTCTCTTAGAATATCACTAGATAATCATAGTAGCTGACTTAGAGCCAGCTGATGATGAGGTGATTTTTTTTTAACCTTTAATAGCTCATTTTATCCTCCTCAGAATTCTATAAGTTAGGTAAAGTTATCCCTATAGCAAAGATAAAACTAGTGAGGCTTAGAAATGTCTGAGATGTTAAAGCTAGGTCTTTCCACCACTAAAGCCTATGTTTGCCTACCTTCTGTAATTGCCTGCCACTTCTACACTAGACTTTGAAATGTCTCCTTTATACTCTCCCCTGGGAACTTACTCAAAATTTTGAACGTTAACTTATGCCTGTACCTTCTGTATGTCCATGACTCATATCTTTGGGGCTCTTTGCTCATGGGAAGTACCCTTTGCAGATGTAAATCTATCCTTACTCTAAGGTCAGGCTCAGAACCTATCTTTTTAAAGAAATATCTACTTGCAGGTTAAGACACATGTTCTGCCTAGTGCTACACTGGTCTCCCCTTTAGTCAATTCTTATTTGTGTGTTTTATTTTATTTTTCAATCAAATTTATTGGGGTGACATTGGTTAATCAAATTACATAGGTTTCAAGTGTACAATTCAATAATACATCATCTGTATATCGCATTGTGTGCTCACCACCCAAGGTTAAATTTCCTTCCGTCACCATACATTTGACCCCCTTTACATTCACCTCCCCCTTCCTGTTTTCCCTCTGGTAACCACTAAACCATTGTCTGCATTCATGAGTCTCTGTATGTCTTGTTTATTTGTTGCTTTCAGTTTTATAACTCACATATGAATGAAATCATATGATTCTCAACTTTTCCTATTTCACTTAGATTGATAATCTCAAGATTATCATTTTAAAGCAGTCTAACATTGCATAGTACTTGGTCATTTTTATATTGAAATCATCATCATCCTTATCATCATCATTCTTGAACACTTGATTGGTGTTAAACACTTTACAAACATTATCTCACTTAATCTCATGATGTACTAGTTAGGTATACCAATTATGCTCCTCATTTTATAGACAAGAAAGTTGAGAGTTTAAGTGACATAGCCAAAGTCAAAAGGTAATGGAGCCAGAATTCAAACAGTACCACCTAGGAGCCTAATCTCTTATTAACTACATTCTGCCATCTACCTTAGTCCTGTGCTGTCAAATATAATGTGAGGTGCCTCCAGAATTAATCGTGTAGTGCCAAAGCACAGTGGAGGGAGTTTCACTGATTGGCTTGTTCAGCAGATATTTCGAGTATCTATATTGTGCTAGGCATTGAAGATATACAAACAAAGGTTAATTCTAGCCCTCGCATGACTATCTTTACAGGAGCACATCAAACCACTCACTTAATAAAGTGCTTCGATGTCCCTCTAGATTGTAGAATGGGGGATCAGGAGCTATTGACTTCAAAGAAAGGGAACAAATTAACGGGTTGTGTCCAATACCTTGAATTGATGATATTAGGTTTTCACTAGTCCATTTCTGACAGATCCATTAATCCCATTTACCTCAACTACTGAGATGAGGCTTTACAGTTTCTTCCATGTTTGAAGAGAAATGCATGTGACTATTTTCTTGAAAAGATGAAATTGTGCATGAAAGAGCAGATCATTAACTATAAGGATAAGGAGATAGGGAAATTACAGTGTAAGCTGGTTCTTCACATGTAAACTCAACACAATCACAACAGTTGTTAGTGTGTTTGCTATAAGTCAGGCACTGTTCTGAATACCTTTCATGTATTTAGCACATTTAATCCTTACAAGAACCTTACGAGGTAGGAATAATTATTTTCAAGTTATCATAGATTTATTGATAGTTTCAGAGAGGTTAAGGAATGTATCCAAGTTCACACAGGGCCAAGAGTCATCACTTAGTCAGCCTGACACCACAGGCCAAATTCTAATCATTTTACTGCCTACGGTGGTCTGGAGAAGATGGCAAATAACTTCTTACAGTTCTTGATGGGGAGAGGGCAGGAAAGGGAACATGAAGAGAAAGTACCTACCTAACATTTGTTGAGTTCTAAGTACTGTGAAGACACTTATATATCTAAAACTCGTAAGATAAGACTTATCTCTTCAGGTGAGAAAACTGAGCTCCAGAGGTTAAGTGACTTTTTCAGTGTCACTTTGCTGATAAGTGTTGAACTCAGCTTTCAATCAGCCTGTGCTCTATCACCCTGAAGGGTTTGAAAAAGAGACTCTTCTTATTCCGTAAGAAATCTGTGATGCATGGCAACATTTATTCTATGCTGATTTCCATTTGATAAAGAGCTTATGTTCTAGAACCCTGTTTCTGTAGGCTTAATTAATAAAGTATATTTGCTGTGGAAAAGATGGAATAAAATGAGTGATATGGTAGAATAAAAGGTGACTTGCTGGATCCAGGTTGGAAGGTGGTGCTTTTCAAGATTTTGTGTCCTGTTGATAATTCTTTCATCAGCTCATTCTGTGGGGAAGTAAGAAACTTACTTTTTCTTCTTGGAGTTTAGCTTCTATATTGGAAAAGTTGGGTGAGATGATCTCGCTGTTCCATATAATCATAGAATTTTGTTATGGTTTCAAAGCAAAATTGCACAGAGTTTGAGCTTTGGAAAAGTCCTTGAGAAAATCAGTTTTGCCTCCTAACCCTTTCACAGCTTTGCAGACCTAATCCAGGCCTCCACATCTCTTGGATTTTTAACTCAGTCTCATAGTTTGTCTTTAATTTTCAGTGTTGTGCCAATACTCAAGACTAAATGATCCATTGAAGAAATGCTTACTCAGTTACTGATCTCTCATGAGGAGATATAGAAGTATCATGAGTATAGGATCTATGCCACCAGGTCTCATCTTAAACATTTTAGTGATGATATATCTATATCTAAAACACAGATGTGACCAGGTCACTTTCCTGCTTTAATGGCTGCATTCAGTTTATAGAATCTAAGTTCTTTCCCTCTCCCCTTTGTCTTGTCCTTTGTGCTCAGCATTCCTTGGACACACCATGTTGTTTCTCACCTATTATCTATGCCCTTTGCTTAGCATGCCTGGCTACCTGGCTAGCTCTTCTTCATGCATTATATCTCAACTCTAGTGCCACCTCCATCAGTCTGTTTCCCTCAAGCCAGATGTATGCCTTGCCTAGTTCTCCATGCAATACCAATGCCTCCCTTCCTATTGCAATTGCCTAATATAAAATGTATAATAAAATAAACATATAATAACTACATATAACAAAATATATTAATATTTTTAAAATATAATAAAAATGTAAGTATAACAAAAATAACAAAAGCACCCAGTGCTTTAGCTAATAACTCTCTTAAAGTTAACATTGGAGGGGGTTAGATACTGCTGTTATTATCTCCTCTTTGCAGACTAGGAAACTCAGAGGAAGGTTTTGTTACTTGTGAAAAAACATAAGAAAATGAGTGGTGGAGGCACGATTGGGTCTTGGACTGACTTTAGACTGGTTTAGAGCAAGCACCATGTTCTAAACCACCAGCTACACACTGATGCCCTTGGGTTCTCCATGAGCTTTTGGAAACTAAGTACAAAATGTAGTGGCTGCTAAGGTAAAGGCACTTAAGTTTTATCAAGTTCTCAAAGGCATCCTCGACCCCAAATAGGTTAAGAATCATTGTGTTAAAGGTAGGCTGACATTTAGCTTGTAGCCCATTCAAATGCCAAATTCATTTTCCTATATACTGCTGTTAAATATCTTCACCTGACTACGTAACTGGTTTCCTTTGACCTACCATAAGCATAGAACACTTACCCTGCCGAATTTCATCTTAGTAGTTCCATCTGTTTCAAGTTCACTTCTTTTCATTACTGCACCTCTGTTAATATATTTGCTATTTTTTAAAATAATATGATCAGCATTCTCTTTTGAACTTTAAATCATTGCCAAAAATGAGGGCTGACCCAGGATAATGGCTATGAAAATGATTTGCAAAAACTGCGTCTCTTTTGCGTTTTCTCCTTGGGTTGCTCAGGTTTCTCTCTGGATGAGAGTGTTGATGGCTAAATAATCTGCTGTCCTTGACCAGCTGCCCCTGTGATTCTAGATTTCTGAGAGTTCATTCTTCATGTTCTTTATATGAGGCTTTGCCTCTCAACATGGCATTTTCTCTCTCAGCATTCTTAAGTATATTAGTGTTTCAAAGACCCTTCCATCAGAGACCTTCTAGTTAATCAGGAGTTGTTTTCTTCTTAATTCTTTTGAAGTACATCTTTTCTCCCTGCTAACCCTGCAATGGTTTCTGAGAAATGCAACCCATGTCTGTTATGAGGTCATGGAAATGAGAATACCTCCCCCATTTATTTTTCCCAGTCTTCAGGTCACTTAAAAAAAAACTATAACTCTGATATTAAGTGTGGTACAGATAGATTCAAGTTTTTCTGTTTGTTTTTCAACAAATCCGCAATATGGTCTGCATCTAGAGACATTGATGAATCCCTTCAACAATACATATTTTCAGTTTCTAAAGAAAAATTATCAATGGTTTTAGATTTTTCTGCAAGCTTTAGACTGATTTCTTATCTTCTGTGTGTTTGGTAATAATCTGTGTCTATGTCTTTGCACTATTTTTAATCTTTTGGGTCCCCTACCTACATTTTGTCACCTCTGATTTCCCTCCTTGGTAACAACAAGTGTTATTGGATTCTATGTTCATGGTTTATAGCTTTTATTTTACCCCACTTTTCAAAGTGATCTTTTTCTATCAGAGGCTCCATCTGCCGATTGATTCTGATTTCCCTATTGAATCCTCCCTGACCTTCTTCAGTAGCGTTTTGAACCATTTTCCCCCAGTTTTATGTGAATCATGCCTTTTTTTTTTTGTCATTACTTAGAAAATATGTAAGCGTTGGCTTATGATTCCCTTTACCTTTTAATAGCCTTCAGTGTCAACCCCAACTTCACCAGCGAGGAAGTGCTAAAGTGGCTCCATAGCAACCACCAATTTGCTTATTCTTTTCTAAGGTTAGATGACACTTGGCACTTTGGCCTTTATGCTGGAGAATTATAGAGAAAATGTTTTAGATGTTACTGTTCCTAAACCTTATTTTCAAAAGTTTTCCTAATATAGTGTAAAGTTTTAAATGTTACTGTTCCTAAGCCTTTTTTTCAAAAGTTTTCATTATATAATGTGAAAAAAGAACTAAATTTGGGTTTATGTCTCAACTGGATCACTTATTAGTTTTGTTACCTTGGGCACCTCAATTTACTTCTGAATATTTCAACATCCTCACATTTAAAGTGGGGGAGCAGTAGTTACATTGCTACTGCCAAGGGACTGTTATTAGGAACAATTGAGATGAACTATGTAAAGCACCCTGTAAAATAGAAGGTAGTGTGTATTCAGGCAAAGTAGAGTTAAGAATTATGTACTCTGATTGTTCTCAATCAATCCTAATACTTTAATTTCTGTAATTAAAGGCTTTAAAATTCCTGTCTCTGCTTATAAGCCTCAGCGCCATATCTCATTTCTTTTTCTCTGTCTCTCCTTGAGTACTCAGGAGCTGGTCCTAACTTTGTTTCATTTGGCATTTTTTAGTGCCCAGGTCAATGAGTGCTCCAGCCCTGCCCAGATATTTTTGGTGGACAGGATCCTAGATGTAGTAAATAACATGACTTGTCTCCAATTCTTCACCTCTCCTTGCACCCATTCTTTGCCTCGACTCCAGGTTTAGCATTGTGATTTGCTTTGGCTCGTAGGGTATTAGCAGATGTGATAGAAGCAGAGCCTTGAAAACTGTGTTTATAACTGAGCTTGCTCTTTTGTGCCTTTGTTAACACCATGTGACCATGCCCAGGTTAGCAGCTGGTCTCAGGAAGAGGAAGAGGGACAAATGGACTAGAATGGAATGTTCCAGTCACCCCAGTTGAGGCGAGCTTACATCAGCCAACAATCAGCTGACCCCAGATATGTCAGCCTCCCCTGCCAAGATCAGCAGAGCCACCTAACTGGCCCCCAAGAATGTGAGTGCAGATATTTATTGTTATATAGTTATCAAGTTTTATGGTTGTTTGCTGTACACTTTATTTGTAGCAGTGGAAAACAAATACAGTAGGTGTCATAACCATCCAAGTCCCTACCTTCAAGAACAGTAGTCTCGGAGCTTATGATCCTGTGAAAGTATTGTGGTAGGCAAAACTGAAGTTTCATAATTAGGAGAGGTCTAGGGAAGTAATAACTTAAATGCTATTAAATGTATTTTAAATGCACAGAATCTTCAGTATGAAAAGCCTCTTCTGGAATTATATACTCTGAATCACTTTCAGTGATTATTATAATCTCTTGAATTATAATTATAATCTCTTGAATCACTTTCAGTGGTTGAGAAGAAATGACCAGGACATTGTGGTTTGCTAAGACAGAACCTCATACAAGTGCTATGCTATTCAGAATGCATCACTTTTAAAAGTTTTGTATGGAGCTTCTTAGTCTGACATTAAATGTATTTTTACATCCATTTCACTCCTTTCATTTTCAGCGAATGCCAGAAAAATGCTTGTGTAACTGCTGGCCTCTTCACAAAATTTTACAGCACTAAAGGACACATTTTTGTAGACCTGATCTCTGATCTATGCATTAATAGGTTAAACATATTTGATTTCTCTGTTCAGCCCTCACAGACCACTCAGTTGGTCTACAAAAGGAGAGAGCAATATGTGGTTTGGGTGGAAAGATAACATGAAGTGTTCATTGGTACTTACCTACCTCTACATACTTTTAATCCTGTGTCTCTATCTCATTTCATTATGTCAGAAGACATGTGAGGCTGACATTCCACGTGGTGTGGCAGGGAGTATACAGGACAGTGGAGGTTGTCAAGAGGACATGGAAATATATGTCAGATTTCTGACTTTTAAAGTTAAAAGCCTTAAATCGTTATTTTGATATTTTTTCCTTTTAATCTCCTTGCTGTCCCCCCCACCCTCAACAGATAAAGATTCTCCCAACTAAAGAGAGGGAAGGAGGTTGGAAACTGAAAAAGAGAAACAATTGCTGTAAAACCAAGTCCCCATTTTGAGCCAAGTCCCAAGTAATGGGCCAAGCAATGGGCAAAAAGTCTATAAAACCCCTAGATTAAGTGTCATGGTAGAAGGAACCAGTGCTGTAGAAGACATTGCTACAATATACTAATATTTGGGCCCCACTTTCCTGGGTATCTGGGACATTGTTACTTCCCCTGTCCCTTGAAGTTGGGCACGGTCCTGTGACTTGCTTAGCCAATAAATTGTTAATGGAGGTGACAGAGATCATTTCTGTATTGAAGCATCTAATTGCTAGAGCTTAATTTTCCAGCCTGCTTCTTTTTTTACTAGTTTGGAAGACTGAGCTAATGTATGAAAGATGTTGTGTTCTGGACTTGAAGTAAATTTTATATGAGTAAGAAATGAAATTTTGTTGATCTTTTGGGTTTATTACTACAGTATAACCTTCCCTGTTCTGAGTAGGATGAGTGTTTTTGTTTCCCATCTGGATGGCTGGAAGAAAGAGATATCACAAAGGTTCTCATGCCATTCATAATGGGGCAGTGGAACAGACAAGATTGCATGGGCTGTCAGAGGTAGAAAGGGCTTGATGACAGGTCCTAAATGTCCCATTGTCTTGGAATAATGTGGGATAGCAAGTGAACCTTCCTCATGTCCCAAATAAGGATGCGTATTTTTGCAGAGAGAGAAGTCTGGATAGCCAAAGGGTTCTCAAGGTCATGACAAGGGGATGCAACTCTAAGTTGTGGCATAGGTTATTTAGTCTGAGACCAGATAAGTAGGATCCCATTTGTAGGGTGACAACACTAAGAATCAGATATTGTGGTTGCATATATCAGTGGGCGTCAGCTCTGGACAACCACAGAGACACTTCCTCATAGATACTACATTACTATGCAAACACTTGAGTTAGATTCAACCCTAGAGAGAAGAAAGAAAGGGAAAAATCTGTTCCTATATTGAGTATAATACTGAAATAACTTAGAAAATACTGAAGTGGTTATAGGAGTGACCAGATTCAATTTTCTATCAGGAAGCATGGAGTGCTTGGGATAGAAATTACTTCAGTTAGAAAGAAAAAAGTTCTGTATTTGCAGATCTGAGCTGTGTCTGTGAAAATCATGCATACCTCATATTCTTGTGAAAGGACTGAACAGAATTTTGAAAGAATGGGATTTAATGATTTTGTAGAGAGACAAAGCCATGCTATTTCTCAACTTAGTTATCATTGTTATTGGTGAGGAATTATTGATGCCTCACCCAATTAGAACCCTGCTGGACATCTTGAGAACCTGGATCTGACCATTACCATTGGACATTGGGCTATACCTACACAGCTGCTCCTATGTGGTTAGTCTCTATGGTTCAAGCTCTTAGCTCTCTGCTTATTGTGGTGGGTGGTTGTCTAGCCAAGTGTCACCTGCCTCAGGGATAAAACTGTGGGATCAGATCATTTTGCCAAATGATTACACTGCCCAATGACTCTTGGTGTGCAGTGGCCCATAACATTAGACACTGATATTAATGTGCCAGATTATTTTGTTGGTTAGTGCTTCCTTATTTGCCAAAAAAAGTATTTAAAATCTGTACACGAGATTAGGATACATCATTCATGTCATGCTACTCATTTGATAATATAAAATTAGAAATATAAAATTAAGTTGTCAGTGCTCTTAGATTAACTGGTTAAAATAATCCTTTAAATGACAAGAATGTGGCAAAAAAGAAAAATAGCATGTCTGGATTGTTATAAAAATCTCAAAAGGAATTGAAACATGAGCAAACTGTTTTGTAAGCATATTAACATAGGGTCTTTATTAAATCTACTTAACATGAGGAAGATTTCTACACACCTATAGGTGAGAAAACTGAGATGCAGAAAAGTAATTTTTTAAAAAATTACATAATGAATAATAGAGCCTTTTTTTTTTTTTTTTTTTTTTTTTTAAATCTGGGCTCTTTCTACTTTAGCACATTTTTATATAGACTTCATACTACTTCATTTGGTGGTTTGGATTTCTTCCTTTTCTTATTAGTGCTCCTGATAGGTAAGAATGCTTTAGATAGACTTAGATGAATATCAGCAGTTTTTTCTTGGCTGGATTGTGGTGTGCGGAGGCAGCCTTGGATGCTGAATTAGAGAAACAAAATCCTCATTTACATTTGCTTAAGGCAGTGGTTCCCATACTCGGTGTGTATTAGAATCACCTGGAAGGCTTTAAACCCTATTGATACCTAGGACCCACTTCAGTCCAGTTCATTTTGAATCCCTAGGGGTACAGCCTGAGCATTTAAAAAAGAGCCTAGGCAGTTCTAACATGTAGCTGGGGCTGAAAACAACTGGTTTAAGTTAACATTTCAACACATTGAAAATCAGATTTTAACAGGAGAAAGCAATTAGCACAGGTGCTAAGTCAACGTGCTAAGCAATCTGTGATATCAAAACAAGTAATCATCAGTAGGAGGTAAAGAAAAGAACTCTAATCAGTCATTAAGAAGGACCACTGGGATCTGTACCTCAGGATGTTTTTCCGGAACTTGAGAAATGAATGAGCGCTTAGTTTCAGTGCTGGCATTAAAATCTCTTATTATTTCAGATTTTAAAAATGAGAAGAGGGAAAATAAATGAGGAAACTCTGTGGGGACTGGTGCTTTGCAAGTTTCCTGTGCTTTCATGTTTGCGAAGCAAAGTGTTTGATTAGGATAGAATGTCTGCATAGCAATAGAACTGCAATCAGAGAGTAAGCCTCGTGTACCAGGCACATGCTCAGTGCTGGGGGAACTCAATGAAGCCAATTCTTGCCTGAGAGGAATTTACATTCTATCTGGAAAGACCTGACATATATCAGGAGTGAACTTGAAGTGATATGACTGGTAAAACTTAACTCCTTATTTAAAGTCATGTCTTGTGGTTAAAAGGGTGTTACAGTTAATTATGGTAGGACACCCCATATGCTAAATGAATGCTACACACCTTATTTAATTGTGAAATATAATTGCAAAAAACAAAATTATCTTAGCTATCATCTCCTGTCTCTTTGCCTTATCTATGCTTCCATTGAATACCAACTCATGTTGGTTTTACCTCTTTGATATTACTAAATTCATCCTTTTCCCTTTATCTTCAGTGTGTTTAGTTTAAGCATTTCTTTCCTGTACTATAGGAATAATCTTGTACCTGCTTCTACCTTTTTTGAATTCTAGTCACTCTCAGGCTAGAGAAGCCACAAGATGGCTCCCCATTGTATTCAGGAAAATATTTAAGATCTAAAGCATGGCATGCATCCTTACTACTCCAAGTATAATTCTCAGATGAGCTGCATTTGCCTCATCTGGCAGCTTGTTAGAATACAGAATCTCAGAGGCTCTACTTCATACCTCTTGGACCAGAACCTGCATTTAACGAGATCCCTAGATTACTGGTGTGCACAATAAAGTTTGGGAAGCACTTGTGTGTCCTGGGTCTTTTATGATATGGCTTCAGCCGACTTTTCTTCCTTTCTTCTCTTGGCCATTGTATGTTCCAGAAATATCAAACATACCTCAGAGAGACTGTGATTTTCAACACTGTCCTGGCAAATACCAGCTTTTTCTTTAAAGATCTCTCTCTGGAGCAATTTCTTCTATGAAGTTTTTCCTGTCACTTCCTAGACAGTTAATCCTGCCCTCCTCTGCTGACTTTCATTGTGTCTGGAAAAGTCTAGTGTTGAAATTGCTTCTTTACCTGTAGCTTTTGTCCACCAGACTATAAGCTCCTGAAATCAGGAGTTATGTGTTTCTCATCTTAGTTTTTCTGGCTTGTTGTAGAAGGCCAGGCACATGACACTCAATTAGTATCGCTCAGAATTTGGTGTGATAATAGCCTTTACCTGAGGATATAATTCTGCTTCAGTGTCTGATGTCTGAAGAAGAGAATTCTTAAGCTATCCAAGTCCTCATAGGTTGAGGTTAGTATTAATTCTTTTCAGTAAAAACCAATGGGCATTCATATTTTTCCTATGTAATAGCTTTCATTTTTATCCACAGTGCCTTTATTTCGGCCTAACTTTCTGAATTGGGCTTCTTGGTTATATCTTAGTTTTATAACTTGGAGTTGTAACATGGCTCCATTATCAACAGGAGAGTGAGAAACGATGTGCCAAGGCTCATCTGACCTAATTGTCCTTGGGGCTGTTAGCCTTCTGCTCTTTCCTTGCTACCTTTGGACGCTGGAGTCTTTTGTTAGTCTGCTTATGGTTTCATCTACCTAAATACCTTCCCATCTTCTTTTTCTCGGATACTCTGCCTATTGTGTGATTTTTTTTTCTTTTTCTCCATAAACTATCCAAGTTTTCCCAAGGACAGGGTTGCCAGGTTTAGCAAATAAAAATAGAGGCTTCCCAATTAAAGTTCAATTTCAGACAAACAACAAATAGTTTTTAATATGTATATCTTCCAAATTTTACATGGGATGTGCTCATACTAAAAATGCTATGTCATTTATCTGAAAGTTACCTTTAACTAGACATCCTATTATTTTATCTGGCAACTCCTTCAAGGGCTTAATCTTTGAAAAATTCACACCCTTTATAGTCCCTGAAAGGACCTAGGATACTTACCAACTTGAAAGAGAAAGGGAAAAATCTAGACAGACACAGTCAAACATTAAGATTTCATGATATTATCCAGTCAGAATAACTATGTTTAGTGTATACAAAGCACTCATTTCCAAACAAAAGAAAACATTTTAGTGGTATATAGAAATTTTGGTGACCTTTATAAATTTTGTTTTTAGTGACATTGGTTTCAGTAAAGTTGGGAGGCAGTAGAGAGAGACTAGCAGTTAAAAGTGTACGTTATGGAGTCAACCTCTTAGGTTCTTATTCTGAGTCCACCACTAATTGTGTAACATTTGGGTAGGTCACTTCTTTTTCTGGTCCTCAGTTTGCCTTATTTGTAAATAGAGATAATGGTTGTATCTACCCAACAGGGATTTTATGAAGATTGAATGAGTTATTCCATCTCTCTGACAGGTGGTAAGCTCAATAAAAGTTTATCTACCAATACTGTCCCTACTACATCATTACTAAATGATGATCTCTAGTCAGCATGCTGAGTTCATCCTCGGAAAGCCAGGAAGCACTTTCACATTTGCATAAGAGTATATTTGAGAGGTTGGAGCAGGACTTTCTTTTCTTTTCTTTTCTTTTCTTTTTTTTAATTTTTTTTAAAGTATAGTTAACACACAGTATATTAGTTTCATTAGACATATGTTTGGTATGAACTTTGCCTCCAGGCAATTCATATAAAAATCCACTGGTCTTCCTCAGCCCTGCTGATTACCACTGACTTGAGTTGTGTAAAACAAAGTCATGCAAAATAGTCCTATACTCCTGAGATCCAAGAGAATAGGACTCTTTTCACGTGTATTTCGTGTCTTTATCAAAATGAAATGTTTTTAAGTGGAAATGTTTTTGCTTTTTAAAAAGTATACCGAGAACAGGGTGGAGAAAATACAGTAAATGGCCCCAAGACTCTATGATTGTGCTAACCTTATTTTCCAAATAAATTAAAAGACAGATGTGCCGACAAAGGAGTATTTTATGGATTTTAAATTCATACTGAATGTATTCATTTGAACAATTTTAAAATTAAATTAACAAGTGCCTTTTATTTAGAATTTTAGAAATTTAAATTCATAAGTAATCATCCATAGCTACAGAAGAAAAGGCAATGAAGATAAATAAAATAGAGGAAAAAATCCAAAGATTATATGACATAAATACTGGAAATATTTTGTTGTAGGTATATGATGTTTTAAGTAACTGGTATATCTACATAGTATATAAATAACTAGTAATCATATGTATGTATTACATACATATATATATATGAAATCAGTGAGTTACCTTACTTAATTTTTTTTACCTGATTTTGTCACTTAACTTTGTCTTGTAAACATAAATTATTTTTTATTATTTGCAAAATAATACAGTAGTCCAAGACAGTCTTAAGAATTCTGATATTCATGGCTAATATACAGGTGAATTTGATCATGTTCCAAATGATCTGCCTAATACTTTAGCAAGTAACAAAACCAGTAAAATTTTCATAAGACAATATATCAAATGTTCATGTTTTTGTAATACTAAAATAAAAGCAGCTATCATTATTTTATGTTTTTGATAAATTTAATGCCCTAACTCCTTCATTTATTTGTTTATTTAGTTATTTCATCAGTCATTTATCATTGATGTCATTATAGGCACTAGAGCTCAAAAGCTTGCAGAGGTCAAAATCTAAGGGGCATATAGATAATAAATAAATATACAAACGAATTAATACATAATTAAAATTGTAATAAGAAAAAAATGTGTTCTGTTTACAGGCAGTAATCTAATCTAGAAATTAGTGATCAGGGCAGGCTTAGACATAATACAGGAATAAGAAGTTTTATACTTGTTCAACATCTCTCTCTCATCAGAAACCAGTGAAGAAGGTTTTATTATATCCATTTTACAGATGTACAATATGAGACTCACAGAAGTGAAACATAACAAGTTATGCTACTATGAAATCAAGTTGTGGTATAGGAGAGCAATTTGAAATGTATGTTTTGGTTGTTTTGACAGCTTATCCACTAGGGTAATTCCTGTCAGTTGGGTTTGTGCAATGCCAGAGTAGCCTGGAGTGATTCCTGGGGGTCAGAGTCACTAATTGTCCATAATTAGTAGTGATAGGCTCTGTTCAATTTTCCTTTCCAATCTTTTGTACAATTATTTAGGATACCACTCTGAAATGCATTTTAATAAGATACAGAACTATTGACTTTAGGAGACATTTAAGAATATTTGGGTACATCGAGTGTGCTTTAGGATCCTTCACAAACATGAATTTGGGCTTCCGAGCTTTTGGGAAGGTTGGAAGAACAGAGTTCAAGGTCATCAGTGTTGCCAAACACCTGGGATACAGTGATTACTATGTAAGGCAGCACATGTGCTTGGGCAATCGATGGGGCAGCAGACAGAATCAAGATCCTGTAGCGGAGAAATAAATCCCAAAACAGGAATCTAAAATGTACACCTGAATGGGTGCTCATATTCCACAGGTTTAGAGATTGGCCTCAGAGCACCCATGACCAGGACTAGAATCTTTCTCAGAAAACTGTGTTGTGTATGACTTAACACAGATGTTTGAATAGGTGATGAAGTCTCAAGGTTTTGTTCCCTACGACATCATGATCATAGTGTATTTATCTTAGATAATTTCCAAAATAGGCATTTTTGATTTTCCACCATGATTAGAAATAAAAAGAAAACCTGATCGTAATGTGTCTAATTAAAAACTCTATCTTATTGAATCCTGAGAAAACATGCTAATTAGTTGTAAAGGACTGTTGGCTGTAAACCCGTGGAATGTTAGAGGATATTTTTCCATGTGGAGAAGTTTTGGAACTGTGGTTATGGATGACACTGGAGGATTTTGCCCTCCTCCCTTCCTGTAGTTAGGAAGATTGAGAAGGAGCTGCTGATACTCACTTCTACAGAAAGCTTACCCGTATGGAGAAGCCACCTGAGTAGAGTGCCATCCTGCTACCATACCGAGGGCCATCATGACTATTTATTAGCCATGAGGCCCACTGCATTGCTTTTAGGCAACTGAGACACCTACATCTTAACACTGAAATGGTTAATTAAATCCTTAGGGACTGGGGGTGTGTCTTAGAAACCCTCTAAGCCTCTTGTTAGTTAAGGGCAGGGGCCAATGGTATTTTGACCAGAACTGGCCTTGAGAACTGAAAAGCCATTTATTGATACAACCTGTAAGGCAATGTAAGATTAGCTGGTAGAAGCCACTGTGTAATAGTGATTATGGACCTAGGGAAGTTGGATGTAAAGAAAGTAGCAAATTCCATCCCAGGTCACCTTTAAGTAGATATTATAAATCTTTAAATACAAGTTACTTTTCTTCTCAGTAGGAGGCTGGTGAAGATGGCTAAGGTGACTCCCATTTATAAGGAACTGGTGTAAAAGATCCTGGCAGTTATTGTTCCTGGTAATCAGTTCCTTCTCTACTATCCTGAAATGACTTTCAAGGTAGTTCATAAATAGGTTTACAGTTATTTTATGGCTTACTGTTTAATAGTAACTCCCCAGTCTGAATTTTGTTCGATGTATTTTACCTTATGAACAGGGCTTAATTTATTGGCTCTATTAGACACGGATACCAAGTTAGAGAAAGCATTGAAATAGGTGTTTTCTTATTGTGTAAAATATACCTGCTGGATTTTTAAGCTCAATTCTGTTACCTTGCATTTGTCAAGAGCCAATTCTATATTTTCCTGAAAAAGAATAAAATGCGATATAATTCTAGTACCTGGTATATATTAGGCAACCAGTGAACATTTGTTTAGTGACAATTTATTTGAAAATTTATTAGTTGCCTACTCTTACTAGACACGTGAAGTCAGCACAGTCAGTACTCATACTTCTATGGATGAATCAATAACTTTACTCACAGTCATTATTACCTATGGAGGAAATATTTACATCCAGATAATGGCAGAACTAAGTGGAATAAGATGAATCTGTGATAGCTAAAAGCAGAGTTTAGTTAAAATACTCAGGAGAGAAATATTATTTCCATCTTAAAGTAATAATGATAAACTTCATGGAGAGGGTTATCTCTGTCCCCCTACACAGTATACTACCAACTTTTTTAGAGTGTTGTGCGTGAACATAAATGACATCTGTCACCTCACTGTGACATCAGGGCTAAAATAAAGATTTAATATTGGAGCTGTCCATATTTATTTTTCCAACATCATTGAAAGGTTGATGAGCTTTTATGTTTTTAATCACAGAGCTCCTTAGTCTTGAGTCTGAGCTTGAATTGAGCTGTCCTAGATGCTCATAATAGCAGATACTTTCTCTACACAATAATGTAAGTTAAAGGAGAGGAAAGTAAGGAAGATGGAGAGGGAGAAAGAGAGGGAGAAGGAGAAAATGAGAGAAGCAGGAGAGAAAACCTCTTTACAGTGACTTCTGGAGTTCTCTAAATGCACAATAGTGATGGACTGTTAAGCAGGATTTGGAAAACTGATACAAATGAAGGTTATTGTAAAGCAAGGTCAATCACTTCTAATCTAATGTTAAATGAAATAAAGCCAGATTCTAAAAACATATGCAAAAAACAATAACAACTATTATAAAACACCTATAAGAAATTTTGTATAGTAACATATTGGAGGCAAATACATAAAATCATTAATAACAATTGCTTTAGGTTGGAGAGGCAACTGTTTAAAAATTATTTTAACAATGATCATATTTTTACTATGAAGATAAACTTTATTTATATAAAATAGGGTTGACATTTAAGAGAGAAGCCTTGCAAGGAAATGAGTCCCCTTCAAGGCTGCACAAAGAAGGAGGGGAATTTGTTTTACTTAACATTATACATTTTGTATAGATTATGGAGAAATGCTTCAGTTCCTAATCACACTGTACTGCTGTTTCCATTTGATGTGCACTTGCAATACCAAAAGGTTTCCTGAGAATGTTCTGAAATAGTTCTAGTCTTAACTGGTTCGAGGTCATACAGTTCAGCTCTGGATCCACGTCTCATTGGAGACAAGTTCAGGAGAGCACAGAACTGACTGCTCCTGGAAGCACCACGTTGTTGAGGTACAGAGAGAGCGCAGTCAGCGCTGGGATTGGCTGGCGTGAATTGTGGAGAAGGTAGCTAAGGACAGACTTCTCCAGCTAAAGTATCCACTAGCATTTGAGATCCTCGGGGAGAGAAGTCTACCTGAAGTCAGCCAGTAACATGTTTCAGGTGATAAAAAGATGCTATGTTGGGATATTGTATCACCTCTTGCCTAGATATAGTTGACTCTGCATTAGGATAAAGCAAACACAATAGCACCTAAATTCCATTTTCTAATCTGTCCTCCAGAAGAACATACTAGCAGTTAAAACTTCTCATTAATAAGTTCAAATTATAACACATAGTGTATTTATAATATAAGCTTTTTGGATAATTATGATGATGAGGGCCAGATTGAGTTCTTATTATAGAAATGGTGTATTTATAAAGGTTCCCTTTGTACCTTCAGATCTAAATTAGCCCTTTTATGTCACATGGGCCAAAACTCTAGAAACTCAACCTATTTCTTGCCAGAACATATTAAAAGTTCCTTTTTTGAGTAAAACTTTGACCCTTATTTTGATCCCTCTGAGACATACTTATATGTGAGAGTCTTAGTCACATTGGCCCCAACAAGGCTGAACTTAGTGCTTGCTTACAGGACTCCAGTAAATGTTTATTAAATGAAATAAACAAATCCCTTTTTTTTTCCTTCCTGTCTTCCTAACAGTAGCACACTGTACTCCTCTATTAAGATTTTATCGGAAGTGGCTTGGTGGCTTTACCATGGCTGGATTGACTGCCATGCCCCTTTTAGACTCTCTTACTTTTTGAGGAGTACAGGCTTTACTTTTCCTTACCCTTCTTACTTCATGTTCCTGACCCTTCTCTATACATTGGATTCTGTTTACTGTGAGGCTTTCAGATGTGATGGTATGGTGTGTCTGTGGTTCGAGCACAGATGTTTGAAGAAGACTTTGGAGGGAATATCAGCATGATTTCATTTCTGAAGGGACTAGCATCTCGAATTCTGCCTTAAGTCACCTTAACCCAATTTAAAGCCTTCTTGTCCTCATAGCTTTCATAGATCAGCAGCATGTGTCTTGCCTAGCCATCAAATCTAATAAGAGCAGACAGTCTTGTCTCTCTGATGGTTTCTGTGTAATCATCCGACATCCATGTGTCATCTAAAACAGAACCTTTTATCAGGTTAGGAAAGTGAAATTCATGAGCTTAAAGAGAGAGGACATTCTCAGAGGAGTTGCGGCCATACCAGAGTTATGCTTTCTTCAAAAAAGAGCTACACAAAAGCTGCACAGCTGGTTGGAGCAACACAAGATGCGTTACTGACACCCCTCAGAGGCAGCATCTGAGACCGCTGGTCCATCTGGCTTTGGAAGCAAAGATTTGACCACCTATTAGTGCATCTCCTGGCCTGGACATTGCCCTTTGGCTGAACCCTCCAAACACTGTGTTTCTGCTGTTGCTTTAGACTTGAGTGTCATATCAGCACTTTTTTTCTGTTATTGCACTGGCCACCTTTGGTTCAGATGCCACAGTGCCATCCTGATAAGTGAAAAATCAAGGAAGAATAAGCAAAAAAATAAAACAGACTGGGAGTCACAGCAAAGCATAATTATTATTGGGATATTAATCCTGAAAAGAGGAGTTTCTGTGTTGAAAAGATACTGTGTTAGGATGTATCACCTCTTGCCAATGTGTAGCTGGCTCTGTATTAAGATAAAGCAAAACAATGGCACCTAAGTTCTATTTTTTTTCTTATGTCCTGCAGAACATACCAGTAGTTAAAACTTCTCATTAATAAGTTCAACTTGTAACACATAGATTCTATAATATAGGCCTGTTTGAATAATGATGGTAATGATGATGCTAAAGGTACCTACAAGGTTATAACCTAGGCATTTTACATATTACTCTGCCTTCATTACTCTAAAGAAGCCTATATAAGGAGTAGAAAATGATCCCTACTTTACAGATAACAGAGCTGAAGCTTAGAACTGAGGTCACACAGCTAGTAAGTGATGGAAACAGGTAGTCTAATTAAAGACCCTTCATACATCAGTTGGTGTTTTTTAAGGGAAGTAATCATAAGAGATGTGGAATAAAGAAGCTGGTAGAGTCTAAGGAAGGCTGTTGCCTCTGCATCTTTAGGGTGGGACTAAAGTTGCTGTTGATAAGTAAAGGGTATTTATTATAAGAATACAGAGGTATTTTATGGGACTTTGAGTCCCAACAAGTGCCTGTAATCAGTGATTGGCAAGTCATGAGGAACCAAGGTGATAGTTCACAGTGTGTCTGTCTTTGTTTCTCAATATTTCTTTCTTCCTCTCTCCCTCCATCTCGCTCTCTTTTTTTTTAACCTTTCTTTCTCCCTCCTTCTCTCTCGTAGCATGGAATTTTGTCTCTATTTCTCTCCAGGTATCTGCTGTATCTTCTCCTTACAAAAACTGATTTTTTTCTTCCTTCTTTGTGCATATGGTAGAAGATAGACAGTTCTATAACTACCAGATAGATCAAATGTCAAGTGATGAACAAAAAATGACTTAGGGCTATGAACCCTAATTCTGGATTCCAGGGATACAGGATCTCATTGACCCAACTTAGATCATGTATGCAATCAACTCTGACTAGGGAAGAGTATAGCGAAGACAAGGAGGGTCATGTGTAGGCAGCCATCTTGAAAAGTAAGTTACAAGCAGGATCATTCTGGCACTATATAAAGAATGGATTACAGGAAGTGATAATGGAAACAGGGAGAACAATTAGAACACTATTGCATTTGCTCATTTCTGTAGTTTGGGTCAGTGTAAGGTGGTAGAGGTGGTCAAATTTTGGATATTTCTGAAAGTTGATTTGACAGGGTTTGCTACGTGCTTCTGAAACTAATCAGGCAAGAGGGCTGAGATTGTACTTTTTAAGCCAATTTATTCGTTTCCAAGTAGATGTGAAAACTACCTCAAAAGAGTTACATTCGATCTGAACTTTCATGGTTTTAAGGTAATTGTAGAATTGCTATAGAGCTATAACCCAACTCTACTTCCTGAATTCATGAAAAGTAAACTAAAAATCAGAGAGATTAAGGGATTATGAAATCTCTCCTTTTAAATTTAGTTACATTTTTAACCATAATCTCTCATCAAAATTGTGTAGATCTCTTTGGAATGTATTTAGAAAGGAAACTCAGTAATCAGAACTCCACTTGGCAGATTGGTTAATCTTCAATTTATCAAGAGAATTGGTATTAAGCTAAATTATTCTCACTCTATCTTAAAATAACTACTTTCCCTACTGAAAAGAACATACATTTAAGTTGACAATCTTTTAGTTCTGATTCTGTAGATGCTCTAGTTTGAACATACGAACATACGGTGATTATACTTACCACCTGTGCTGAAATTGTTGCAAACACTGGGAATCTGAGACCAAATGTCAGTTTCAAGTTTGATATTTATTGGCTTCAGTAACTGTTTCACATAACCTTATCTCAACCTTAAAATAGTTTGAGATTATTACATTTGTCTGAGTGTTAGTAAAAAAGTCATTACATCATGGTGGAGGATGGCATTTGAGCAATTGTGATAACTTGTTTCAGTTCTAGAATATTATACTTTTCTTTGTCGTCTTGGGGCTTTCTAAACCACTAACTTTTCTCCTTAATATATTGTAATAAATATTTTTTTTGTATTTTTTTATTTTCCTTTTTTATAATTTCATTATCTTATGTGAGTTTAAAGTCATTTACAAAAAGAGAAAGAGTAAAAGATTCTCCTTAGGCTCCAACACATTTAAATTTTAGTACTGAAATACTTTTATGCTGTTCTTATTTTATTGTACCTATTAATATTTATGTATAGTTAAATTCCCTTATAATATTTTCCAAGAGACCAAGCTTTAATATTATAGGCAGAACAATGTGAAATGTATAATATAGTGGATGTTGAGGCAATTTACAATAGTTAGCCTGCAGGTAAGACACTTTTTAGCATAATACATCAGAAAAAAATATATCTCATCTTATTGCACAGATTTGAAATGGCCACTATAGCAAGCAGGTTTGAAAAAAATGCGTGTAAGCTTTAAAGGGAAGAGTAGTATAGAATTAATAGAATCAAGGGCTGAAGTGGAATACATTTAACTTGATGTTTACGGACTGATTTTTCATCAGATGTTAAAAATTTTTATGTTTGATCAAAGGAGTCTGTGTAGGTACATTCCAATTAGCTATTTTTTTTTTTTGTTCCTCCTTCATAAATGTTGAACATGAGTCATAGATACTTTAAGCAGCTTGTTCAGAGTCATTTAGCAGTGAACCACTAAAGTAACTTATGTAAATAACAATGTTTTGTTCTAATCCTTAGTTTTGCCATTATGTATTTGTACCATCGCAGGCAAATGACTTATAAGAACCTGGCCAATACTAGATACTCAGTAAACACTTGTTGATTGCCTGAAACACCAAGCCTCAGTTTTCTCATCTCTAAAATTGGCATAATAAATTCTACCCAGATAATAGCAAAAATTTATGATCTACATAAAAAAGTTTAATGAGAATGTAAACAAAAGTCATTCAGGGGTTTAGAATTCTGGCTCTAGAGCTCACTTGTCATATTATTTAAAGTAGAATGGAAAGCAAATGTCCACTTGTGGTTAGTCAATATGTGGTCATAAAAAAAAAAAGAATAGAAAGCATCATAAAAGTTATAGAAAAGGAAAAGAGGCCATGCAGAAAAAGCTAACCTTGGGAAGAGAACAGGATGACATGGGTAAAGACTGACGAAGTGCAAAGGCACGGCCCTTCTCTGCAGTGGGAGTTGGAGGATAACGTCACCCCCTTGCCTTTGAGTTCTGTGGTGCTCTGCTTCCATTTCAGCTTTTAACGTGAACATTTTTCTAAAGCAAGCCATCACATTCCTCCAGTGAGGTTGTGGGTTCACTGGTCGGTTAGTGTGCTTCCTTCATATCTCATTGCCAGCATATGGTCTATGGTGAATAACCCTTCCATTATTTGCACAGCTGTTGAGTAATATTACGTTAAAACATTACATGCACAATTATGTTCAATTATATAAAATGAATCTATTTTACCTAATGCTTATTCTCTAGGGTTTGTGCATCTTTAGTTACAGGAAGTTTAGTATGGAGTGGCAGATGGTACAACACAATGTTTGTCTGCTAATAAATTTAAATATCATGGCATGCTACGTTTTTTAGCATATATGTATCTATATTTTTTAGGCAAATGCCTCAGATTGCTTTTGAAGTAGAGAAACAACTATACTAAACTTCATGCACCTGTATCCTTCTCTGGCACGGTGATGTGATTTTGGTGCTGGAGGGCAAGCGGCATCAAGCCATAACATTTTCTCCTTTGTACTTTGGCCTGTCCCTCTTCCCCAAAGACACCAGCTGTCAGAGGCACTTCTGTGACACTGCTCTCTGTCCTTTCTCTAATACTGCTTTTCCAGTTCCCTGTTCTTGCCAAGTGATAATGATGCTGCCACCACATCTCTTTCTCAGCCCAGTTTACCTGGCTGAGGGCTACTCTTCTTGCAATGGTTCCAGCAAACCCTTTAGTGATGCGCTAGTAGTACTGCATTTTTCTTTAATCCTATCCCTTTTGAAACATTCTTCCTATTCTTTTGACTCAGGCTTTGGTTGGGGGAGGCAGGTATTTGTATTCAACACCCAGACTATGGGACAGGTATAGTCTCTGTGTTACTGAGAAAGCAGAGTGCTTTTTCTCTAGTTCTTTCCTCCTGCCTTCTTCCCTGAAAGGAAGTATTTCTCACTACCAGTCTGCCTTTCTGGGAACTTGGTATTCTTATGCTTTTAAAGCCCTCTGTTCTGAAACTGTCTGACCAATGGGACTCAGATTTCATTTCTTTGAGACTAAGGGGTCACTTTTTACTTGGATCTTGAACTGCCATGAGAACATCATGCTTGTGAAGTCATCCTGCTTCTTGCCTTCGGATTTGGCAAATTCCTGTCCATCTCTGATTGCATGGGCTGTAAGACTTCCAAGATCACGTTGCCTTTGAAGGGTGCCAGAGGATCCCTGAGAAGCTCAGGTTTGCTCTGTAATCAGTGACAACATACCTGAACCCCAAACGGTGCTCCACGTTCAGCCTGCTTTGAAAGTCTGTCTTTGTTCTCTCCATCTTCTAAGGTCCTCTACTGAGCAACTTCTTTGTGAGAATTCCTCTGTGTGAAGACGTGTACCCCATCCCCCTCTCTTTGAAACTACTTCCCTGTTCTGATTAGTGACAAAATTCCATAGATGGAGTCAGGACAATGGAATGATTAAGAGCCCAGACCTTGGGGACAGAGGTCCAGGTTCGAAACCGAATTCTGTCCTATGTTGGTTTTCTAACCTTGGTCAAGTTTTCCTTTTTCCTGAGCCTCAGTTTTCTCATTTGTAAAATGAGGATAATAAATTTTACCCAGAGAAATGTGGAAATTAAACAAAATAAATCACTTAAAGCTTTTACCATGGTGCCTGGCACAGAGTAAACACAAAATAAGCAGCAGCTATTATTACAATGGGGTGAAATTATTTAGAAATGAAAATTTATTTATTTACTAGTTAAAAATATTAAGCTAATAGTAATAGCTAACATTTATTGAGCATATATATGTGTGTATGGCTACTACTGTCATAATGTATACATCCTTCTGTGGAGCATATGTTCTAGAATTTCTGTAGTTACCTCACAAGTTGATTTCAGTAGACCTCTGGCATCTGAATCCAGCTGTATGGAATGCAGAAGGGCACTAGCTTAGATATGGCTCTGCCACTTATTCTGGAATGATTTTAACAACTCATTTATCCTCTTTATGTTTTGGTTTCCTTACTCGCTGCTGATTGAAATAGTGCCTTCCTTTTAATGAGATAATAAAGGTGAAATGCTTGATACATAGTAGGGAGTCATACTGCTCCCCCGGCCTCCCATTCCTTTCTTCTTTACTTCCTCACTTCCTTTTCTCTACCAAAACTGACTTTGGAAATTCCTGAGATACTGCTGCGAGTTTCTAGACTTTAAGTGGAAATTCCATAGACTTTCAATTAAAAGGATCAACATCTATAACATCCGGGGAACCTCATGCTCAGAGAGGGCAGAGATTTGACTTTGACCTTGTATCTTTGTCCAATGAATAGTGATTGAGGGCAAAATGCTAGAGGAGAGTAGTAAAAGCCTAAAATGGATTGTCTTCTTTAGTAAGTCTGCATTTGCGTCTTCTTACACTGCTCTCAAGTCCTAGCACGTGCATTTCTGTGTGTTTTATCCACATTCTAGTCAAATCTGATTTAAGAAGACAAGAGATTAATTTTAACATGGATGGGTTGAAAAGAAAAATAAACAGATAACTATCAGGGTTTCTTCATTTTTTTCTTTCTTTTTAAATTAGCCTAGGTAGCTGCAATCTAGAGAAATGAGGGATGGGTGCTACATTGTCTGTGATAGGGATCATCTAGAAGTGTGCTTTGACTTTTTTGCCTTATCCTGAGTACTGCCTGAGCACTGACTGGTGTTGAAACTGCCAAACCTCTTCTCCCACACCACCAAGCTTTTGATTTTGTGATTGTCCACCCCTTAGGATATGATGGTAGGTTATTCGTGAAGAATCTCAATTCAGGTGACCTTGATGTTTTCAACCAATTCTCCAGGGCTCTTCAGTTTTTGGAACTTCTGGAATCTGACACACATCACTAGCTAATGGTCTCGTCAGCTATATGTGAACCTTCTTTTATTAAACTAATCTTCAAAATTTCCAATTTTGCTAAAGGAAGGCAACTCGTTTCTTTTTCCTGGCTGGAGGCTTGAGAGGATAGCAACCTTGTTATTATTGTTTCTCTCAGACCTTTCTTGCTTTTTGCTTTTAGTGAGAGTTTGAATAATACTTTCAGTCTCCTCCTCCCTTTCCTTTTTAAAAGACTCATCCCACTCTCCCCCACCCTGGTGCTAAAACTATGACATAATGGTGATGGGAGAGGCATTTGGACCTGACAAAGGTAGAAACGCTAGAAAGAGAAGTTCGCTTTTCAGACAACAGGAGCCTTGGGGAGGTGATGGAGTTGTCAAGGCAGTCGGAAAGAGAATCTTGTCCCGGACCAAAAAGGAGTGGAATCTACTAATGCTGGTAGAAAGTGAACACTGGCAGAATGGAAAGTCAGGACAAAGAAGATCCAGACCCAGAAAAGTCTGCTCTCAGAGTGTTGGTCAGTTATCCAGCCTGTGGCAGGAGCAACTGGGAGCTACCTTCCTGATGTTGGGTCATAGAGGGAGGTTATAGAAATGACCCATGAACTGTAATGTTATAAGAACATTGTCTGGTTGAAATTGGTTGAAATTGCCTTGGTGTAGAGTGTGAATTTGGATCTTTGGTTACTATTTCAGAGAAGAATTTTTTCATCTGTTTTAAGAGTTCAAACATGACATTTATTCCCCCCAGCTCTGTATTTATAATTGAAATTACAAGGGATAAGAATATCTCCTGATTGGAAAGGGATAGGACAAAATGTTTAAGAGCCACAAAAAGTTTATGCTGTGATACAGGGATTGCCGTACTGAGAATTTCTCTTAAAAAAATAATTCGATAAAGGGACAAAGCTTTATACACCATGATATTCATTGCAGCATTATCTGTTGAGAAGAAAATCTGAAAATTGACTAAAAGTCTAATATTAGGAAAGTATAAAATAAGTTAAGCTAATCAAATCAATTCAGTAATCATTAGGAGTTATAATTGAAGACTTTGTGACAATATTCAAAAACATATTTGTAACATAAAATAAAAACCTACAAATATTATATCAAAGTTATATCCAACTTCGTAGCATTTATTTTCATGTATAGGCAAGGATTAGAAAAATGAAAACAATCTTTGTGAGAGTGATAGAAATGTGGGTGATCTTTTTTTAAAAATCTTTTTAATGTTCTTTATTGTAATGTCTTTGCAACTAGAGAATGTTTTTTTTGACAATGCCTAGGAGGAAGTGAGGATTGGATATATGAATAAAGGATTTCAGTGATTTTTATTCCCTGATCAGGGCAACCTAATTGAGATTTTGTTTACTCTGTTCAGTAACTCCTTGTTTTTTTCCTTTGCAAGAGGCTAGGGTCAGTTATTGGGGGATTTCCAGAGTTTAAAACAAAAGCTCTTGGAAAGCCAAGGAAATATTTGTGTTTAAATGTAGTTGCAGCAAAAAGACACTGAATGTGGATCAACGAGCAATTTTCCAGTGGAGAAAAATGCTATTATTCTTGAAGATGCCAATGAGAATACCAGCTCTGCTAGATGTCTGCTTTATCTGGAGACAGTATCATGGATGAGGCTGGAGTTTTTGAACTTGAATGTTATTGAGAATGCACTAACATAGAAGTCTATCACTGGTTGATATAAGTGGAGGTTCTTCCAGAGATTTTGCAAATCTAGTTATCCCAGTTAGTAGGGGGTCATGGTCAGATGTATGTCTGAGGTGAAAGAATACACTAGCTTAGGGACAAGACTAGACCTTAAGGAATCTGTTTAAGAAAGACTGGTTTCCAGTCTGACCAGGAAATGTAGTCAAAAGTGGAAACAGCTTCCACTTTTGGAAGGAGAGTGGGTGATAGAAGCTTCCCTAGAGGTCAACACTGGTCACTTTCACTTAAACAGGTATAAGTGGGGATGGACTGAGTTGATCCATGTTCAGGAAGAGGCATTTAGTAAGAACTCTGGCCCCTCAATGTGGGGTGAAGGGAAGCACAGGGGTAAGGATAGGGTAGGCATGATGATGGAGGCTGTTTGAATTATTGTATTTCCTAAGGGCACAAAATATGCTTGAAGAACCTACAGAGAACTCAGGGCCTGACATCTGTGAGCTACCCCTCCAGTGCTTCCCCGTATCAGAGGTCTCTACCTATCCATGGCCTGCACATAGATAAATATGCATTCATTTAAACGGGTTTTCTCTTCTTTATGTGCTTCATTATATGTGTTTAGTAGGGGGACAAAGAGGAGGGGTGATTAAAAATCATCTAATTTAACACCTTAACTTTTTAAAAGAAAGTGAAGTTTAGTAAGAGGGGAAAAAAAGAAAAGAAAAAATAAAAAGCCCTTTCTATTGTCTTGTGTTTCAGGCAAGCCAAGGCCCAACTGCTAGCCCAGTGGCTGCTTGCCTCTGCCAGGCTTTGGTGCCAGCCTGACAGCCACCAGCAGGGGCTGGCATCTTTAGTTTTCCTTTTTGATTAAAAAATGTGCCTTAGGGCAGACTGACAGTGGTCTAATGCACTGGGATATGATTAGACTAAGGTTTTGGACAGGATGAAATCGTGGAGATCTGCATACTCCCAGGATGAAATATAGTAGGGGTATGAGAAGCAGCAAGTGACCTGGGGAGTAGGGGTGAGAGAGGAATTGAGAGTGTGATGACAGTGGGGAGGGTGCCATGGAGTCACCCTACTGGGAGCATAAAAGACTGAAACATTAGTTGCCCAGTTCAGTGAAAGTGGAATTGGAAATAACAAGCAAGCATCTCTATCTCATGGTACAAAAGATTGTGGCCTGAAGGTCTGGCTTACAGTGCTGAAGACTTTCCCTCTTCATCTGAGCTCCTAGGGCCTGGGCTTCTTTTGGGACCCTGGGTGATAAGTACTGGTCTTCAAAGAAGGAAGCCTTTCAGAAATAGGGCGTGGTCTCCTTTAATGAAAATTTCGACTTCTTTTTCCTTTCTTCTTCTTCTTCTTCTTCTTCTTCTTCTTCTTCTTCTTCTTCTTCTTCTTCTTCTTCTTCTTCTTCTTCTTCTTCTTTTTCTTCTTCTTCTTTTTCCTCTTCCTCTTCTTCTTCTTCTTCTTCTTCTTCTTCTTCTTCTTCTTCTTTTCTTTTTTTTTTTTTAATTTTTAGCCTTGCCCCTGTTTGTTCTTCTGATAGAGACAACTACAGATGGGACCACAATCAGCAGTAGGCAGGAGGCCAAAATGAAGGCAGTGGACCTTCTGTGGGAAATGTGGAGCCAAGAAACTTGGGTCACATGTGGCTGGATTTCCATTTCCTTTGTTTTAGGCTATTGAATCACCTAATGAGAAGGTGAGCTGCAGACTTGATGAGAACCCCAGAAAGCCTGCAGGAATGAAAGGAAGCCAAAGGCAAAGCATTTTTAGTTAGGACAGGACTGAATGGCTATTGGCATGGTAGAATGGCAGGCCCTGGGAAGCCAATTTTGACAGCAGGAAAGAGACAGCATCACACATTCAGGAAATAGAGCAGGTCCCGATGCTGTGCACAAAGGGACTCATGTGCCTTGAGAAAGCCCCTGGATTTTATCTGGGAGTAGAAATGGACCAGAATTGGGCCACTCTGGTGTCAGCCTGCAGAATGGGAAGGGCAATGAATCAGTGTGTGAAGGACTGAGATGTAGGACAACTAGACGCAGGTAATGTTATTAGGACGTTTAGCAGAAAACTGGGTGGGAAATACAAAGGCCTAACTTCAAGCAGGGAAAGCAAGGATGGAGAGGCAGGCAGTGAAGGTGAAGGGAGGATCTGGGTTTGTTCCAGGGTGAAGGAAGGGCTGCTTGGGGATCACTCTCCCCCTGGAATAAAAATTTTCTTCCAAATAATTTATTCATAAGAAACTGGAAAGAGTGGAATAAATAAATGTTATCCCTCTCTCCCAAACTAAAGTTTTAAGTAAGTTAGAAAACAGATGAGGAAGGAGAAGCAGAAGCAATCAGGAGGAAGGGCTGTCACTTCTAAATAAAACCTGAGTCTTTGGTGACAAAAACCCTTCTGGAATTATGACCACTTCCAGGAAGGTCTGAGGCTAGTGGTATGACAAATACCCCTTTCCTTAACAAACCAGGCAAGATCTAAGTCTGGGGCACAGCTAAGATTTAATGACAGCAAGGGAATAAACATATGATAATATTCAATCAAGGAGTCCAGTTTGCAGGATATTGCTGCCTGCCAGAGACACAAAAATAATCACCTCAATTCCATAATGTCCAGATTTGAGAGAAGGAGACCCAGAGGAGAAAAGCTGTGAGTCTTTCAGAAGACACTGATGACCTTTCTTCTAGCACTCACCTCTTCCCCAGGGACTGACATGCAGAATAGCATTTTCCTCCTGAGGTTACTAGATAGATGATAGGTAGATAGATGATAGATAGATAGATGAAAAATAGATGATAGATAATAAATAGATAGATAGATAGATAGATAGATAGATAGATAGATAGATAGGTAGATAGGTAGATAGGGCTTGCACGAGGAGTTCGTTATGTTTCTTGGCCCTTTCACATCTTTCCCCAAATTCAGGGGAGCTTGAAGTCTCAGGGAATGGGTCACTTTGGGACAAGGCGGACACTTAACTGTGATGTTTCTCAATATCTCAGTGACTGCTACTACTTCCAGAAAACAATTTCTAGCCTCACTTCTAATATTTGAGTGCATAGCAGAGGCTTGTGGCTAAAGGTGAGGAGTGGGAATTTCATTGGTACCTATGAGATAGGCTGTGATGTGACCTCATCTGTGAATAGGACAGCAGGAAGCCAAATGTTGGTCCTGCTACTCTCTGCGTCATGTCTGACCCCAATCCTCTACGTGAGCACAGCTGGGATCTTGGCACAGACAGAGAAAGTCTCTGTCTTGCTGAGAAGCAGATCCATTCCTGACAGGGACTGAGCTCTCCTAGGATATAAATCTAACACATCAAGGGAATGATGTTTATTTTCCCTTCTCGCCAGCAGGGTAACAGGGAGAACAGCTTTAAATCCAGATGGCTAGGACTCTGCTGGAAAGAAGAGACCAATAGCAAACCATGAAAAGCAATACAGACCCTTTTTTTTCCCTAGTCCAATCTGGCCTTTGGACCCTTGTCTAGTACTTACAAAAATAACAGTTCCCAATAATTGTTCCCTTAATTTGTGCAATGCTGTTTACATGTAGCATACCACATAATTTTCATAATAACCTGATAAGAAAGGCATTATCATCCCAATTTTACACATGATGAACTGGGACTAGAAAGGTTCTGTAAGTGTTCAAGGTCACACAGCCAGTAATTGACAGAGTTGTTATTAGAACCTTTGTCAATCTGAACTCAGTGCACAGCCCTGCCTCTCTCAGCCAATGTCTCTGGAGGACACGAAGGTCACAAGGAGAGAAGCACAGCAGCAGCTCAGGGACAGCAGAAGCTCCTCTGTGTACTGGGATGATTATGCACCCCACTTCTGGAGTATCATCTGTACTTGGTCACTACATTTCTCAGGACACCCTGAGACACCGGAGCCTGTCCCCAGCATTGCAGCTGGGATGGGAAAGTATCCAGAAATAATCCTTAGTGAGGAGTGAGTGAATCCACCAGCAGGTGTTGATATTGCCTATGAGAACAGTCAAAAAGGAATCGTGCAAACATTTGGTGAATGGGCATTTGTCTCTAGACATTAGAAATAGACCAACATATGGGCAGATTTGGGTTCACTGTAGAAAAATAATTTCTCAGAACTGGAGTTGTCTGTGGGGGAAATGGGTTGCCTCTATTTCAATGCCTGTCATGGATATTGGAAAGATGATTGCTATTATAGGAAAGAATTGGGCAGATGGCCTCCAAGGTCCCTCCTCATACTAAAATTCTAATATCCAAAGTTCTTGAAGACAGATATCATATTTCATATCCCATCTAGCTAAGTGCTTTGCCAGTTTTGTTGATTGAATAAATGAATGACAAGCTGGCCCCTGGGAGTTGAAGTAACCTGGAGAAGGTGTGTAAAGCACAGTGTTCTCATCTCACTTGTTACACACAAGGCTGAGACTGTTGCTCGGCACAGCCATGCAGGCCTGCAGGGCAGAGGTATCCTCAGGCATTTATGTGGACTGTGAGGAGAAGATCAAAGCAAAAGGACCAGAGCAGTCTTGCAGCTCTGATGGGATGCAGTTTCCATACCAGAAGCAGGCGTTCCTGCCCTTGGAGGAAGAGAGAAGCACAGCCTCTAAGGGACTCAGCCGGACTGGCCTGGAAGGAACAGGTGCATGCAAAGTCAGGGAGTGACGGAGGCTGAGGGCAGGGTCAGGAACTTATCGTCCTTGAGTTAGGGTTTGAGGCTTCAGAAAGCTCTTTGTAGAAATCTCCCTGTCTCTGGCTTCCCAGGGGCTCAAATTCTTTCATGGAGAAAAAGCCTTCATTGTACATACAGAGCTCAAAGTGTCAGATGCAAATAACTCTTGATCATCATGTGAGCTAGAGTGAAGTTGAACCTCTCTGAGGTAGGTTATGAAGGGCAGAAATGGGGAAAAGGTGGGAACATTCTGTACCCCTGAATGGAAGTGCACTGGAGGAGGAAATAGGCTGCAGGATGGCAGGAGCAATCAAGACTTCTGAGGATCACTTTTGCGCTCTCACAGTATTGCCTCAGCTAGAGAGAGAAGGTAGAGATACTTCAATTTGAAAAACAGTCCCATAGGACTGACTAAAGAAGGTAGAATTTTAAAAATGCTTTATACCTCAGGATTTTTCTCTGAATTTTGGCGCTGTAAGCTGTGTCTGGGAGATTTTGGCCAACCTTCAAGGTTCTCCTGAGGGATTCTTGAGAACCCCGTACCCAGAGAGCATCTTTGATTGTCTCAGCAGACAGCTCTCTGCTCCTGTCTCTCTGGAAGGGAGTACTTTGAACATTTGCTGGAGGGACATTCTTTAAAGAGCACAAGCCAAGCACCAACAGTGGCTTTGTACTTACTGCCCCCTCCCCCCCACCCCCACCTCCCAAATCTGAAGGCTTTGCCCTGTCAGAAATTTTAATTTCCTTGGAAAATGGAAATGTAGTGAATATTTTTTCTATCATTTTTCTTTTTGCTTTTTACAGATGGTAGAGTCACAATTTTGATTAATGTAGATGTGAAAACTCTATGCGTGGTAAAAGTATCATTATGTGTTTAAACCAGTGTTTTAAGTAGTAGTTGGAATTTTGGTTTCTAAATGCATTCACACCAGTTTAAGCCTATTATTTCTGGCTGAGAAAACTATGGCTTCCCGTTGCTTTCAGCATTAAGCCCTTAGCTGTTCAGAATGGTGGAAGCCTTACTAACTCTCACCCTTCTAAGTTGGTACTCTCCACTCAAGAATATCGTCCCTCCCTTTTGACCATCCAAAGTATGCTCACTTCTCTCAGTCTATCTGCAGTCTCACTTCCTCTGAGAAACCTGCCCGAGTCTTTACCATTTCTTCCCCTCTGCTCCTCTTTCTTCTTAGAGCACTTACAGTTTTTAACCACCCAATTCAGCTTGACTTTTTCTCTTTCCTCCTTTCTGGTACACATCAAACATCTGTCGAGTGTTCTTGCCTTAGTGGAGCAAAGCCACTTCTTAGCTGGGACTGCACTTCGTAGTTGCGCTTGATGTTTTCTGCAAGTGGAGGGAAATCAATTAGTCTAGCTCCTACCCACTCTTCAGATCCTTTATTTTTAAAGATGGAGAAGGGGAGTGATTTATCTGGGTGGTAACTTAGGGAAGAACAAACAGGAAGTCAGCAGCCCAGTTCTTCCCATTCCCCTAACCCCCCCTTTCATCCCCCTGGCTGCCAAGAATATTAATTCTCCACTGTCCCTTCATGGAAAAGTTTTCTTTAATTCTTTTGGGAGGTGTGTGCAAATCTACCTAATTCTGTGTTTCACTTTCTGGCATATGTGGTTTTCTAAGTTACATCTTCCGATTTAACTTTTAGCAACAATAAAAGTATTATTTTGAGTGTAAAACTGCCGTTCCTTTGTTTTATTTTTAAATTTATTCCATGCTTGCATTAGAAAAAAGGGTATTATTTATTAGAGATCCTAAAACCATGAAGTTGTGGCCTTGGCATATGTGAGTTCAGGCAGGCAGCATCCATCACCCAGAGCACGTGGCGATGCTCCTTTGCTGTTTCTCATTTCATTTTGAATGAGCTAAACCTTAGAACAAAACCACTCCAAAATAGACCCTCAGCTCCCAGTTGGGGTCATCTGGTAAATAGAACTTTTGGGTATCATTCTTTTAGATGCTCAAACATCCAGGCCAAAAGGAACATTTTGGTTTTGGCACTGTGAACATTTAGTTCTTCCTTCTGATAAAAAGTGGGCGAGAGGTTCAGCTGCTTGGAGAGGCTGTGTCTGAAACCAGAAGTGGGCTTGGGTCACCGGGAGCCTTATAGTTCATAATGGCCAAGGGCCCTGAAGTCCAGCCCATCTAAACACTGGGCCCCTATGGTCAATTCCAAGTTAAAAGCACAGAGGTCAGAATCAGGTTTCACATAATTAAGGATATAAATTTCAGATTAAATATTCTCTCAGTCAACAAACAGCCTAACCTATCTTTTTTTATTGTCTTCAGCATATAGAGTAATGAAGTTTCAAGAGAAGACCAATAGCCCTGTATCAGAGTTGAGCTATTGCTATTAGTTTGATAGGGGATTTAATGAATCTGGGTTTAGAGTCTGATAACAGAATAACAACAACTTTATAAAAATCTTAAGTTGTTCTCAGGGGATTTAGGTATTAGGTTGATCAAAGAACAACTATGGCTAAAGGGAAAATAGTTAAGCTTCAAACCCTTCTGTATCTCAGGCAGAGTATTAGATTGAATGGCCTTAGGCCTACAGGTGACTGAGAAAACCTGGTACCAAGGTTTTGGGAGCCCTCCCAGCAGAGAGCTTTGTCTGTGATTTAGAATATCAAGTGTAGTTCTTTTAAGAGATTGCATGGACAAAACTATCCTCCCATGAGTTTGTGACCAAGAAGTGAAATAAAGTGTTTGACTCTCAGAGAAAGCTTTGCATTTAGATGTCATTTTATGTTTCCATATGTCTCCTGAGCTCTGGTTGTGCATGCCTCCTCCCTCACCCTGAGGACAGGTGCTCCAGTGACTGACTCATCCCAGTTTGCCTGGGATATTTTTGGTTTCAGCACTGAAAGTTCAGCATCTTGGTAAACCTCTCAGTCTTGGACAAACCAAGGTGATTGGTCACTCTATAGTATGACAAATGAATGAGTGGTCGTGAAATTTTTTTTGAGTGGATGAGGGCATATGAGTAAGTGCTATGATATCAGCATAAGTATCACGCAGAGGAAAAAGCACAAACTTTGGCCTGAGTGGGACCTGGGTTAGAATTCTCACTCCCGCTTACTGTGTGACCTTCAATAAGTTATCGATCCGCCCTGAGAGGTGATGTATATTAAACACCTGATATAGTATTTTAATATCAGGTACTCAATAAATGGTAGCTATTATATGATTTGAGAAATAAAAGTGATAATTGGGAGAAAGTTACGATCAGTTGCTTCTGATTCCAAAAGAGGTAGGCAGGGACCTAAAGGTCTATGAGACCAGAAGCCCTTTTGAGCTCTTGATGTCTAGTGTAATTTAATTATTGGAGTTTTTCTAGGCTATGTACACTTAGAGGTATCTCTATATTGCTCTTAAGGCCACTGTGAAGATATTTAAAGGAGGAGAAAAGATCAAGTTTCCCTCTACTCTTCCAAAAACTCATCCTTCATACATACCTGTTCCTTGGGGGCTCAGGGCAGCTAATGGTGAACTGCCATTTGGTGTGATGTGGATGGAAGGTGAGTGGCCCATACAGTGGAGGTTGTAGTTTCATAGAATATTGGGGATGGGGGTGTCCCAGAGTTTATTTAGTCCAACTACTACATTTTATGTGTGAGTAAACTTGGTGGGACCCAGAGAAGAAAAGTGATATATCTAATATCATGCATTGAATTAGTGGAGAGCCGGAATTGAGGTTTTCTGATCATATTCTTCTCTGTATGTACTGTCTTCTTCTGCCCCATGGCCACATTTTCATCTATCTTCATTCTTGTTCATAGCATACTTTTAGGCTGGCATTGGGCATTGTACTAGTTTTCTATGTTTGTGAAACAAGTTACCAGAAACTTAGCGGCTTAAAACAATACGCATTTAGTATCTCACAGCTTTTGTGGGTCAAGAGTCTGAACACCATTTAGCTAGATCTCTGATCAGGGTCTCCCAAGGCTGCAATCAAGATGTTGGGTGGGATGTGTTCCTTTCTGGATCTCAGGGTCCTCTTTCAAGTTCACATGCTTGATGGCAGAATTTTGTTTCTTATGATGGTATGACCAAGGTATGACTATTCTCAGCTCTTCTTCTTCTTCTTCTTCTTCTTCTTCTTCTTCTTCTTCTTTTTTTTGCCTCAAAACATGGTAGCTTTCTTATTCAAGACCAGTAGAAGATTTTCTCCTTTCAGAAAGGACCCAGTACCTGTTTTTAAAGGTTTACATCTGATCTAGTCAGGCCCACCCAAGATCACCTCCTTTTTGATTAATTCATAGTCAACTGATTTGGGACCTTAATTATATCTGCAAAATCCCTTCACTTTTGCCAGATAATATAATCTAATCACAAGAGTGACATGCCATCATATTCATGGTCCCTGAGTGTATCCTGCCCACATTCATGGGGAGCGGCTTATGCATGATAAATATACCAGAGGGCAGGGATCATGGAGACCAGCTTAGATTTCTGCCTACTGTAGAATATAGACCCAGGAAGACTTCTCATGAAAGTGATGCTTTATCTAAGCACTGGAGAATGACAAAGATTTCTAGTTTTCCCACAAACCTGTGAGTTACTTGATGATACATTTTCATGCTTCTTTTACTTAAATTCCTAATGCATAACATAGTGCACGGTATATCATTAGGTACTACATACAAAAAGAAATTAGCATGAGTGACTCTTAGGGATTTGATAAAGCATTTGAGTTCTAGGAACTACTACCAGAGGGGCAGGTTCAAGAGAAAGCAAGAGAGAGATTATGTAGCCTCTACAACAATTTGGTTCACACATTGGTCAATAGATTAATACTCTCAAATTTCCAGATCTGGTTATGACTGCGCATAATATTACTTTCTAAAGCATTCTAGATAGAATATTTCCAGCAAGCTTTTGATGAAAGACCCCAGTGTTTCTACTGTTGACTTAGTGACTATTTGCCATATGGTCACTGGGTTTCTTAGCTCCCAGATGCCTGTGTATCTACTGATGTCCTGAGACATCATGGATTGTTATCCCAAGAATCAAATGATACTATTTTTATCATGTTTAGCATCTTTGAAGGAGAATTGGGATTACAAGTACTGTTCTTTAATTTTAAAATGAGCTTCAGTCAAGAGGAAGAAGGAAATTGCTTAAGTCAGACCCCATAACTAAAGGTAAAAAATGCCTAGATTCTTTGAAAGCTTTAGTTTGAAAGCATTTCTAGTGTTCAGCTCAGCTTAAAAGGAAGAGTGCTTTGTTACAGAATACAATGACAGCTCTGGAAAATAGCAGCCTCTATGGCTTACTGACACTGGGAACATAGAAGTAGGAGGGGAAATCGTTTTGTGAAAAGCTACCTTATTTGGAAAAAGTCTTGGTTTAAGTAAAATTTTTTTTAAAAAGAGCCATGAGCTTTGTAAGTTTGGAAGTGAAAAAACAAAATAAAACAGATATTCCTTGGTAGATCTACCTAGTGTGTGTACCTAGGGGTCAGGATGAGAGAACTTCATTGCACAGGGTCAAAAATGTCTACTTTGATGGATATTTAGTTTAACTGTTTATTTACCTGTCCCTTTGTCCAAATTATTATTATTATTTTTGCTCTTTTCCAGTAACTTGTATAAAAATAAAATTATAAATGTACTTTATTAAAAATGGCAGTGAGGAAACATACACACACACACACACTCACACACCACTATCACTTTCATTTTGGAAAGTTCTCAAATGTAATGTCTTTGTTCCAAGTGTATGTGTATGTATGTATATATATTTAAGGGACATAATGTCAGTTATTTCTAGAATTTCACTGGCATCTTAGCAAACTGAAGGATTACAGATTTTTTTCTAGATCAAAGATTATATCCACTCATGTGATAAATAGTATCACCATCAGTGAAGAAAAAACAATGAAATATCAGCTATAGAAAAGGAAATTATAATGTGCCTTTCCCAGAGGAAAAACCCACAATGAGGTTATGTTGCCTTACCTGCCTCTCATTCAGGGGACCACATTATATGATTTTCATTTCCTTTAGCATTCCAAATTTTTTCTGTAGGTTAGGGTCAGGAACAAAAGCATGCCCAAGGGCTCTAAATTTAAAGATTTCTTCCTTTGCCTTCCTGCAGTCTTGATCAGATTATCTGCATCTTCTTAATCAAGCTCTCCAGAAATCCAGGACCTGAAGTTGGATTGCTTTCACATCAATGAAACCTAAGCCCCTCCATGCGTTTTGCCAACAAGTCTTTTTGAAAAAGAGAAAAGGAGTGAATTGTTCAAGTAAGCTAAATTTATTATGGAGTATATTGACTTTACAGCCCCTCCCTTGCAAGTCTAATTCCCTCTGTTGACTTTAGTTGACCCACGTGGAAGCTTTCGGATCCTACAGGTCCGGTCCTGACTTTTCTTCTCGGCTTCAGTCTCACACTTTCAACTGACTACTGACCATTTCCACTCACACACATGCCTTAGCTGGGAATCACAATCATAATAAAACAAACTTATCTCCCCCTGCCCAAACCAGCCACCCCTCCTTCTCTACTTCTGTTACTCACCCGCAACTCCCAGGCTGAGAAATGTGAAGTCATATATTTTTCCTCATTCTTCTATAATTTTACAAATGTTCACTCACAAAGTTCTATTTTCCTTCATAATATTTTTTATGAACACCTCTTTTTTTCTATCGCCCATCCTAACTCAAGCTCATAATATCTCACATCTGAAATATTACAAGACACCATTAAAACCTTAAGGTCAATCTGTACTCATTAATGACTTATCTGATACAGAAGCATAAACCCACATATGATAGATGAGAAGAGACCTGGATATTATTTAGCTCTTGAGAAAAGAATCTCTCCCAAGATTTTGATAGATTTTAAAAATTCTGGATTGCCAATTCTCCACATATGACTCAACTATTTACTATATATAACATAGTAAATATTTCCACATGTTGGAGAGCTTTCCCTGTCAGCAAGCTTGGCTGAACTTAGCTTAGCTGTCAGAAGCTATTAGTGAAGAAGTCTCCTTGTTTCACACCTTGCTGCTGCTTTTTGCAAGCACAGTCATTGAGTCTCCCAACCTCATAGTGGTACCTGTCCTAAACCAGAGACATCAGACCTCCATGCAGGAGAAAGGAGCAAGGTGAGACAAGGTGGGATAGTCTTAGGAAGGCTTGTGAAGATCAGTTAGTCATGCAGCAATCAACCACTGAACACTGGGGGATAAGAGCACATAAAACCTTTAAAAGTTGTGTAACCTTAACCATAAGTAACTCAGGTGTTACTTGGGGTTCCTCTAACTTTTTTGATCTGAATTAAATTGCCTTGAGTCTCTGAATGCCATAGACTCTGGAAGTCCTAAGCCTTCCTCTGAATTTTTATACCTCAAGTGGTATCTCTTTTCCTGACTGTAGTCCTTCGGGTTCTGGCTTCTTTCCATGCTGCCTGTGTCCTATTCTATATGGGAACCTCATCCCTCATCCAGTTTCAACTCTAAATTCATGCAAGTGCCAGAGAGTTTGCTAGACATTGAGGGGAAGTTTTGGTTGGCCTTGGTGTGCAGTGTATCTTTCTGCCTTCACACTGGGTCCCTATCATTTCCCTGTCCATGTTTTCTGGCTATTGCCTAGTTCCTGAATTGCCTCCAGAAGCAAAGGAAGGAAGGGGAGGCCTAGTGCTGGCCTAGTTCGTTGTGACCTTGGGATCATTTTTCCTCTCTGAGCTGCTGGGGACAAAGAACTGACCATTGTATTTGATTGGTGGAGGTTTTTGGTGACTTCAAAGAACCGTTTCAATGTAGTTGGGGGGACAGTTCTGATTTCCAAGTAGGTTTGTATATGTTGTCTGTAAAATATTTACAGTCTTTTAGAGCTATAAGTTCCTTCAAAACCTTGAGGAAGTGGAACAGTTTTTTCTTTATTTTTCTGGATATGAAAATCATATAAAGTGGTCTACTGGGTGAGAGGTGGGTGGGGCAAAATGGTCTCATTAAGGTTTTGGAATGCTTTGTAATTTTCCTCTGGGCAAGGCACATTTTAACTTTCTTTACTATAGCTGATATTTCATTTTTTTCCCTGTCATTGATGGTGATACTATTTATCATGTGGGAGTAGGCCAATGGAGATGTTTCTGTATAATTCGATAAAGCTTTTGAAACATGCTTCAATGCTCCTCATGTGGCTCCTCTTGTGACCAGCAAACCTATTTTCAAGATAGTCAGCCAGGCACAAGGGCATATTTGTGGTATTGATACCACAAGATTTACATCTAGACAGATATGGATCTGATTCCAAGATTTTCACTTACTGACTTGCTACCTTAGGAAATGCTTAATCTCTAGAATCTCAGTTTCCTCATCTGTAACTGGAGGTAATGATGCCTATCTCATTGATTACTTGTTAGATTTAAATGGGACAACATATGTATATGAAGGCACCTTGCATTCATAAATGTCAGTTCACCCTCCCTATGGAACAGAGTTTTTCTAAACTCATGGACTTGGCCTCCTTGGTAGCAGCAGCCAACTGGTCCAATTGATCAGTTAACCCACCCATAGTGTCACGTGTAATTCCTATTTTGAGACATTTTTGTCATGGTTTTATTTATTAGGCAACTTTTCTGCAATAAGAGAAACCAGATTTTTCTGCATCAAGTAAAAACCACTTATTGGATATTCTCACTCTGAAACAGAGGCAGAAGCTGACCATATGCCATGATGTCAGCTCTGCAGATAGGCCCCTGATCAGCCAACATGACACATCAAGTTGAACAGAACACTCGTAGGGGCCTGGAAAAGATGCCATCAGAAATCAACAAAAAATATTTTGTCTGTTTCCAATTTTGACTTTCCCACTTCCCCCTCCATCTCAAAGATAAAGACAAAGCATCTCATTAGACGGGGGGAGGGGAGGGTAGGTAAAAAGAAAGGATATTAAAGATATTCCAGCTTTCAACTTACATGTGAGTGACAAGAGTACCAACATGAGTGGTCTTTATTCTCTAATGCAAAAGCAGAGACCCAAAGACAACACCACAGCAAAAATTATGCAGGGAAAACCAGCAGGTGGTGCTGCCGCTCCATGTGTCTCTTCTAAGGCTCATAAATGTGCGTAGAGAAGAAAGTTGCATTTCAAATGGCGGAGAAGTGTTTTAATGATGCCCCTGCAAGGGTCTGCTAAAAAGAGTAGGCCCTTTTTGTGTCAGTCATAAGTAAGCTCCTTTCGGAAGGGGCTTAGCTCATTTGACCTTGGAAATAGAAGGTTTAGCTCCACCAAAAAGAACAGAAATCAGAGGGAGATTTGCAAAGAGCAGAGCTCTCAATTCCCCCATGGAGAAATGAGGTTAGTGATCTGGAGACAGCAAGCAAAAAACAGCACAACTAAAGATATTAGCCTTGGAGAGCCTGGAGGTTAATGTGCATGATAAGAGCCACAAAACCCTACTACAGGCTAATTTGATTTGTTAACTTATTACATCCTTGAGAGAATATATTTTTTTCCTATGGACTGGATGAAGAATTCCCTTGAGCAACAGCAGTTTTTGTATCAGGAGATTAAGTAGCATAGAAAATTACAGCCCTGCATTTGTGCTGTTTGAGTTAAGGTGGTGTCAGCATTCCTATTTTAAGCCATTATTTTCAAGAGTGTGAGTTTGCCTGCAAATATAGATTCAGCCTGAGTATCACCTCAATGCAGGACATGTGTGGTGTGGGTAGGCTCATGTAGACAACCACATTCACTGCAGGGGAGATCAGTTACTGGAGTTGTCTCACTCTAACTCTTAAAAAACACAACAGAAGTAAGTTAAAAATCCATTGTGGAAATATGTAGTGAGTTAAAAAATGTTACAAGAAGATTAGTACTGCAAAGACTTAGTGCTCATGCATGACAACAGAATTGACAAAACACACCTTGTTAGATTTAAATGATTACTTGGGCCCGTGGTCTGTGAACTGAGATAGATCTCCATGAGACTATAATGATCCTAAAGGGTATCTAGGTAATGTAATAAACACATATTTTAAATTCTGGTTAGCACACAGCCATGAGCATTATTCTGGAAGGCCAGTTGGCTGGGTTATATGATAACATAGCCCAAATGTCTGACAATATACATAGCATCTTCTGTTCTTTATGGGATGTGATCGTGGCAGCCATAGGGAGGTAAGGTGATAAGCACTTGCTGAGGATTTATTATGGTCTAGACTCTATTCTATATATTAACTTAGTCCCACAATGACTCCTACAATAATCCTATATAATAAGATTTATCATTCTCATTTTAGGATGAGAAAACTGAGACTTCACAAGGTAAAGCAACTTTTCCTTGGATATCAGTTGATGAGTACCTGGAGTTTAAAATCAGGATTATCTGGTCATGATCTGTCTGTTGTAAGAGCTCATGTATCTTCTCCTTAGAAGATTTTTTAATTCCCTTTCAGTTCATATTTGTTTTTGACGAGACTGCTTAATCACAGTTTCCTCATCTATAAAATAAGGATAATATTATGAGCCTCTCGGGGTTGTTGTGAAAATGACTTAGCACAGTCTCTAACACAAAAAAAACACTCCACATATGCTCCCTACAATTACTGCTGTTACATTGGAAACAAAATGGAAAACAAGGCCATGATCAACAATGCTTTGATTGCAACTAGACCTTTCTGCATTTGTGGAGTTGTGCAGTGGAAATCTTAATTAGTTTCCTCAATTTTCTCAGATTTATGAGGTGCAAGAGTAGAGTGCATACATTGATTTTCCAGCCAATAAGTAGACAAAGACCAAGAAGGAAAACAGGCATGGAAAATTGCATGTCAATACTCAGAGAAACAAGGTGATTGCAGTAATTGAGTGGAACCAGAAGAAGTCACATGTGTGATTATCTGCTGCCCTCAGGGTTTTAGTACTGCTGTTGTCTTCATGGTCTTCGAATGGACTGCGAGGGATTGTGTAGATTTGATACCTTCATCTCAAATCAGTAGCATCCATTTTTTTAAAGGGACTATTATACACATGCAATGAAGTGTTTTCAGAGAAACAAAAAAGCTACTAAGGGTTTTGAGAATAAGAATGTAACTGAGGTTTAGCCTTCCACAAGGCTCAGCTGCCTCTTATGGGTGTCATGATGCCAGAATGCCCTTCAAGCTCTTTGGTAGAGGTTATAAAGATGCTTTGTGAAGAGAATCCCCAACTGGGAAGACTAGGTTGACAGTCTGGAAGGAGAAAGCATTTGGTAGGGAAAGAAGTGGAAATAGAGGAACAGAGAAGGGGAGGGGGGAAAGGGTAGAGTAAGACTATAGAAGAAGGGTAAGGAGAGACACATGTGCTCAAAATTGAAGGCCAAGAATGAAAAATGGCCTTCAAAGAACTTGCCCAAGTCTTATATTTTTGGCAAGTCATGAATGAGAAATTCCTGCATAAGGGTTTGGAAGTCACATGCACTGCATGCACACACAGCCCATGACGTTTAGAAAGAGAAATCTCTGTGAAATGAAATACCTTTATATGCCTGACAATGTGCTAAGCACTTCTGCATTTATTAGCTACCCTAATCCTACCACCGTGAATATCCCATGTTTCCATATTGGTTTGAGGAAACCCACTCAGCTTTAGGTTACGTATTTAGTAAGAAGCAGAGCAGAGGTTTAATCCTACCCCTAAACTTGTGTTCTTTCTAAGTAGCTCAATGATCGGGTAATCTTTTTGAGTGTCTCTTGTTCTGCAAGATGTTGATAGCAGCACCTTTCTCTGAGACTGGTTATGAGAGTAAAAATGGACAAAATCACATGTATATAAAGCCCCTCAAAGAGAAGCTTGTACATAATAAGTGTTCAAGAAATGTTAGTTTATCTTCTGTTTCTCATTAAGCAGTCAGAATGCATGTAGACAAATGCCTCCTAGTCAGTTACCAATCTGGGCTTGATTCAAACCCCTGTACTTTGGTGGGGGGGAAAGTTTGTTATAGGAGAAAAACTTTAATTTTATGAAATAGTCTTTAAGAGACTGGGGATGTTGCTGAGAGTTCTCAATTTCATTACAAATAAAAACAATTAGGCACTGCTAGACAAAGTGGGGTAATCAATTATAGGTGATTGTCAGGAGTGTGTTTGCTGGGACCTAATCTAGAAGCACAGCAATATTGAAACACAGTGTGAATTGCATGTTCCTTAATGGCTTGGAGGGCCCTCTGGGTACAGACAGATGTGTGGGATGTGGGCTTCTTTAAACTACATTATTCCACCTCCTGAGGGATTTCAGTTCATCTCCACAAGCTCATCTACATACCATGCAGGTTATTGCGAGTAAAAAATGTATCTTTAGAGCGGAAGGTGGTAAGATTTGGAATCAGAAATCGAGTCCTGTTTAATGCAAAGGAAAACACCGAAGCTAAGTAGAGAACTGTGCGAAGGAACACCATCTGGGTTAATAAGGCCTGTGTTGACAAGAGTTTAAAATTGCTTTCCCAATGAAAGAGCCCAAGGAAATCTATATGTTTGAGTCTCAATGAAGACACACCAAATAGTGATGAAGAGTGTCTGTTTTTCTAAAAATGTAAAAAGGAACGGAGGAGGGAAGGAGCTTTTCTTTTCACATTTTAAAGGGAAGGAAGTGGTGTGAGATTACCTGAACCAAGTGGATACTTCTTCTGGCATTACCTACAGCAGACTGCCTGCGGAATAGCCAGGTGATACCGTGGCTTTCCCAGCTGATCCAGCCAAGTCTTGGCACGTTCCTTGTCACCGAGGGAAGAGAACCCCTTTTCCCCAGGGCTCTGTGTCTTGCATTTACTAAATTGTTCAATGATTACTGTAGCTGTGTTTTCCAGTGTAGAAAATTGAGACACAGAAAAATCAAACTATGGCCAGGAGTGGCAGTGTTTACCTCAGGACTTGCTTTGCTGCTCCTCTCTAGGGAAGGCACACACAGGCTCTAGATGTTGAAATCGGGCTTAGTGGCACCCTTTGTTCTGTATTGACTAGTAACTCTTGTGGAGTGGCTACAGTGACCTCTGTAGCACTAGTGTCACATCTGAGACATGGCTGGGCTGGACTAGACTCTTCTTCTCACCCTTAGCAATATCTGTTAACAAAGAGTTTATTTGAATTGACTTATTTAGCTTTTGGAAATAGAATAAACATTAAATCAGCAGCTTCATAAGGAAGTGGACCTCCCCATATTTCTGAAATGACAGCCTAGAATGTCCTTTCTTTACCTGTGTGGTTGGAAGTTGGGCCTCCATGTAGCCATCCTCCCTAGGCCTCACTAGCACACATAGTCGTCAGTGCTTTAACATCCTCATTCCTCAGCATCTTCATGATTTGTAATGTTCTCAGAGGGGTCTTCCATTTTTGGAAGCTTTTTGAAACCAGCTGTTCATACTTTTCTTTGTCGTTTTTATCTTACTCCTCCTGGCTTCATGTGAGGAGCTCTTAAGCTGGGGACCACCCATGGGCTTCCAAGGGTCCACAGATACTAAAGAATTGCATGCAAATTTGTATGCACTGCCACATATTCTGCACGTATCTGAATTAATCAAATTCTCAAAACGGTCTCATTTCCTACCAAAAAGTTAGGTTGCCCAGCTCTAAGAATGTCCTTTGAGTGAGCAGATGGTTTCTGGTATGCTTAGGGTCTTTTCCTAATATTTTGTGTCTATTGTATATTCCATACTACATTTGAGCTTTAGATCTCTATAATACAGTGGAATAAGGATGCCTGTTTGTTAATACCTACTTACTAATTTTGGACTAAAATTTTGGAAAGCTTTTGTGGAGAATAACTATGTTTTTATTGGTTGGTGAACTAATGACAAGAGAACAAGAACCACTGCTGTTGTGTGTCATATGTATCCCTGAGCCCCAAGTCTCTTTTATACATGGGCCAACGCTGACTTAGAGCAATGTTTTTAAATGATTATTATTTTTAATTGGGGCCAATGGTCAGAAATTGGATGAACTTTTACATTAAAATTAAGATCGTTGGCTTTTAAAAACCATTTAGAAGACCGATGAATGCTCTATATGCCAGCATGAAAATACAGGCCAGAGCTGAGTTTTCTCTCCAGCTGGCCAGTCTCTATCTCCCCATATTCTCTCCCCGTTGCCAGGGTCACCTGAGTCTTATTTATTATTGCACTTTTTTTTTTTTTTAGAGAAATATTCCTTTGTACCTACAGCCATCTCATTCATTTGCATGCCTCTTCCTGAAGGCATTTAAGTTTAGGATCCCTGCTCTAAGACATAATGATCAGAATAGAGAAGGGGAAAAGGGTGAGTTACTATGGTAAAAGCTTGTGTCCAGCCACTATCTCCCTTTCCAGGCTGGTCCTCATCCCCAGCAGCCCTGAATGTTGACTGCTAACAGCTCACAGATCTGCTTATCACTTCCTCCACCTGCGTGGGAGAGTTATTGCCTTCCATGAGACACATGCCCTTCCCAACAGATATGTTATGCAGCCCACAGCTCTCTGCCAATGGCTGATTAAACCAGGATGTGAAGGTGAAGAGGAACTTTGCTGTGCAGTTTTTATTCCAGAGTTCCTATGGGGTGACTCAAAACAAGGTTCCAGCTGAGGCTCCAGCTGAGGCTCCAGCTTTGCTCAGCTTTCTCTTGCTCTATTCTGCTCAGAGCTTGCTCACTCTTGAGGACACCCTTCCCCCAATTAATGTCTTGCATGGGAATTCCTGCCTTAGGCTCCCTTAGGAAGGCTCACCTGATAAGGATAAGGTGCTGTCTGTGAGGAGGAGCTTCAAACAACAGTTGTGTTCCTGTCCTCAACCAGCACAGATTTTGTGATGGGACAAGAAGGAACCAGAATTGAAACAGAATATTCTAAATTCTTTCAACCTTTTCTTTTTCAGAATAATTTCCATCCCAAGGATGGCAAATCAATTTTACAACTCATCCCAATACTATTAGATTTGTGTCCCCTACTTGAAGTACTATGTTGGCAATGACTCTGAAATGGAGATAGGCCCAGGGGCAGAGAATGCTATGAACGATGATAAGGTCTGTTGGTGCTCAGGATGCAAGTCGAGTGGCACTTGCTCTTCCTATCCTGCTCTTTCCTTCAGGGCTCAGCTTGGGTACCATTCTTTCAGGAAGCTTCCCCTGACTCATGCATCAAGACTAGAAGCCATTTCTCTGAGCTTCTATAGCAACTGTAATTATCTATATTGTCATTTTCCCAAAATTGCATCTTTAACAGTCATTGTGATGTAACTGACATACATATTCAAATTGTACAATCTGATAAATTTCAATATATGAATAACCTGTAAAACCACTACCATAGCCATGAAAACGAATATATCCATCTCCTCCAAAAGTTTCCTTATATTCTTTTGTAATACCTCCTATCAGTCCCTGCTGCCCCTCACCCACCCTTGGCCTCCTCAAGCAACCACTGATATGCTTCTGTCACCATAGACTAGCTTGAATTATTTTGAGATTTGTCAGTGTCATGTATACCAATAGTTCATTTTTTTTTATTGTTGAATAGTGTTCCATTGTGGTGGATATGCCAAAACTTGTGTATCCATTTATCTGTTAACCAAAACAAATGTGTATTGTTTCTAGTCTTTGGCTATTACAAATAAAGCTGCTGTGAATATTTATGTACAAGTTAGGAGAATGAAAAGATAAGCCATAGATGAGGAGAAAATAATTGCAAACCATGTATCTGAAAAAGGGCTTTTGTCCAGAATATAGAAAGAACTTTTAAAATTCAATAATAGGAAAACAACCCAATGAGAAAGGAGAAATCGATTTGAAGAGATGCTTTACAAAATAAGATACAGAAATGACAAATAAGCATGTAAAAAGATGCTCAATATTATTGGTCATTAGGGAAAATTAAAATTAAAGTGAGATATCACTGCACAGTTATTAGAAAACAGTTTGGAAGTATCTTAAAAATTTAAACATACATCTACATATGATTCAGCTCTTCTACTCCTTGATATTTACTCAAACTGAATTTTGATTTCTGATTATTTCTTTCATTAGAGTGTAAGTATAAGCACCTTAAAAATTAGAAACATCGTTTTTTAAATCTTATTTTATCTTTTTATCTAATGTGTATATTCCTAGAATCAAGTATGATGTCTGGAACCTGATAGTTGCTCAGTTAAATGTAATCCTATAATGGAAAGATGGACATTAGAAATTTAAGTGCCACTGGAGGAAGATGACCATTTTCAAGAACAAAGGTAAGAACGTAGAACTGCATCCTTCAGGCTCTGCCATGATTTCCTTTGCATTTGTAGCGAGTGATTTTCTAGGGTCCCATCCAGAGTGACTACTACCCACTGCCCATTTATATACTTCTCAAATCATAGTGAACAACTATAGGCTCTTTACCTCCCTGGTAGTATTTACTTACCTACTTTCATAGTTACTTATGTATATGGAACCATGAGTTATTTAAGGGTAAAATTCAGTTTTGATTTATTTTTGTATCCCCCCCCCCACAGCTTTTCATTTAGCAATTTGTACATATATTTGCTCAAATTATATGTCGATTAGATGAATTAAATATAGCTTGACACCCCAGACATAATCTTTTACTCTCAGGATATATGGGAGTTATAAAAGAAGTAGACAATTATACTGCCTTTATTCAATTTATCAAAGATTGATACTATTTCTAAGACTAGACTTTGAAAGTTTTAAGGCAAATACTAAAAACTATTTTTTTCCCAGTAGAAATGTTATCTATATATATTAGGGAATATGTAGAAAGTATGAATAATATATTGTTAATGAAAAGTTGGTGAGACACCTTTTTGGAGGACAATTTGGCAGTCTGCCAAAGTTTTACATTTACTTCTATTTTAATCTAGTATCTCTGTTTCTACAAAATCATTCTATAAAAAAATATTTTTAAAAAGAGTTCCAGGCTTTTTCTCGTTCATTTTTTTTCCAATTTTTTAGTTGTGATTATACAAGGGACATGATTTTGTATCCACTTTTTTAAATTTAACACAAGATTATTGTAAAATAATTATTTCCTTATATTGTTTCAAAGTCTTTTGTATATCATCTTTAATACCTGTATGAATGTCTATCATGAGATGGCACCATGATTCTCCTATTGGTCATTTTTTTTTATGTGGTGGGAGTAGCCTGTAAATATTGCATAGCAGCAGATACCTTTAGAAAAAAGCTTTTTCTGTATATCAGATTATTTCCTTATTTATGCATATTGTTTAATTTTTCTTTAGAAAGTTTTTCAGATGGCATGTCCCATCAATTGTATCTTCAGAAATGCATGACTGTTTTTAAGGAAATTTAATTGCTTTCAGAAATTCATTTGATTCTGAGTCAAGTACTTGAGTGTATGAAAAGATAGTCTAGGATGGAGGGTTCTTTATTCAGTCTCTGACACCAGCTAAAGATTATCTTCTTGCTATGTGCATTTTATTTCACTATTTGCTTATTAAATAAAGCAGAAGTTTAAGTATAGCAGAAGACTAATGATTCTTTGCCACAGTTGATATTCCACAGAAGTTATAGACACTGATCAAGGATCAAAAGAATTTTATAATTCTGTGCTCTAATTTTTACATTAAAGCTTTCATTTGGCACTCAAACCTTCTTAATGATATGAAAGTATGACAAGCAATAGCCTAATTAATTTATTTTTTATAATTTATACTTTCTCACTACTTGCAACAAAGCTACCAGAATTTCCTAAAAAGCGGAATTGAAGGAATTTATCATCCATCTTGCAAATGAAAAAACCCACCAAATTTCTAATTCATGGTTTGCATTGTCCAAGTTACATGGCTTTTCAGATCCGTGGTGAGAGAGGTACAACTCTAACAGGGATAGATGAAATGGCAATCATCAATATGCTATAGGTTTTGAACTGTGAATAGAAAAAAGAAAAGAAAGAAGAAATGTAATAGGAGAAGGTGAATATCAAGCTTTCATCTTTTGAACATGCTGGTTGTTGTTACATTTATGAAGAGATTCATATTTTTTTTAATTTTTACTGGAGTATTTATTTATATTTTTATATCTGTCTGTTCATCTATTTTCTCTGTTTCCTATCTATCATCTAAATCCATCTGTCTATCCATCCATCCGTCCGTTCATCCATCCATCTATCTAATCTATCACAATGCTAGTTATCAAATGATTTCCTCTCAGCTCTAAATCTGCTACTCTTTGCTTTGCGATTTGTGGCAGGATGCTTTGAAACATTTTGCCTTTGAGAGGAGTTCAAGGTTTGGTTTTATCAATAGAGGGGGCTAGAGAGACACTGCAGGCTTAGCAAAGATGATTTTCCTGTGTGCTTTTCCCTTCTTCCTTCAGCTGCCCAGCTGCTAGTGGTAAGCGGGCAGCCCAAGGGCTTTCAGTCTCCAGTAAGATTCTCCAGGGAGAAGTCTTCCTGCAGAACAACTACAATTTATTGGCACCCCAGCAGGCAGCTTCCTATGGACCAGCTTCACCCCATGGCATCCCAGTGAACTTCACCAACACCCTGACTCATGACTTTCTGCAGATCAGTTTGGCCCATAGCACCCAGTGAAGTTTTCTGCTTTTTAGCAGGTTGCAGTTGTACCATCTCCATTGAGGTCTCAGTCTCAGCCTCAGCCTTTGGTTTGGGCTCTCTCTTTCAACTACAGGTATAACATTTGTTCTGAGTCTTCTTTAGTCCATTTAGTATTAATCACTTTTCACTAAAGTTCAGCATTTTGAAACACATAGCATACTTAAACAAAATCTGTGCCTGGCCCCAGACCAGGTACGTCAGTCTTTCCAGGAGTGGCTATCTGAGATTGGTAGCCTTTAAGTTCTCCAGGTGATTCCAATGTACAGGGAAGGCTGAGAACCACTGATCTTGTAGAACAAAAAAAATAATCATATGGCATGATGAAGGTTAAATAACCAAATTCGGGATAAAGCCCATTGTTAGTTGCTGAAAGTTTTCCAGCCTAAAGGTTGCTTAACTTATCTTTAATGCTGCTCCATTATGTCAATGTCATTTAGAATTCCAAAGGCACAGATTTGGCATGTTTTGCTAATTAGACAGTGGTTCAGGTGGCATTTTTTTTTCTTTTTAGAAAAAGTAAGATTTATTGAAAGTACATTTGAGAAGGAGACGTGCCAGCTAAGGAAGCCTGCAGCCCCGTGGAGTTTGGAAGGTGAAAAGATAAAACAGAGTATGCCCCAAGGGAGGAGCGGGTTTTCCAGCAGAAAGAGCTGAAGCCTGGGCACTTACCAAAGGGACATCAAAGTTACTGGCACCAAAATCTGTTACTGTTTGGGGGCGATTTGAACTCTGGTGTCGCCCCACTGGCATGAGGGGAGCTGGTAATGACACAGAAATGCAATTAGCATCTTTCCTCGGTTCTTCTCCGCTGATGCAGCAAAGAATTATAGGTCAGTGAGATTTAGGAGAAGTAAGATTTATTAAAGGTATATTTTAGAAGGAGACAGGCCACGCTAAGGAAGGCTGTAGCCTTGTGGAATTTTGGAGGTGAAAAGATAAAAGAAATAAAAGATAGTATGCCCCAAGGGAGGGATGGGTTTTCAGCCAAGAGAGCTGTAACAGCAAATATTTTTAATGTATCTTCCCTCGAATACTCACTCAAGGCAAGGGTGGTATCACTGGGGAATTCAACAAGTATCTAAAATCAAGAAAATAAATGCAACATGGAACTTCCTAGTGAGTTTTGTTTTAGTTAAAAAAGCTTCAAAGAGTTGAACAAATATTTGCTGAATGAGTCAATGAATGAATGGATGACCTCTTTGTAGTTGGAGTCCAATTAAACAAAAAGAAAGGTAGCATATCTGCCACCTCTTAACTTGACTAAAATTAAACATTAATTTCTCATCTGAGATTAACCTCAAGATAAATCAGCTCTTATAGCTGTGTTTGACTAATTTATGAAAATCTATATTTAGCATAAGGGTGAGGAGTACTAGTACTTTTGATTTCATTTTTTTTTTGGGGGGGGCACTAAATACTAAAGTCAGTTTCAAAAGAATCTTAAGCACTTTCTTTGACTGCATAGCTGTTTCTATTGCTTTCTAACCTGCTGTGCTGACCTCTCCAAACCACACTGTTTACTTACTTTAGAGACTGAATCAGATGCACCACCTCTGGAGACTACTCAGGTTTAAGAAAAAAAAAACAAAACAAAACAAAACCCAAAACACTAGGTTTGCATTATAGAAGCATTATAGAGAATAAGGATTGAGATCATAATGTAATCACCGTAGACCAGCTAATCTCACTCAAATGGGTTCTTTTTTCTTTTAGTAATTTTTTAAAATTTTCAATTACAGTTGGTATACAATATTATATTAATTTCAGATGTACAACATAGCGATTAAACATTTATATAACTTATGAAGTGATCACCTGATAAATCTAGTACCCGTCTGACACCATACATTGTTCTTACAATATTATTGACTATATTCCTTATGATATACTTTAATCCCCATAACTGTTTTATAACTACCAATCTGTACTTAATCCCTCCCCATTTTTACTCACCACCCCCTTCAACCCTCTTCCCATGTGGTAACCATCAAAATGTTCTCTATATCTGTGAGTTGGTTTCTGTTTTGTTTATTTGTTTTGTTCTTTCGATTCCACAGGTTAAGTGAAATTACATGGCGTTTGTCTTTCTCTGTCTGACTTAATCCACTCAGCACAATACCCTCTAGGTCCATCCATGTTGTTGCAGATGACAAGATTTCATTCTTTTTTATGGCTGAGTAACATTCTATTTTATATGTATGTATATATATATGTGTACATATGTGTACATATATATATATGTGTGTGTATATACATATGCATATATATTTACGTGTGTGTGTGTGTGTGTGTGTGTGTGTGTGTGTGTGTATCACCTCTTTATCTATTCATCCACTAATGGACATCCAGGTTGCCTCCATATCTTGGCTATTGTAAATAATGCTACAGTGAACATATAGATTCACATGTCTCTTCAAGGTAGTGCTTTGGGTTTGTTTGGAGAAATACCCAGAAGTGGGATTACTGGGTCCTTCTTTATCTCCTGTCATAGCCTTTGTTTTAAAGTCTATTTTGTCTGGTATAAGTATTGCTACTCTGGCTGTTTTGTTTGTTCCCATTTTCTTGGAATATCCTTTTTCATCTCTTTCAGTCTGGGCATGTCTTTCAATATGAAATGAGTCTCTGGTAGGCAGCATATGTAAGGGTCTTATTTTCTTATCCATTCAGCCATCCTATGTCTTTTAATTGGAGCATTTAATCCTTTTACATTTAAAGTAATTATTGATAGATATGTAGTTATTGCCATTTTATTATTCATATTTTTGATTTTCTCTTGAAGTCATTTCTCGTAATATTGTTTTTTTGGTGAACTCTTTTAGCTTTCTGGGCTGGGAAGCTCTTTATCTGTCCTTTAATTCTAAATGATAGCTTTGCTGAGTGGAGTAATGTTGGTGGTAGGTTCTTGCTTGTCATCAATTTGACTATTTCCTGCCAATCCCTTCTGGCCTGTGAAGTTTCTGTTGAGAAATCAACTGACAGTCTTATGGGAGCTCCCTTGTAGGTAACTAGATACTTTTCTCTTCCTGCTTTTAAGATTCTCTCCTCTTTAACCTTTGGCATATTAATGATGGTATGTCTTGATGTCGGCCTCTTTAGGTTCATCTTGTTTGGTACTCTCTGTGCTTCCTAGCCTTTTTTGTCTTTCTTTCACTACGTTAGGGAAGTTTTCTGTCATTTTTTCTTCAAATAGATTTTCAATTTCTTGTTCTCTTTCTTCTCTTTCTGGTACCCCTATGATGCAAATGTTGGTATGCTTGATGTTGTCCCAGAGGCCCCTGAATCTATCCTCATTTTTAAAAATTTTTTTTTGTTGCTGTTCTGATTGGGTGTTTACTGCTACCTTATCTTCTAAGTCTCTGATTCAATCTTCTGCTTCATTTAATCTACTGTTGATTCCTTCTAATATAGTTTTCATTTCAGTTATTGTATTCTTCATTTTTTACTGCATCTTTTTCGTGTTTTCTATCTCTATTTTTGTTTTCTATCTCTTTGTTAAAGTTCTTACTGACTTCATCTACTCTTCCTCTAAATTCACTGAGTATCCTTATAACCAGTGTTTTGAACTCTGCATCTGGTAGATTGCTTGTCTCCATTTTGTTTAGTTATTGTTCTGGAGTTTTGTTCTGTTCTTTCATTTGGGATATGTTTCTTTATCTCTTAATTTTAGCTGCCTCTCCATGTTTGTTTCTGTGTATTAGGTAGGGCTGCTATGTCTCTCGGTCTTAATAGAGTGGCCTTATATAGTAGATGTCCTGTGGGTCCATTGGCAGAGCCTCCCTCGTCACCTAAGCCAGGTGCTCCAGGTGTGTCCCCTGAATGAGTTGCGTGTGCCCTCCTCTTGTAGTTGAGCCTTGGTTACTGTTTGCATGTCAATGGGAGAGATTGTTCCTTAGGCTGATTGGTTGTGAAGACTGGCCAGTGACTATCGTGGAGGAACTATTGTACAGAGGCCAACCTTACAGAACAGGATTTGCTTTAGCAGGGCTCTGGTGTTTGCTCTTTAGATGAATTTTCCTTGGATGTGGCCCTGGGTGGTGTTCCAGCTTCCATATTCTAGCCACCAGGAATGTTGGCTCTGGAACATTTTGGGAGGGGCTCTACCACAGGCCAAGTTTTGCCACAGCTGGTGCCCTGCCCAGGTCACCAAGCAATCCATTGATGGTCACCACTCTTCTGTGGAAGTTCCCTGAGAGGCCAAGCTGCAAACCAAGCCTGGATGCTGCTAGTGCTGGGCTTGTGGCTGCTCAGCAAGAAGTATGGGGCATACCAAGGCCAGATCCTGCTTGTTTGTTTTTTGTGAACCTTTGAGAGATTTTAAGAAAGTCTGCAGCATGAACTAAGACAGGCCATTTATATGGAAAAGCCACTGGAGGTGGCTTGGGTGGGCCTGAAAGCTGGGTGAGATGGGTTCTCAGGGAGTCACCAGGTTGGGGTGACCAGTGTCAACCAGGTTGATGGAGACTCAGATATGTTGGCTGTCTGTCTGTGTGCTGGGAGGCAGGGAGAGCTCAATAAAGAAACAATGGCTTTTGCCAGTTCTCTGTCTGGGGAAAAGCTGCCCTTCTAACCTTACCCAGAAACCAGGTGGTTCAATTCCTCCCCATATGTTCCTGACATCTTTTGAGCTTCTGCCCCAGTGCTGGAGCTCAGAGCAAGTCAGTCCATCCACAAGTAAATGTGTGTGCGGGCCCTTTAAGAGGAGCCCCTGGGACTCCAGCAGCCTTCCATCTCACTCAGCCACAATTTCTGATGTTTTTTATACTCAGAAGTTGTGGAAACTTCTCTTCTTGGCACTGGAACCCTGCGTTAGGGAGCTCAGTGTGGGGCTGGGACCACTCTCTCCTCTGTGGGGACCTTTGCAGCTGAGGTCCTCAAGATTGGGTGTGGGACCAGGCCCTTTTGCATATCCTGACTTCCTACCAGTCTCAAGGTGGCTTCTTCTGTATATCCTTAGTTGTAGGACTTCTATTCAGCTAGACTTCAGGTGATTCTCAATGATGGTTGTTTTGTAGTTTAGTTGTAATTTGATGTGGTCATGAGAAGAGATGAGCACAGTGTTTATCTACTCTGTCATCTTGACTGGAAATGGGGACATGGTTCTTGTATGCCAGTTACATGGCATTACAAACTGATGCATATATGGATTGCTATGAAAAGATAATAAATGAAATGATTATTAGGGTATTCTAGTAAACTTATAATGTTGCTAAAACATAAAAATTAATATTATTAAAATGTTCATTCAATATTGAATTCCCTTCAGTGACTTATTGTCTATTCTACTTTTTTTGGCCTTCTATTTTAGAAGTTGCTTTTTTTCTCTAGCAGTTTATTGCATACTTACAAATATCTATGAGTGTAAAACCCCTTGAGGTTACAGTACTAAGTTTATTATAGAATACTTTTCTTTTGTTCACATGCCTGGTGGGAAGTAGGCTCAGAGTTGAGATCTCAGTAAGTGCTTTTTGAATTACATCGGAAAGAGGATTGGGTTGATAGGTCATTACATAAAGAAAACGTGACTGAATTCATGACATCATAAAATATCACAATATGCTATAAAAGACCACATCGTTCTCTGAGGTTTCCCTATATCTTGTTTCATACTCACTCAACTTTGTCATATATATTCCAAGGCTAAGTTACTGTGATATAAGAAGCTATGTTTAATAGTATATGAATTAGAGAAAGAAATATCAAACATTTAAATATGACTTAAGTATAATGGATGTCATTTGAGTGGTACCTGAAATAAGTCTTAAGAACAATTCTAACTGGCATGAAAAAGTAATTGGAGAATGGTATCTTAATAACCGAGAGAATGAGGAAATCTACCAATTGCTCAAATTAGGTTCAGTAAGTCCCTTACAGGGATCCACTAAGAATTATGACTATTTACATATTACTGCCTGTACTTAATTCCATTTCACTTCCAGGAATACAATGCTAGGTCCTCCTTAATTGTCCCATCAGCTACATCTGATATTAATAGGCCCATTGCAGAAGAGGTAAAGGAAAGAGAACTGGAAGATGTAGGTTCTAGCTTTGATTGAGCCACTAAATAACTGCAACTTTGAGAAATTCATTCACCTTTTTGGAAAAGATACAGAGTTGGAGGGAATTATATAAGTTGTCCATTCTGACTTCTCAGCCAACAGATAGCCATCTCTGCTGCAAAACCACTTGTGGATTCAGCTTCAATTATTTTTGGTATGGCCTATTCTTCTGCTGGACAGATACAAAGATTTGAAAGATTTTAATTACATTAAGCTGAAATCTTCTCATATGTAACATCCATCTACTGGTGCTAGTCCTTTTAAAGACAGGGTTTGGCACATAGACAACACATCCTATAAATGTTAGCCATTGTCATCGTAACTGCCATTATAATACCACATTACATCATCACCCTTGAAAAAAATTATCCTTGTAAAGCTAACAAAGTAGTATAAAGAACCAACATTTGGAGTTAGAAGACTTCGGTATGAATTCTACCTTCAGTGATTAATGTATATGAATTCTGAGCCTCAATTTTTTTTTTCAGTATAAAGAGAATTTCTATCTCATAAGAACATTCTCTATAAAATGCTATCATTTACTTTTTTTCTCTTTTTAGATTTCGGTTCTGTTATGATCTTTGCAGTTATAATCTCATTCCTTACATCACCCCCCTCAATTTAAAGACGTATAAAGGCAAATTCTTAGATGGTAGCTCCTCCAGCCCATGCTGAGTCCCACCTGTGCCCCTTCTGTTCTTCTACTAGCATTTATTACACCATGTTATTTATTTCTATGAATGATTGTGAGCACATTGGGAGAAGACTTTATATCACTGCTTCTTTGCATCGAACTGAATTAGTTTACCCAGATTGGAGGATTAATGTAAAGATCAAATATTATATTGCATGTGAAAAATAATTTTTAAAAGATGCTGTGTCATGCAAAAAATTAAATTTGAATTATTGTTGCTATTCATTTCCCACTCAAGAAAAAATTTTTTTTTTTTTATTTTTTGGCCAGATTTGACCTATAAGCTATAGTTTCTAACTCTGACCTAGTACATTGCTACTTAAAGTATGGTCTGTAGACCATGACTGTCAGCATCACCTGAGATCTTGTTAGAGATGCAGACTCTCAGGCTCAACCCCAGACCTCCTGCATTTTAACAAGAGTTTCAGGTGATTCATATGCATATGCAAGTTTGAGAACCGCAAAGGAGACATCTGGGGCATATTGTATTGTGTTTACTGGAGTAGGCTGCCTCTCAGAGTGTAACTTGTGGGCCTTTTTCAGTCTCTCCTTCCTGTGCCAGTTTTCTTCCCCTGGTACATTCTCACCCACTAACCGCATGCTCCACTTTGCTTTCAGCTTGCCTTGCCACCTCCTCAGCTTAGCAGTTGTTCATTCCCCAGGTTCTCTGTGTCCTCAAGGGAGGGTGTTGGGAACTTGACAGATGGCAAGGGTTTGGCTTTCTTGAAGCACTGCTCAGTGTGGGACTGTGACTTGTATATTTATGCAGTGTCCCTGCTTACCAACTCCCTTTGCTATATCCAACTCTCCTTTCAAGTGTCCATATAAATGGAAAAAGAAGCTGAAGGCTCCTGAGGTGTTTTCCCCTTCCATATTATGATACTGAAGAGCTTACAGTAATGACTAACACTTTGCAGTAAAATGATTATGGCAACAACAAGAAAAAAAATTAAGAGTGCTAGGGAGCAAAGCAATTGAACTATTCTAGCATTTTCTTAAATGGAACCCAGAGGCCTTAATTATGATGGATATTTTTTCAGGTAAGACTTTCAAGCAATTTGAAATAGGCAATAATGTAATTTTCCTGCTGTTCTCCCTTCCCCCTTCTCTTTTAGTCTTCTTTATTACTATAGTCACCTATCAGAATGAAGTGGCCCACACACAACTTTAGGTTGAATCAAGTGGGTACAAGTTGATTATTTGACTTAGAGTAATCTGATTAATCTCTCTGTGCCCTAGTGTAGCCCACTGGGCTGTATTAGCTTTTCTGGGGTGGAAGGTGCACTCTGCTGGCTCCTGCTCTCCCCAAGTGATCACCCGACCCACACTTAAACACATTCAGTGGCAGACAACTTATCTATCAGCAGTCTTGTGGCTCATACATAGTAGGTCCTCAATAAATATTTAGTGAAGGCATGTATTTTCTTCCAGGGCAGTGCCTGACTCCTGGTAAGAGATACCTTACTAAATTTGTTTCCCATAATTTCTACTAATTAACCTTTCTCTATTTTGTAAAACCCTAATATGGATCCTACAAAAAAAGACATTAAAAATAGTTATAATTTACCGTGCCTCGCACCGTGCATTCATTTTCTCATTTAATATTCATCGTAAGTAGTTGCCAATACTATCCCTGTTTTAAAGATAAGGAAGCTGAGGCTTTGAGAGGTTAACTTGTCTGCTAAAGTCTTACAATTTGAAAGTGGAGGAATGGAGATCAGAATCCAGACAATATAACTGGAAAGTAAATGCTTTTAACCATTAACAATACAACAAGTCTCATAACAGAAATTTAGGGTGTATAGGTTCTTTAAAGAACAGCATTTCCAGAAACCTGCAAAGTATTAGTTGTAAAGTGAGCCATGGATACTTGAGGCCCATGCACAGGAAGCTATTATGCATGGGTCATCAGGAAAGACATTGAAAGCTGTTGCTGACATCCTATTAGTCCTACTAAAGTACAGCAATGCAAATATCCCTCAGTTTCTCAGGGGCCCCATTTCAATCAGAAGCATAGCTCTGGTATACAGATAAATAGCAGCGGTTCCCTGCAGAGTTAGCTGGTGGAGTCCCAGTGATCACCTTTCACTTTCTCTTTGATATTGAGGTCTCTAGGCTTTTCACCAAAGCCTCTAATGCAATCCCAGGATTGCCAGCTATGCTCCTTAGTGTAAGCAATGCATTAATAGTGTGAAAAATTGCAGCTCACAAGCCTTTCCTTGAGCAATTTTGGTGACAGTAACAGGCTGCTTTGCTGCCATCAGGGCAGGTATCCTGGCAGAACATACAATTCTTGAGAATTAGTAGCTGGTTCACCTTGAATACATAGAAATTGACATTCTGTTCAAATTTCTGTGGTTATAAGCCTGAACATTTGCCTGGAGCCCTGCTGTTTCAGGCACTTACTGAGACCAATAGAGCTGGGAGAAAGGGGAGACTGAACAGCATCTCAGCTACTCTGCAAAATCAGACCTGAAAGAGAGGTGAAAAACAGCACACTATTGTTTTCTCTTCCTGTGATTGACAATGACAACAAATCATTATTTATGGGGCACCATAAAAGTTGCTTTTCTGGATGGTACAATAAGGGACATGAAATCATTTTATGAAGTTCAAATGTTATATAGATGCAAAGTGGATGCTATTGTCCTTATTACTAGATTAGCTTCTGGCAGAAAAGCAGGGACTAAGCAGACAGGAAGAGGAAAATAATCAGTGTGTTGGAGAGACCAGAATGTATATGTGAGCTTATAGTATGTTCTGTCTTAAATGTAAGTATAAGAGTAAAGGAAGTTACTAGTATAATTTAAATCTCATTTAAACCAGGCTATAATAACTTGCAGCATCCATCTCTCCTTTGGAGACATACCTGCATACCTGTCAATGAAACAGTGTGCTTGCTTCAGTTTGTTGACCTCCCTTAGACAGTGTCTAATTTACCTCATTTTCCCCACACTTTCGTTGCTATCCAACCACCCTCCTATTGATACCTTTTAATTTAGATTCATTTAATTACTCAATAGATATTTGTAGAACATCTACCATGTACCAGGCACTCATCTTCACACAGGTACATAGACAAATAAGTTGAGCCAGTGTACTCAGTGTCTAGTAGGATGAGAGAGACAAACATACAGACAAAAAGATCTTGAAGATCTTGTGAATTTACTCGTACAGTTTATAGTTGGGGAAAGAAGGAAGAAGGGATCAATCCCTTTTGAGAGGGATTGGAATGGAGACAGATCAGAAAATTCTTCAAGCAAGTCCCGTTTTGGCCTAGAAGTAGTTATGGCTCTATAAGAAACTTTGCATATTCTTGATCTGATCCATTATAGCAAATCCAGAAGGCAATCTTATTTTCCTTATTTCCAGACATGTATCGAACACCTACTTTTACGAGGCTCTATGGCAGGAAATATGGATTTGGGAACTTTCGTCTATAGGCAGACATACAATAAATTGTGTCTGCAGAAGAGAAGTACACTCCAGGAAAAAAACATTTGGTGGCTTTCACACATATTATTGCCTTGGATTGTGTCTGGAATTCTTTTCCTCAGGCCCCTGACCTCCCTTCTCATTTCATGGGACAACTAGTCCCCTCCTTTCATGGTCCAGAAGAATCATTATTTGCAAGTCATTACTGAGCACTTGGGTGGGGCCACATGAATAGTTCTGGCTAATGAGAAGTGAGCAGAGTAATGTGTGTCACTTATAGGTAGAGTATTTGACTGCTAGTGCCAGACCCTCAGAGCTCTCTTTGTTTCTCTGGCTTAGCATTTGATGCCATTGGAGTTGATGGCTGTTCTATCAGCCTGGGTCCCTGAGTAACCATGATTTGCAGAGTCCCCTGGTAAACTGTAATGGAAATCTAGGGTTAGCAAGAAAGAAACCAGAGATTTTTAAGTCCCTGAGATTACAGGTTTTAAGTCCCTGAGATTGTGGGTTGTTCTTTACCGTAGCATAACTCAGGGTGTCCTGGTGATACATTTCACTGGGAAAGCCATCGCATTCCACTGAATTGGTTAGGCCTCTCACCCATGTGTGTTGCTCCCCATACATAATCATTCATTTAAAATAATTCACACATTATTGCATGTTTAACTAGTTAGGCTTAGCACAGTGATTGGCACATAGAAAATAAATGGTTGTTGAAAGAATTAATGAATGAATAAGTGAATAAATGAACTGGAGAGTGTTGCATGAAGTCATGATTTTTAAAGGTATTCAACTCTTATAAATATTATACTGCTTTAAGTCCCAGAAACCTGTCAATGATTTCAAAACATTTCTTCCACCCTCCCCTGACTTTATGAGTTTTAAACACACTTATGATCAAATAATCCTAATTCCAATATGACAGATTATGTTTCTCAAAAAATCATGTGTGACCTGTTTGGAGGGAGCAAAGATTTTCTCTGCCTTGACCTGGAATTTGCTCTATCACCTTTGCCTACATTGGAGGAAGTGCTGTTCCTGGCTGGCTGTCACACTTGAGCCTCAAGTTAGACTGTAAGCCTCTGATGCGGACGGTAGCCTGCAGACTCCAGACTACCAAATGTCTCTGGAAAACATGTCTTTGATAAAGTGACTCCCTTCTTGCACAAATACAATTAACTAAAGCAAGTACAATTTGTCTTGCACAAATACAATTAACTAAAGCAGGTATAATTTTGCCTGTGTGTGTCTGGTATCCTGGCTTGGATCTTATCCAGCTCACCCCAGGGAAAACATAGCTGGTATACTCCATAGTGTTTTAATGAAGTGCCTGCCTGTGTTAAGAAAACATTAAAGTTGCTCCAGCTTCAAAACAAGGTAAATTTTGGCAGCTACAATTTGGGGAGCAGTACGGGGACCACTGTTCACCTCTTTGGTCGGTGAACTAATGACAAGAGAACAAGAACCACTGCTGTTGTGTGTCACATGTATCCCTTAGCCCCAAGTCTCTTTTATACATGATCCTGTCATTTAGTCCAAGACATGGAAGGTACAGGGGAAAGGCAGCCAGAGAGGCTTTCCACACTGGCTCATGGTCAAGAAAACTGTGTTTCTTGAGGAGACGAGACAGGCCGAGATGTGATGCAGCAAATGCCAAGTAGCCCCTGCCAATCACTTCTACCCTCTTCTTCCCTGTTCTTCTGCTGGCCTCAAGTTGACTTGACAGTCTATTTTGCCTTGGGTATAAACTTATTTCCAGCTCTCCCTCTGAAGCCTGCTGAGCATTTATGCACAGAGGCACTGGCTGTGTGGCTGAAGCAATGGCCCGTGCTTACTGCCACCTCTTTTTGTTACGCTTGCTTCCAGTACATTCATCTTGTCACTCGTATTTGTTTCCCTGACTATTTGTGATTGCCTGTGTTCCGCCACTGTATGACCACTCATCTTTATTTTCCAGGGACAAGGACAGTTTCCTTTGGACATTTAGGGGCAAATAAATATAAATAGCGTGATTTATAAACCAAAATGTCAAGGGGGTAGGGGGAATTCTGTAACTTCCATAATATTAATCTAGAGATACACTCACAAAGTCAGGAAATGCAGAAGTTAAGTTGTCCATTTCAGTGCTATTTGCCTTCAACTTAGAAGGATAATTCTAAGTTACATTGAAGAGAATACGATAAAGCTGTGTTCACTTGATGGTGAATCCATTCTGGCACATCTGCAGTGGGTGGGCCCTCTGGTGAAAGCAGGATGCTAATGGAGGACGTCACTTCAAGCCCTACGTAGACTGTGTTTCCGTGTCTCCTATGGCCAGAGACAAAGGCTGTGTCTTGGACTTTATTGCTCAGACAGGAGCCAGGGTGGGGGTAGATTTAGAAGGAAATTAGCATAGATATATTAAGACAGTGCGCACAAGTGTGCTTAAGAAATTCAAGCCATGTGTCTGATCAATGTTTGCCAAATCAGGTTTTTGGATTCACTCGATTAGAGGCTTCTGTTTTGAGTTCGTTTGTGGTTCTGAGCCTTATCCTGTGAAACCACTCAGTCAGCAATTCAATCCAAAGAGCACTTATTGAGTGCCCTCTGTTCATAAGCCAATGGAGAGTATGTCTTATTTATCTTTTTATTCTTAGTCCTTAGGATGATGCTGGCACATAGATGCTCTATAAATGGTTATTGAACTTACTAAGGTGTTAAATGGAGAAGGAGGACTAATGCGTAATGAGCACCTACTGGGTACCTGGCATGCTAGGCACTGAGAACATGAATGGAACCGTCTCTGCCTTTATGAGTCCATATTGAAGTTTTTCCTATGGATCATGGATGCAGATGATCTGAAAAAGTTAGAACTGAGCTGATACTCTAAGGTCAACTTCAGAATTGTCCAAGTTTGTGATTTATGCCTTTAAGGAGGCTTGCAGCAACTTTGCGGCTATCCTTTCTTCTGTAGCTATCCTTAATCTGCCGGAAGAAAGGAGAGTTTAGGTATCTAGTATGGACCTGGATGTGGGATGAGAATCTGAAACATACATCTCATGTTTTCCATTCCCTTGGTTGATAGATGGCTTAGCTTGAGTCAGAGCAAAAACTCACCAATCAAGCTCATCCCTCTAAAAGAAGTGCTAATTCTCTGCATTTGGGTTGACTGCTGAGAGCATCTCACAAGCATGCTCCCATAGGTCATGCATGTTGATTAAGCCACTGTTCACTAGCTCTCGCATCTGTCACCTTACTAGAAACAGAACTATAACAGAGGTACCTGGGAAGCTCTGACTGGTTCCTCCCCTAGCATCTACACATCCCTTTCCCATAGAAGTTATTGTTGTAGAACAATGATTTATTGCTGTGTCTTCTTTACTGGGCTTTAAGCTCCATAAAGATCCAGACTGCTGATCTATGTAGGTGGCTCAGAATCACCTGCAGGGGGAGCTCAGAACCATGATGTTGAGGGCTGAAGTTTCTTTGTGAGAAGTAAATCAGTGAAAGCCGCTGACTTCCACTTTCCCCTTTTGGGTTGCTCCAAGCTTAAAGGAAATCTCTATTTTGATCACATCTTCTGTGACACTAATTTGCTGAGATAGGCCCAGGAGTCCTCCCTATCCTACTGTTAAAAAAGTCGGACGGAACCAGAGTGGGTCCTGGGAAAATCATGCATGAAGAGAGGTTCATGCAGGGCCACCCACTGCAGTGTCGGGGGTGCCATCCACATAGAATATAATGTAGATGGTGTTCCCTGGAGCCGCTTTTGTGAATACCCACGTCTCTCTCCTTAGTGATCACTCCTGTGCAAAGGGGCAGCCAGTTCCCAGTGTATGAGAGACTATGGGATTTAGAACCAGAGCTTTAGCTGTGTTTGCACCAGCTGGCAATGTCTGAGCAGTTACTATGCCTTCAGGCTATGCTGTGGGGACAGTCAGCAGAAAGGACACAGTCCTGGCCACATTTTACTATCATTACAATCATGTCTTAATTTCTTATTCATTTCAATATCAGGGGCTTCAGGAATCCAGCACACAGTAGATATTCAACAGATGGACTCACTGGATGACTGCAGCAGCTCCTACATCATTCCTCTTACATAATTATAAACAGTAATAGTCATCAAGATAGGAAGGTTTAAGGCTTACGGATGTGTGTAGATATTTGCTACTCACTAGTGGGTTCAGTTTGCTGCTTTCACTCTGACGTGTCTTATTTTTTGACCATTTTAAAAAGAGCATAAACTTTGGAATCTTTTTCAGATTCTGGCTCTCCTACTTACTACTCTATGATCTCACATAAGTCTGAGCCACATTTTCCTCATTTGAAAGATGAGGCTAATATTACCTACTGAGCATCGATACTCAGTCATTATTATTATGCTCATTATTATCTGTCCTCAAAACCTGTATCTTTCCCTCCTTTGTGTAACACCTGGCAACCCTTCTCGTCATGTTTGATTTCTTTACCACAGACTTTTTTGCATACTCAGCGCATGCCACTGAAGTTCTAGTTTTTATTCTGACAGTCTGGATCTGTGCTGTCCAATATGGTAGCCACTAATCAGATGTGTATGTTTAAATTAATTAAATTAAAAACTTATTTTCTAAGTAGCATTAGACACACTCAAAGTGCTCAGTTGCCACATGTGGTTAGTGGCCACTGCATTGCACAGCACAGCTGAAATGTTTCTCTCATTGCAGAAATGTCTGTCAGTCTGTGCTGCCCCAGATATTGTTTATTTCTGACATCAGAACCATCACAGATCAAGTCCCCCAAGAAATAGATTCTGAGGCAGAGATTTGTATTCAGGAAATTGATTGGAGAGAGATCTTGGGAACAAATCTGAAAGGGAGTGAGGGAAATAGGATTAGGAAAAGGGAGAGATTGAATTGTGGAGCAGACACAAAAGGGACTTCAGTGTTTCCCGAGCGGAGCTCTGAACCTGGGATGGCTCTTCAGAAATATCTGGAATTGAGGCAAGGTTTCCAGGCCTCTGTACCCCTTTTCCAATTGTCATCAGATATTGGCTCCCCCACTCTCCTCCTGAAGAAAGGGCAAGACTTGGGAAGCAGCTTTGTTTCAGTGATGGGGGATCCCAGGGAAGGTACTCAGCTGTGAGCTGTCAGTGGCCAACACTATCAGCAGTTGAGGAATAAATGCCTCAGTCTTCCAGGGGCAACGAGGTGGTACACCACAGTGTCCACTGCACGGCCCCACTGGAGTTTTGCTGTGCTCTCACATTGCAGCCTGCTGATACCCAGGGACCTTGCGCTCTGGGCTTCTGCCTCATCAACAGTTTGCTGTTGCTGTTCCTGTTCAGTGTAACACAACTAGTGAGACTCAGCAGTACTTCTCTCTTTCAAATAATGGTGCTAATTAAAGTCCAGAGCAAGTGGTGTTAGAGCCATATATATGTTATCTCTACTGGTCTTATTTTCTCACCATGAACATGAAAGTAAAAGGTGGAGAGAATAGCACTAACTCTGCTGCTAAGCTGACATGAGTATTGTCCTTCCATAGGCCAGTGTGGAATGCTAATCACTAACAATTATCTTTGGATGACTTTAGTTAAAAGTAATAGAAACCAACTCAAGTTAATCTTAGCTGAAGGGTATTTATGAGATGAATACTATGTTATCTCGTGAAATCCAAAGGCAACCCAGCTGGAATCCAGTCCATACTCCTATTCCAACTATCATCATTTTAGGTAGAACCACTTTTTCCACTCTCTCACTCATTTCTCCTTGGGGAGGGGTGACTTACCTACTTAGGGAATTTGGAAGACTAAACTGGGCATGTTTAGCTTATCCTCTTTCTTCTTTTTTCTCTTTTTTCTTCTATCTGCTTTCAGAGAACACATATTCTGCATTCTGCTCTGTTCCTTCATCTCATATGTGTTAAGATGCCTGGAAGATGCCAGCAGGGAAAAGCTGTGGTGGCCCAGCATTGACTGTGACTGGAATGAGAGGGCAGCCTAACCTGGGGTTATGAACTGGGAAGCCAACTTAGCCACACCTAAAGCTGTGATCTCTAAGCTGTATCACAAATAAAGGAGTTATTTTGATCTCGGTGTTTCCTATGTCTCTCAATTCATTCAGAACTTGGTTAGGGAAGAGGGATCTTCGTATTGGGCCTTCTCCATCTCCAACACATCTTTCTTCTCTCCATCTTGACCTCGGTTCAGCTTTTTTCTGAGGTTTCATGCACATGTTGCAAGGTGGCCATAGTCACATCTTTCAGTTCTAAAGCCACTTGCAGCAAGTGACTGGTTGCCTTTCAATTCCAATTCCAAGTTCATATGATAGAGCATGTGATTGACTTAACATTCGTTGAAAAAGATAGGCTGAATTGGGCAGTGGTGTTGGTGGCGGGGGGTAAGTTCAGATGTTATATAGAAATAGCTTTTCTGGGTGGGGAAGTAGTTGTCAGAAAGTGAAGTAGTTTTGATTGCTCAAAGCAGTCTTTCACACAACCATGGCAGGGGTTAAATATTTTTGACCAATTAATTGATTTCATTAAATTGAGGAAAAGGTGGCTTTTGAAGTATGTTCTTGTCATATTTCTGTTGCTATGAATCTATACTCCTTTTAAATTGAACCTTCAGCTCAGAGCTATTTACATGTCTTCTCTAGATAGAGCCCTGAGAATCATTTGATTCAATAGCCTCTTTAATCCGTTTCTTCCAAATGTCATGCACTAATGCACTATTGAAAGTTTTGCTAGGCAATTGTGTGCAAAGGATAAGGAAAAGGATGAAAAAGTAGATATTTCATGAGACAACTTAAGCTAACAGGTAGTATACTGTCAAACAAAAAGAATTTCCTATATTTAGAATCAGATATCACCAAGCTTCATACAAATGATAGCTTTTAGTGGCATTTCATACCATAAGATAATCTCTTACTTGGATTGTGATGCTCCATAATAAAATGTGTGGTCTAACCAGAGCATCCTCTAAGACTTTACTTTAGAAAAACTCATATTGTCTAGAAACCTAGAGCCAGCTCAAAGCAGGTTCCTTTAATAATCATTAAGGTCATCTGACCTATGTCACACAAAAGGCAGGATATCGATGATGAACCACCCTGCTGAGAAATTAATCTTCAATCAACACGTGTCCTCTAGAAGTCCCCATTGATATTTCATGGTTTCTTTTATTGTAGAACTGAGGGGCACGTTATATGTCAAGATGAAATGAATGTGAAATTGATGGGCTGAGAAGACTTTGGTCTTTAGGGTTTTGCAATGGTGTAACAATCAAGTTATTCTTTCCCCTGCCTTACTAAACTATTTTATTTGCAGGAGCAAATTATCCACAGAAAATTCTCTGTATACTTCCAACATAACTCTTTTTTTTTTTTTCCTAAGCGCTCTTAATCTTATTATACTTACTTGTATTTTTATTATAACGTGAATACATGCTCATTTTATAAAGGTGATAAAAATAGAAAAGAAAGATAAACAATTATTCATAATCCTACCACTGTAACATTTTAGACAGTTTATTTAGGCTTTTAAAAAAAAAACAAAAACATAATTGAGTTTATTTTGTATCTGTAATTTTGTTTCTGCTTTTTTCCTAACTACTATTATAGTAGGCATTGATCATAATGTTATAACTACCCTTAATACCCATAATTTTTAACAACTGCCTTTCCTTTTTTGTTAGATATTTTATTTTGTCTTAGTTTTCCATATTTATAAAAGATTCAATAATTTATAGAATTGCATTGGTGATATTACAATTTGTGTATTAGATGTTAAAATTATGTATGTATTTCAGATGAATTTCTAGAAGTAGAATTACTAGATCAATGTTTCTTTTTAATTTTCATTTTTTTTAATTCAGGCCCCCCAAAATTTTCTGCATGCTTGAGAAAAATACTTTTGCTTGGTCTGAGATTTCTCTGAACAAATAAAAGCATGTGCTCTTCATTTCAGTGAAGATGATTAAGTCCCTTTTTGCTTTAGACTATTTTGAGATGCTTTCATTCCCCCCCCCCACACACACAAAAACGTACACTATTCAATCATGGAAAATGGAAAGGTTCTGCTTATCTTGTCCTGGCTGAGAAAGAAATCTCCTGGCAATTTTGTACATTACAGTTGAAAGTAAAGGAGTTCTAAATGTTTCTGAGGTGTTTCTTTTTCTTTTTCTTTTTCCCTGGGCATGCTGTACACATTTGCTACTGAAATCAGTGACCTCAAATGCTTGTGGTGTTATAAACACATGGTGGGCCCTCGTGGGATGGACGAAAGTGCACTGGACTTGCAATTGGAATATCTGGCTCAGGCCCTGCCACCTCTGTGCCTATTTCACACCATGCGAGGTACTTTATTTGAAATCCATGGCATCATTCAATCATTAAGGTGACTCTCTGAGCTAGCTATCACCATTCCCATTATATTGCTGGGAGGTGGAGGTTTACAGTGAGTAAAACAATAAAACATGGCTGGCAAATGGTAGACATTAGGAAGCTCAGTATTCCTGATCCCAAACATTTGCTTTTTTCATTGTGTCAGACTATTCTTTTCACCCAAGATTCATGGGGCAAGTACTTAACCTCTCTGAGTCTTACCCAGTTGCTTTTAAATCAGTCACTTTTAAATCATAGATAATTATATCTACCCCACAGGGCTTTTGAGAAGATCAAATGGATAATTTAAATCAAATGTTCTATTTAAAGTGAAACATCGGTGTTAAGAATTACGAGTATGTCAATGAAAAAAGTGACTAGTATAATGTTTACGTATATGACTCATATTTACTTCTAAAAAGTTTGAGATTAAATTTTTAGTTCTTATTTTATAAATTTTCATTGTATTTGTTTTCCTTTTTCATATTTTAGTCTAATAAGTCCCAAGGAAATGAGATGCAAAAACATTTAATAATTAAATATTAAGGTATTGGATTTAAGTAAAGTAAGAAATTTGAGTTTCAACACAAGTTTCTCAACCTCATCACTGTTGACATTTTTAGGTGGGATAATTCTTTGCTGTGGGGCCTTGCCTGTATACTATAGGATGTTTATTGGCATTCCTGGCCTCTATTCACTAGATGCCAGTGGCAGTCCCCTCCCAGTTGTAACAATGAAAAATAGCTCCAGATATTGCCAAATGTCCCCTGGGAGTGGGAGTGTGTGCAAAATTGTTCCCATTTGAGAACTGCTTTAAAAGAATGTCCGTCTCATGAGATGCAAATTTTATTCACTAGTATTTTGGTTTGAGTGTTTTTTTTTTTCCTTAATGTGTCAAAAGTGTAATGTATGAGAGTTAATTCTGCAAAGGAAACTATCTTTAGCATTTGTTGCCTTTGTCTATTCAAATTTTACAACCTTGTTACTAAATGAACATCATTGTTTTCCTGACTGCCCAAACAATTTTTACTGACTGCCAACATCAAGATCTGAACACAAGATTATAAAAAAGAAGAAATAAAGAAAAATAAAAATCCACATAATTACAATGAGAAGCTTGTTCTGGGGATAACAGCTCCTGTAAAGTTTCCCATTTTTATTACAATTTTGGTTTCAAGAATGGATTCATGTTGTGCCATTTTCAGTTCTTGTTACCATCATTGTCATAACAGGGAATGAGCCAAATTGCAATGCCTTGGGTATTCTGTCACTTGCAATAGTTTGGGGCCCTGCTCTGACCTTCTGTTATTCCGGAGTGACGAGGAGGCACAGTTGCTGACCAGAGAAGATGAAGCACTTGAGAGATGAAAGGGCATCCAGGCCTGAGTGGCTGTATAGTTTAGCAGTGGGGGTTCTATTTAGCAGTCTAAATTGCAGCGGGTCCATCTGTCCAAAGAGCAGTGTGGCACACAGTTATGTGACATCCCTTGGCTTAGCAAAAGGCAATTCTCATCAAAGGAAAGAAGAGAGTAGGAAGAGATCTGTTTCTTAACACATGCTATGCACCACTGGGCTAAGAACTTTACATGTATTTGTTCATACAATCCTCACACTAAACATATGAGGTAACTATTTGTATATCTGGTTTTATCTTCCAGGAAGTAAAGTAACTTGTCTAAGATCAGGTAGAGCTGGGGAATTCAGATCATGGCTTGACAATCTCTGGTTTTACTAAATCTGAGCACTTCCAGACAATATATTGACATATAACCTAATAACCTAATAATAGATATATTTTTGTATTATAAAATTGATTCAGATATTTAAAACTTAATATGTTATCATTGAAAGCGACTGGTTAATTATGGGGAGCAGGGAGGGAACCCCATCACCACCTCCAGAATAGTTGGTGACCAAATTAAGAGCCCTGGGGAGACATGACAGTAATTTAGAACATCTCTTCTTCTTGTTATACGCTATTTGTTTTTCAAAGAACTCTAAGTATTTGTGGTGTTGCTATATAGGTCAGTTTTATTTTTTGTTCTTCCTAAAACAAGGCCATTTATTTTCATTTTAATTTTTATTTATTTATTCTTATTATGGTGACATTAGTTAAGAAATCCAGTAAGTTTCAGGTGTACAATTCAACAGTAATATACATATATATACATATATTTCATTGTGTGTTCACTGCTCATAATTAGATTTCTTTCTGTTACCACATATTTGACCCCTTTTACTCCATCAACCTCCCCCAACCCTCCTCCCCACTACTGTCTGGTAACTACTAGTCTATTGTCAATGTCCATGTGTCTCTGTCCTGTTTGTTTGTAGCTTTTAGGTTTATATCCCACATATAAGTGATATCATGTGGTTTTCAACTTTTTCTGTCTGACTTATTTCGCTTACCATGATTATCTCAAGGTACATCCATGTTGTCGCAAATGGCAGTATTTCATCTCTTCTTATGGCTGAGTAATATGCCATTGTATATATGTACCACTGCTTCTTTAGCCAGTCATCTATCATATGACACTTTGGTTGCTTTCATGTCCTGGCCAATGTGATAATGCTGCTATGAATATTGGTATACAAATATCTTTTTCGGATATGGGTTTTCAAGTCTTTGGGGTAGATTCCCAGTAGAGGGATTGCTGGATCATATGGTAAATCAATTCTTAGTTTTCTGAGGAAGCTCCATACTATTTTCCATACTGACTGTACAAATTTTCAGTCCCACCAACAGTGTATGAGGGTTCCTTTTTCTCTGCATCCTCTTCAACATTTGTTATTACTTGTCCTGTTGATTATAGCTATTCTAACAGGTGTGAGATGATATCTCACTGTGGTTTTGGTTTGCATTTCTCTAATAGCTAGTGATGTTGAGCATCTTTTCAAATATTTGTTGGCCATTTGTATGTCCTCTAGGGAGAGGTGTCTGTTCATGTCCTCTGCTCATTTTTTTATTGGATCATTTTGTTGTTGTTGTTATTGAGTTGTATGAGTTCTTTGTATATTTTAGATATTAGGCTCTTATCGGAGGTGTTGCTTGCAAGTATATTTTCCCATTCGGATGGTTGTCTCTTTACCTCGTTGACAATTTCTTTTGCTGAGCAGAAGCTTTTTAGTTTGATGTAGTCCCATTCATTTATTTTAGCTTTTACTTCCCTTGCTTTTGAGGTCAAATTCATAAAATCCTCTTTAAGTCCAAGTCCTTGAGTATAGTTCCTATGTTTTCTTCTATGCATTTTATTGTTTCAGGTCTTATATTCAGGTCCTTAATCCATTTTGAGTTAATTTGGTTGTGTGGTGATAGACAACAGCCTAATTTCATTCTTTTGCAGGTGGCTTTCCACTTTTACCAGCATCATTTATTGAAAAGGCTTTCCTTTCTCTGTTTTTGGCTTTTTTTGTCGAAAATTATTTGCCCACATAAATATGGATTTACTTCTGGACTCTTGATTATGTTCCACTGGTCCGTGTGTCTGTTCTTCTGCCAATACCATGCCGTTTTGATTATTGTTACTTTGTAGTATACTTTGAAGTTGGGCAGAGTGATGCCTCCAACCTTGTTCTTTTTTCTCAGGATGGCTTTTGCAATTCGGGCCTTTTGTACTTCCATACAAATCTGATGATTTTTTGTTCTATTTCTTTAAAAAAAGCTGAAGAGATTTTGATGGGGATTGCATTAAATCTGTATAATGCTTTAGGTAATATGGTCATTTTAACTATGTTTGTTCTTCCAATCCAAGAACACAGAACATCTTTCCATTCTTTGTATCTTCTTTGATTTCTTTAATAGGGTCTTGTAGTTTCAATTATATAGGTCCTTCACATGTTTTGTTATATTTATTACTAGGTATTTTATTCTTTTTGTTGTAATTGCAAAATGAATTATTTTTTCCACTTCTTTTTCTGACACTTCATTATTAGAGTATAGGAATGCTATGGATTTTTGAGCGTTGATTTTGAATCCAGAAACTTTACTATATTTTCTTATTGTTTCTAGTAGTGTTCTTATGGAGTCTTTAGGGTTTTCTATGTAGAGAATCATGCCATCCACAAATAGTGACAGTTTGACTTCTTTGTTTCCTATTTGAATGTCCTTTTATATCTTTCTCTTGTCTGACTGCACTTGCTAGGACGTCCAATGTTAAATTGAATAACAGTGGCAATAGTGGACAGCCTTACCTTCTTCCTGATCTTAGAGGGAAGGTTTTTAGTTTTTCACGATTAAGTATAATGTTGGCTGAGGGTTTGCCATATGTGGCCTTTATTATGTTAAGGTACTTTCCTTCTATACCGATTTTATTAAGTATTTTCATCATAAATGGGTGCTGTATCTTGTCGAAGGCTTTTTCTGCATCTATTGATATGATCATATGATTCTTATTTTTTAAATTTGTTTATGTGATGTATCACATTAATTGATTTGCATATGTGGAACCATCCCTGTGCCCCTGGGATGAAGCCCACTTGATTGTGGTGTATAATCTTTTTAATATGTTGCTGTATTCAGTTCACTAGTATCTTATTTAGGATATTTTGCATCTGTGTTCATGAGAAATATTGGTCTGTAGTTTTCTTTTTTTGTGTTATCTTTACCAGGTTTTGGCATCAGGGTGATATTGGCCTCATAAAATGAGTTAAGAAGTATTGCCTCCTCTTCGAGTTTTTGGAAGAGTTTGAGGAGAATAGGTATTAAATCTTCTTTGAATATTTGGCAGAATTCACCAGTGAAGTCATTTGGTCCTGGAATTTTACTTTTTGATAGTTTTTTAATGATAATTTAAATTTCCATACTGCTGATTGGTTTATTTAGATTTTTCCAATTCTTCTTGATTCAGTTTAAGAAGGCTGTATTTTTCTAAGTACTGATCCATTTCTTCTAGGTTATTAAATTTGGTGTTATATACTTTTTCATAGTATTCTTGTATGATCCTTTGTATTTCTGTGATATCATAATTTCTCCTCTTTCATCCCCGATTTTGTTTATTTGTGTCCTTTCTCTTTTTCTTTAGTGAATCTAGCCAGGGGTTTGTCAATTTCTCTAACCTTCTCAAAGAACCAGCTCTTTGTTGCATTTATTTTTTCTATCTTTTTTTTTTGGCTTTGTTTTCACTTTTATTTATTTCTGCTGTAATTTTGATGATTTCTTCCCTTCTGCTGACTTTAGGCTTAATTTGTTCTTCCTTTTCTAGTTTTAATGAGATGAAGCATTAAATTGTTTATTTGGGCTCATTCTTGTTTTTGGAGATAGGCCTTTAATGATATGAACTTTCCTCTTAGGACTGTTTTTGCCATGTCCCTAAAGTTTTGATACTTTGTACTATCATCATCATTCATTTCTATGTATCTCTTGACCTCTCTTTTTATTTCTTCTGTGACCCAATTATTCTTCAGTAGCATGTTGTTTAATCTCCATGTATTTGTGTTTTTTTCTATTTTCATTTTACATTTGATCTCCAGCTTCCAAATATTATGATCAGATAATAAGGTTAGTGTGATTTCAACCCTCTTATATTTGTTGAGGCTATTTCTGTGTCCCAGTACGTGGTTGATTCTTGAGAATGTTCCATGTGCACTAGAGAAGAGTGTATAAGCAGCTGTTTTGGGATGAAATGCTCTGTAATTGTCAATTATGTACAGTTGATCTAATATGTCATTTAAGGATGTTATTTCCTTATTGATTTTCTGTTTGGATGATCTGTCTATATCCGACAGTTAGGTATTTAGGTCCCTTACTATGGTAGTGTTTTGATCTGTTTCTCCCTTTAGTTCTATTAGTAATTGTTTTATGTATTTCGGGGCTCCTTGATTGGGAGCATAGATATTAGTAAGTATTATATCTTCTTGGTGCATGACTCACTTTATCATTATGAAGTGTCCCTCAGTATCTTTCTTTATCTATTTTATTTTGTAGTCTATTTTGTCTGATATTAGTACCGCTACTCCCACTTTACTCTGAATGCCATTTGCTTGAAATACCATTTTCCACCCTTTCACTTTGAGTCTATATTTGTCTTTGGAGTTGAGATGTGTCTCCTGGAGGCAGCATTTGGTTGGGTTTTGTTTTTTGATCCAATTTGCAACTTCGTGCCTCTTTATTGGTGAGATCAGTCCATTTACATTTGAGGTGATTATTGAAATATGAGGTCTTTTTATAGCCATTTTATCTTTTCCTTTCTGGTAGCTTGGTGTTTCCATTGCTTCCTTGTCCTTGTGTTTCTGTTTTCTTTATTTTGGTTCGGTTTTGTGGATTTTCCCTAAGATCCTTTTTGTTTTATGCTATATACTTCAGTTCTGAATCTTTGGCATGTGGTTACCATTATGAGTATGTAAAGGATAGTGATATATATACAGTCATCCATTTTCTTCTACATGTGCCTCATCTCCATTCCTTCCATTTCCCTTTGTGAATTTGGATCTTTCAATCCTCCCCTTTCCTGTTATTCTTGTCTCAATTTGTCTCTATGTATGCCGAACATTCATTACAATAGCAAATCTCTTCTTACTGTTAAGCTTATAATGCTCTGTTCTTAATAAGGGTTGCACTACTCTGCTTCTATCTGCCTGCTAGTTGCCTTACTCATAGTTATGGGGTTTTTTTGTTTGTTTGTTTGTTTGTTTTTGCATTTTCTTTTAGGTTAGCTGATCCCTTTAAGTATTTCTTGTAATGCAGGCCTCAGAGAATTACCTCAATTTTGTATGTCTGGAAGGGTCTTTATTTTTCCTTCACATCTAAAGGAGAGCTTTTCTGGATACATTATTCTTGGCTGGTAGTTCCTTTCATTTAATAGTTTGAATATTTTCTTCCACTCCTTTCTGGCTTGTATGATTTGTTGCTGAGAAGTCTGATGATAATCTAATGGGTTTTCCTTTATTGGTTACTGTTTTTTTTCCCCTGGGCACCCTAAGAATTCTTTCTTTGTCATTAATTTTTGATAATTTTAATATAATGTGTCTTGGAGAATATCTTTTTGGGTCAAGATAATTGGGTGTTCTGTTGACTTCTTGAATTCCAAACTCCAGTTCATTCCTTAGATTTGGGAAATTCTCATCAACTAACTGTCTGAAAATGTTTTCTAATCCCTTTTCCTTTACCTCCCCTTTGAGAATGCCCATTATTCTTGTTTCCTCTTCTGATGTTATCAGCTAGTTCTTGTATTTCTCTTTCATTATTTTTAATTTTTTGGTTTCTCTCTTCTTCCTTCTGATTTATTTCTAGATTTCTGCCTTTGATATCACTGATCGTTTCCTCCATTTGGTCAACTCTATTTCCAAAGCTTGCCATTTCATTCTTCGCCTCTTTTAGTGTGTTCTTCTCTCCTGAAGTTTTATTTGAACATTTTTGAGTTTTTCAGTCTCCTTGCTAAGAGAGTCATTTTGCTGATATAGTTGTTTTTTCAATTCCTGAAATTGTTGATATGAATTATTTTGGATCTCATTGAGTTTTTTAGAAGTATCATTCTAAATTCTCTGTCATTTAAGTCACACATTTCTATGTCATTAAACTTATTTTCTGAGATATTTCTCTTTCTTTCTGAGATGCCTTGTCACCTTGGTTCATGATGTTTAATGGACTTTTTCTCCACCAGGGCATTAATGAAAGTGTATTCTGCCTCTTTTTTTCCCCACAAAGAATATTTATTATATAAAGGTCTCTTTTTATCCTGTTGCAAATAAGGTGTTTTTCTTTTGGTTTCCAGTAGGTGCTGTCTAAGCCTCTTGGATTCCTTCTTTATATAGTCATAATAATGATTTTTTTTTCTTATAAATATTCAATCATGCTTGCTACCCTCAGCCTCAGTCCCTATCAGTGTTAGCAACCGTTTCGGTAGCATTTGCTCAGATTCCCCTGGGCCTCTGCAGTGTTCAGTCTTGGAGGATATATGGGGTCTGAGGCTTAGCCTCGTGTTTTGCAACTGTGGCTGGTAATAGTCAACTGTTGCCTCTCTATTGTCCCCTCTTCTCTGCTTTCTGTCCTGATCCCTTGGTACTGCCACTGCGTGGTGCTCACAGCTCTCTCAGGCAGGGCTCTTCAAGGAATTTGCAGCACCTTCTCTCCTTCCCCCTCCTCCTACAGGGAGCTCTGGCTGCAGCTGCAAAAGGCAGCTTCTTTGTTTCTCCCAGTCTACCACTGGATTCCTGCAGTTCTGACCTGTGGTAGTTCTTATTTGCAAATCTGTCGTTCAGATGTGCTTGTATGCAGTTGGGTGTTTTTGTTGAGTTTTAGATGATTAGCTTATTGTTGTTTCAAGAGGAGAGATCTGGGGATGTCTCTCACTGTTTCATGCTTCTGACGTCACTCAAGATAATTTATTTTTAATACTCTATTCGAGAAACATTTATGAAGATTTATGTTAAGGGAACTGAGGTAGATACTAGGAATAGATATAAAACCCAGTCCCTTCCCTCAAAGTGACTTACAGTCTTATACAGTGGTCCTCAACCTTTTTGGCCCAAGGATCAGTGCTCCTATGAGAACCTAATGCTTGATGATGAGATGGAGCTGAGGTGATGATGCTAGCTCTGGGTTGCAGCTGCAAATACAGATGTAGCTTCACTCACTTGCTTGCTGCTCACTTCCTACTGTATGGCCCATTTCTTAACAAGCCACAGACCAGTACTGGTTTGTGGCCTGGAGTTTGGGAGCCCCTGTTGTATAAAGTATAAGAAATGTTTGTTAATTGAAAGAGATTAAAAATTGTTCAGATGAAAGAAATGGCATAATTCAGAGAAGGGACAGAAGCTCTTTGACATGGAGATCGTGGTACTGACTTTGAAAACAATCAGAAGAGCAGCCGCTGAACTGAGAAGAACAGACTTATAAAATGAACTTTAGGTAAAGGTGAAGGTCATTGATAAACATCTGTTGATGACTCATTTCGCTCTTCCAACCTCCAACCCCTGAGCAGCAGGAACCTTTTTTCTTTAGCCATTTTAGGTTTCCTTATTGCCTACAAGCAAGCAGGAGTATTAGTGTGTTTACACATGTTGATGTTTCTTCCTACAGTGCCCTGGCCACATACTTCTCTTTGCTTATCTAAATCAACTCCTCACCTCTATTATTAAGTCATTATTAAATTATTAATTTCTTCAGTAACCAAACACCTTTGTCTTTGGACTTGTTCTCTCATCCCATTCCTGCTGAAAGGATAATCTTAGACAACCCTATGAACCATAGGATCCTCCTCTCCCTGCCAGTTCAATGAACTAGAGATTTATACATGGCCAAAGGGAAACCAGTTGCAGGAAGCAGATTCTGTCTCTCAACAACCTAAAATGAGTGACACAGAGCCTTTCCAATGGTGTTAGAGATAGATCTGGTATGTGATATTGATAGTCATGTTGGGCCAAGCAGAGGAGTACAGCTAAGAAACAGAAGAAAAGCTAAGAGAAACAGAGATAAGAGAGTACATGCAACTTCGGAGGAAGCAACTGAAATTGCTAACTTTTCAGACCACTTTTAGCTCACAGGGAGCTCAGTTATTATTACCCTGCTTTTGAGTGCAAGAACTTTATAACCTAATGCCAAGTTTCTTTTTTGATCTAAAATGATTCGAGTGGGTTTCTGATCTTTTGATCCCAATGGGTTTGGACCAAAACATCTGGCTACCCTGATCTTCCCATCTGCTGAACTTCCCATTCTCTTACTCTGTGCTGGTCATTTTCGAAATCCATCAGTTGTTAGAAAATTAGCATTCTTATTTGGCTTCTTCCTCAGTTTGTGCCCATTTCCCCGCCAGGTTGTAAACTCTTTAAGGGTAGGGGCAATACCTCATACTTGAGAGGCAGTATTACATAGTTGTTTAGAACAGGGACTCTGGAGAGAGATTGCTTGGGTTAAAGTCCTAGCAGGACTCCTATATCAGCTAGGGTAGGTTGGAGTATTCTCTCTTAACAGATTACTCTCAAATTTGCGGTCTTAACATAGTGAAGGTGTGTTTTTTTTTTGCTCACATTAAATTTCCCACTCAGGATGATTAGGAAGCCTTTAATTTTCATGGTCACTCAGCAAGCTAATCACTCAGAAATCTGTTTTCAAAGTCAGTACTGTGATCGCCAAGTCAAAGAGTTTATGTCCCTTCTCTGAATTATGCCATTTCTTTCGTTTAAACAATTTTTAATCCTAGATTTTAATCCTAAAGCTGGTGGAGGGTCCAACCCAATACCTACCTCAGTGATAATCATGATAAAACAAAGAGAATAGGGTGGATCAAACACTGACTCTTAGAGATTCTACCTGAGTACAGTTCTATCATGGACCTGTGAGGAGAACTGAAATATTTATGAACAGCCTTTAAGGCTTCCATAATAGGATATTAGCAGTGTAACTTGAGGCATATTGCTTACTAACCTCTTTGTGCTTTTTTTTTTCTTTAAAATAAAGACAATAGTCATACTTACTGTTGTGAGGATTAAATGTGATGATATATGTAAAGTGTTTAACACAGTGTCTAGCTCATTGTTAATGCCATATAAGTGTTCGCTGGTGCTACTTCTAAATAAAATCAGAGTTATATGTTTGATTCTTCTTATTCATATCCCAACCTGTGAATTAGAACTTTTGAAGGTACCACAGTTAGCATGCTTCAGGGATGATATCTTGATAGAATTACTTACTGATCTTATTTTATTACTCATTCATGTATGGACAGAAATTTCAACTATTGGTTGTTTGTGCTGTTCTCTTGCCTTATAGCTTAGCTTTCTTCTAAAAAATCAATTGTATTGCAAAAGCTTGACCATTACTTTTTCACTGCAGTACCAATCCTGCCTTTTGTGTAAAATGGTATTCTAAATGACTGTTGATAATTTAAAAAAAAAGGCATACACACCCATTAGCTATTCATTGTGTCCATAATCGCCTGGAGAAAATGAACTAAACAACAAGGGCCACGTTGAATATCTGCCAAGGTTTGCTTTAGAGATTTTTATTCTCATTTTCTGGGTAGACTCCCCTGAATAACTTATTGCATCCCTAACACAATTGGGAAGAAGTTCTTCATTGGCTCAAATTGCTGTACTCAGCATTGCTTCGGGGGAAAGCATAGAGTTACCAGTTGTAGAAATTCTGACACTATTTTCAGAGTTTATATCAGATAGCATTCTATTCAAACTGAGCACTGGTTAGGAAAAAGAAAAAAAAAAAAAGACTTTTAGAAAAGGTGCTTAGAATAAAAAAAATGGCCTGTATTTTCACAGAGAAGAAGTGTGGTTTGGCATCAACAAGCAAGGGGATGATAGTATAACCAGAAAAGTGCAGTTTCCAGCCTCATCCTGTGATCAAAGCAAAAGTGTACTTTTTAGAATAGTTAGTTGCTCAGACATTTGCTTTAGCACATGTGCCGGGAGGCCTGTGTCAATTTTTTCTTTCCAGGAAGGATGGTAAATAGCCCTTTGATTGATGGGAGAGTGTTTATTTATATGGTGTCTCTAACTTGGTCTCACTAAACCTACTCCATTCTATTTAGGGCTTTGCCAAGCCCAAGAGAAGCAGGTGATTCACCTGGTGGTTTGTGCCTTCATGCCCTGCTCTGAAATAAGCCTTGGCCTAACTCAGCTGGTGTTTTTTCCTATATTGTGCTCTTATTCCTAGGGCATGTTGCAGTTCCTCTTTCTTCACTTTTATTTCAGTCATCTTTTGTAACCCTTCCTCTCTCACCATTTCTCTTACTCTCTACTGGTCTTGCTTGGATCTCATGTATTTGCTTGAGTGCCATTCAGCTTAGTGGGCTGGATACTATTTTGTTCTATTTCCTGATGGAGGAAAATAAGATAAGACTAAATTAGAAGATGAGGGTGTCTCTTAGTAGCTTTCATGGATAGTGCTCTCCCAAGTCTTATAACGATATGGTGGATCTCGGCTGGAAGTTAGGACTCACTAATGGACAAGCACCCATTGACTGAGGTTTGACAGTGTGACAGCTTGGTGCTACCAGGTTCATATACAGCACTTTAATTAACTTAACCCAATGAAGTGTATGTCATTATCCCATTTTATCCCACATGAATCCTGCTTTATAGGTGTGGAAAAGGAAACTTGGAGAAGATAAGAGACTAGCCAAAATCATAAATATGAACCTAGAAAGTCTAATTCCAGAACCTGCTGTAAACTGAAGGTTTGTGTAGCCCACACAATTCTTATGTTGAAACCTAATCCCCGGAGTGATGGTATTTGGAGGTGGAGCTTTTAGGTAGTGATTAGATTGCAGTCAGAGCCCTCATGAATGGGATCAGTGCCTTTATTTAAAAAACAAAACAAAACAAAACAAAAACAAAAAAAACCTGAGCCAGCTCCTTTGTCTCTTCTACCATGTGGGGACACCAGGAAAAGATGGCCTTGTGAACTGGGACAGGGGCTCTCACCAGACACTGAATGTGCATGCACCATGATCTTTGACTTTTTAGCCTCCAGAACTGTGAGAAATAACTTTGTGTTGTTTATAAGCCACCCAGTTTATGGTATTTTGTTATAGCAGCTTGAATGAACTAAGAGCCCAAGCTCTAAATTATTATGTGATACTTAGCCTCTTTGGATTCCAGTCCCTTTCTATGTAAAATAAAAGAATTCACTTCTCAGCCTCAGTGCTACTGATATTTCGGGCCAGGTGATTTATTGTTGTGGGGATTGTCCTGTATATTGCTAGGATGTTTAGCAGTATTCTTGCTTTGTACCCACCAGATGACGACACCATCTCCCCTTGCCCAGTCGTGACAAAGAAAAATGTCTCCAGTCTTAACCCTGGGGAGAGGGGATGGGGTAGCAAAATCACCCCTGCTGAGGACCATTGGCATAAATAGTTTCTATGGTACTTTCTAGATTTAATAGTCTCCGATTTAAAACAGACTTTGGTTTCAACCCTCCCTCAGTTCTCTGTCTCTTCTTACTTTTTTAATCCTTCTTTTTGCTTAGTTTACCTTTCTATAAATTAAGGATAATTAAAGTGTCCACCTTCACATAAAGTTGTTTTGAGGGTGAAATGAACTAATGGATGGCAAATCCTAAGGGTGGGCTTTGTCACTTATTAAGTGCTCAGTAAAAGCCACCTGTATTGTTAAAATTCCCCTCCCTTTGAGAAAGTTAATAACCACAACTCCATCTCATCTGAGACAAGCTCTGTCCCAGCTCTCTATAGGAGGAGAAAAGACAGGAACAGAGACAGTCTGAAGACCCTAAAGGAAGCCCTCCTCTTTCGCCTTGGCCTGCAGCCCATTTTTAATGGCTAGAGGTCCATGTGGTTTGGGGAAAATTAGAACATACTTCAAACATCGTCCATTAATTGATGCAAATCACTTTCCTTTCAGTCAGACTTATATAATGGCATATCTTAAATGATGAATCCTGCTATTTGTCATTTTCACTAAGAAAAACCCTCAGCTGCTTTCCATCTGTAAATTCTGCAGAGAGGCTGATAGGTTTCCCTTATTTAAATATAGCATAGATGCATTTTTAAGAACCCATTCCTTCTGAAGGAAGTGGAATTGACAGACCTAGACCTTGAAAGCGCATTTGATATACTGATGCTCTATGGAACTTGGCAAGGCAGTTTTTCAGCCTACTCTGGAGCATTTTCTATTTCCTTCCTTGGATCTATTTTAAACACTTACTTTGCATGCTACCTGCAACTGAGACCAATGATTATGTTTCCCAGAGGGAAAAGTAAGAATATTTTTCTTCCAGAAAGTTCTAAGACCCTTCTTGCTTCCCAACTCCATTTCTAGACCTAAACAATATCCCATCCTTCCTCAAATATGTATGCAACTTCGCCTTCTACTCATCTTCCATGTTCCAGCCATTGGGTTAACTATCTTTTTAGCTGAATTCTTTGGTGAATGAAGCATTGTGAGTGGTTGGGCTGGATGAGAAGTGTGTCCTTTGTAGTCATGATTTCACTTGCACATTGATGTTTTGAGGCACTATCTTGGCCTTCAGGAAACATTACCACCACCCTCCACTTCCCTTGCAATATCTCTTTTATCCTTTCCAATTTCTGTTCTATGCTTTTTATTAGCCTCTTTCTATCCTTTCTCACTTTCCTATGAACTTCAACATCATCAATATGGGAAGATGCAAGAAAAAGATATTTTTCCCACTGCCCTCTCTGTCTAGAGAGAATTCATAGACACAGGTACTTCCAAATATTTATTCCACAGGGGCTCATTGAATCTTATCATGGAATTAAGATTGAGTATTGGGAGGTATATTAAATGCACTGGGTTAAACAATAGCAATTTCTAAAAATTGAAGCATTTCTCAAACACTTAAACATGGTAATATGAATTTATAAGAAGAAAGATAACAAATACAAGTTTCTCAAATGTATGTGATTACATATCCCTCATTTTAACAATGGAGCATTTTATAGTTTTCTGTGCAATATATTTTGAGAAGCACTGTTCTAGGATATTTCACTTGTCCTCTTTGGAGTGTTATGTTCTTGATATTTTAAAATTGTATCTTTTTGCTTTGGGATCAAATAGTGGAACTTCTGATGGGTAAAAAGAACATGCACTTATAAAAGGATAGAAAGCATAGCCTAGGTATCATGCCATCTGGAAATTTATTAAAACTCACAATGCTAAATGTTACTAGTGTAATAAATGAGATCAACTCATTGGGAATATACACGTGGAAAATCTTTTGCTTCCCTAATCATTACTTTAAAAGGCAAGAACAGTGCTGACTTGCCTACCTCTAAATATGTCTTGTGTATACCCCATAGCTTTCTAGGAACTTTCAGTTAGAAAATAGTTTCGTTTAGGGTAATTAAGACTATATATATATATATATATATATATATATATATATATATATATATATTCAATTTCACCTTCAATTCAACCTTCTACCCTCTCTTTATTAGGCTCAGGCGGTGGCTTGGGGACTTGCAATGGGGCACATGACATGATACTCTTCTTTACTATCCCTTGTGCTTTCATTTATTTTGTGTATCCTTCTAAATCTTGTAGGTTTGGAGGAAAGAAAAAGAAGACTAGAGAGAATAAGGCAAAGATCTTTTACTCTGTCCTTAATGTAGTTTGCATGTTTTTTATAACTATTAATGTTTTCTATAATAGGTGTCTAAATACTGGCTTTTTGTCTAGTGCATTGATGGGTTCTTTGGAGGCTGCACTGGCCCACCATTCTGTACCCAGCAAGGGCAATGCATTCTCTAGCTAATCTGTATCTGCTTCTACTTCTCCTGCTGCTGGTGGTGAACTCAAGGTCTCATAATGCTGGCCAAGGTCTATTTATCTTTTAAGACATCCACTTGGCTCTCAAGAAATTTATGCATCCTTGTCGGGAAGTATTTTTTTTTTTTTTTTGCTTTGCCATCACATACTGCTCCAGCCAGACTCCTACCTTTAGAATTCTCCACATGAGAGGCAGATCCACTTTTATGATTGTGTATGTGAAATTTCAAATTCTCCTGAGAATTTCTTTATCTCTCTTCACTCATGTGGCTGCACTCAGCAAACATCTAGGCAAGGTGAGTAATGCTAGCCTTCTTTTACACAGAAATAGCACTCTGTGGATTCTTTTGAACCCTTCTCAATCTATTTATGAGGGGAGGTACTCTCTCTCCTCCCCAAAGAGAGGAGAAAAAAAGCCATTTTACCTTAACCATAGAAAAATCTCCTATCAATTCTCTTCTACCACTTTTTGGAATTCCTAGTTTTCCCTTATTGAGGGTGATGGGAATAATAATCATTGGGCTTGTTCTGTTATTTTTAATATGGATGAAACTAGCATTCTTCTTCAGTTTTACTTACCATCTATTGAATTTCAGAAAATAACAGGAAAAGTCTCATTAATGTCATGTAACACATAGAAATTAATGCCTAAATGCAAATATTCTTCATAATATTTTTTGTTGGTATTATATAATTTCTAAAACAATTTCCATTTGACAAGTTTTTGTAATTAGAGTCAACACTGATGTGAATACCTGTCTCATGCGTATGCTATTTTCTTGTGTTCTATTCTCAGGAGAGGTGCTTCTAGGTGAAAGGACATTGACAACTTTTCAGTTCTTACAACTTTATGGCTAAAGCCCCATAGTAAATGACTGCTAAGTATTTAGACCTGAGTATTAAACTTAAATAATACCACAACACACATGCACAGAAGTTAGGATAGTAAGCACTTAGTAGGTTTTCTATTTAATTTTAGTAAATGGAATTATATAATTTGACAGTTCTCAGCTAATCGTTTTTAATTTTAGCTATCTAGAGCTGTAACCCCTTACCAGTTCTATGATCTGGCTAGGCTGGTTTCCCATACATTGACTCTTATTTTCATTCTCCCCCCGCCCACCCCCCTCTCTCCCTCCTTATATTTTCCTATGTTGTTGTTTGCTTAATCGCACATCTCCATTAGTGTACTTTCCTGCTGGTTTCTCCAATTGTGAGACATTCCCATATCCCCCCACCACTCTCAATTTACCAGCTGTCTATGGGCAACATCAAACTGCTGATTTTAACACATTTGGTTAGCATTTAGCAGGGGCCAAGGACTCCTGTTAACTTCTAAAATGTGTTTATGATGCAAAGACACATTTTGCTCCTAATTAAGCCTTTCACTAGGGGGAAGAATAAAAAGGGGTGAGGTTTGAGATTTTAAATAGCCGCCAACTAAGAAAAGGGCAGAATGTAGTCAAATAAGTAATAGGAGAGTTCAAAGGAACCTGAAGCCCACAGCTCTGTCTCTCATGAGTTAGAGGGCTAACAATTTCTTGCCTTCTCTCAGGCTGGGCTGTCTTCTGGGAAAGCAGCAGAAATGTTAGTCAGAGACCCCTGAAGTATATAGCACAAGAAACTCCTCTTATGAAGGCACTGATTTTCATGTGTATCCTGGAGGTTCGTTGTAATTTTTGAAACATTCGCCACATGCAGTGGCAAGAAAGAGACCCTTTCTTAGCTCCCTTCAAGGAAGAAAATTGAGATGCAGCTGGGAAAATCAGGAACTATCCAGTCAGCAAGATAGCAAGGAGAATTTATATTTCATGGCAGCTTGTGAACATATTTGCTTTAAGATAAACACAGTGCTGCTATAACCAGGGTAGGATGTAAATGATTTTTTAAAAACAAGTGTTGGCTCAGATTTTGACTGAAGATCATGCCCCATGAACTTGGTATTCAGTAAAAAGTATTCTGAACAAATGAGAACACTTCCAGCCCAAAGCTTGATACAGAGTAAGCCCACAATATATTTCCTGACTTTCTTGTTTGCTATTTTCTAGCATTCCTAACTTTGCATGTAAGGAGGATAATAATGTACATGGTTATAGCAAAACTTTTGCATTAGTTCAACTGTAACACCATCTATAGCAGGATTTAAGGAAAATACATAGAGTGCCATTTTTCCTGATAAACTAGTTATCCCTGATCATAACATCTCTATGAGATTCAAAAGAGGCCTTCAGAGCTCTGTGAGTTCCTAAAAAAACCAGCACACTTTACCTCAGCTCCATAGCCTCCCAGCTCTCCCCAAGTATGTTAGTTCATGTCCTCCTGGAAGCAGATGTCAAAACAGAGTTACAAGTGTAAGAGACATTATTATGGGAAATGGCGATGAAAGATTAAAGGAAAGAGGACAGACATAAGCCTCAGACCTAGAAACAGGTTTGATATCTGAGAAAAAAAAAAGGAGAAAGGAAGAGGGATTGGGTAGGAGAGCTTAAGACTGTAGGGCAGCTTTAAGGAAGGATTGACTAGGCCAATAGGGAGGCCCAGAGCAAAGAGGGGTCCTGCTTTTGGCAGAAATGGCTTTTACTCCCCCTCCCCCCATGCTCAGTCTGGCTGTGAATAGCCTAGGCAGGGTGTGCTATTGCTGTGAATATTGCATAGATTACTAAGGTGAGGCAGCTGTAGGCTGTCAGTTAACCATAAGGTTCTCTTTTGCAGGGAGATCTGAGCAGTGCACCCCCAAGCTACCATACCATGACACCATTTACCACTACGCTACCAACTGTGAGGCACTAATCCTAAAAAGAACACTATCACTAAAAACAACTTTCCACTTTACCCAGAGAGATCATCAGACCTAATCCTATTATGCCTTATATTTCTTTTTGTCTCATGCACTATCAAAAGTCTATTAGACAATTAGCTACTTATATCCCCATAGTTTAACATGATACCTGGCACATAGTAGGACTCAATTTATGTTTGAAGAATAATTAAATAAATAATTTGGCATACAAAATTTTCTCCTTGTATGAAAAATATAATTCGTGTGATATTGAATTATTTGTTAAACACAAGAACAAAAACAATCCATTTAGGACCAGTCACTAAGAGAACCAAAGGTTGCTGTCTCTTCATCAATGGAATCAATTAGAAGAATAAATAAGGAAAAAGTACTAACAATGTCTAATCAAAGGTAATGTAACCAGGTCTACCTAGTGAGAAAATCCTAAGGTTAGTCATATATACCTTGGTTATAAAGAACTAACTATAACTTTTCCAGCCTTTGAAAACAAAGGATATGAATATGTTTGCTGACTTTTGGCAGATATTTTCTTATATTCTGTGGCTCCATTTATAACTTCCTACTTGGTCTGGGGTAAAAATAAAAAGACAAAAAAACATATGTTTGAAATAATCTTTAATTTCAAAATTATTGCTTAATTATGGACTCATTTTCCATTCATTTTTAAAAACAATGTCTGCTATGTGTAGCAAATAGTATTTTAATCTTTTCTGCAGTAGTGTGAGTGGTATGCACACTAAGGGGTAATTCTGTTGGAACAGACTTTTAAATTCAATTCGCCACTTTTATCGTGAATGGAGAAGCTTAAAAATTAAGCCAGCAGGCATCCAAAGCCCGAGAGAACACTACTGGATGCATTCTTAATTAGAGCCAATAAACTGTGTTTTTAGGGAGAGCTTTCCCACAGAAAGCTCAATGGCAAAACTCAGAAGAAACAAACAAATTAAATTCTCTATATTAACTGCTTGGCACACTACTTCTCAAGGAGTTATTTAGCCCAACATGAGGACAAAATTTCACTTCTAAAACTCCCAAGAATTACTAAGATAAAGTACCAACTACTTATATATTTTCCCCAATACAAAATGATCTGTACTAATTTCAAGTCTAACTAGGATACTAGCAGAGAAGGAAATGCAGGAGTATGAGTAATGTGTTGAATGATGGATGAAACCTCAAGAATCTTGGATTTTGTTTCCATCACTAGTTTTTTTTTTTAACTTGTTAAGCATATTTATGTTATCACTTGGAATATTTTTATGACACACTTTATGTGTTTGTATAAGCGTTAAAATAAGGTCAGGAAAGATGAAAGAATAGATTCCAAACTGTCAACAGTGAATCCATGTGGATAGTAGATTGTAGGTAAGGAGATGAAATATTCCTTTTAAAATACTGTTATCTATATCATTGTTATTTGAGCTTATATAGAATACTTTATGATTTAAAAATTAAAATCAAAATGTTTACTAGTTTATTTGTGGAAAATCCTTTTCTGGAACTCACTGGTGCCAAGCATAGAAAGCAAATTCACAGGTACTGTTCATAGGTGGTGGAACTTCTGGGAAATACTGGTGCTATGTTCTAAATATGGTGTAATAAGTAGCATTTTAGTCTTTTTTGAAGATATATTAGTGGTATATGTAACTGTAGACTGGTTGTCAGAAGACTAAATTAATATGAGCATTTCTTCAACTGAGCAATGGAAGTATTTTCAAGTCATAAATATACTGAATAATTTAAATGTAAAATCTTATAGACCATTGTGTGATAATTAAGAATATTTTAGAAAAATGTAAGTGTAAAAGGTATTAAGAAATAGATTGAACTGACATTCACTGGACTGATCTTTTTGAGGGCATGTGCTGTATGTCATCTATCCATTGATGCATTCATTTATTCATCCAACAAATGATTTTTTAAAAAATATCATTTCTGAATTCCTAATACCTTGCATATAGAGTCTTGCACATAATGGGTGCTCTCCCGCCTTATTGAACAGAATTAAAAATTACTGGTCATTCATCAAGGCTTATTTTTCTATACAAAGGCTTCCTCAGTCTTATTTATTTTTTTTGAGGAGGTATATCAAGAAAGTTATTTTAATATACCCCTGCTCCTAACATAGTACTTTCCATTCCAGTGACACTGAATAAATATTTATTTTGGGAAAAACTAAAAACTATATTAAATGGGAGAATATTTAGAGAGAATGCTCAGGGTCAACAGCATGGAGGTCTTCAAATATCTAAAAGACTGCATGTGGGAGAAAAATCAGACTTATTTTTATGGTTAGAATGGTTTAAATGAGGACCAATGAGTGAAAACTCCAGGAGATTTCAGTGTATGATGTAAGGGTATCCTAAACTGTTTTGAGATACCTGAATTTCTACTCACCAGAAGTACCTAATAACAACAGTAGGAAGCAGGTTGAGCAAGCTGAGGAGAACATTTCAGTATCAAATGAGTGATTGGAGTGGAAGACTTAGGTCTCTTCTAACACTAGAATTCTTTGGTTGAATGAATGATGAACAATGCTATCCCCCAACTAAGACTTCACTTGAGTGTAAGCACTAGATACTTTAAAATTCTAAGTCCCAGTCTCTCTGGAAAGAATTTTCTGTCTGTCTTCCTAAAGTCCCAGGTAAATGTGAAACTAGGCAGAAATATTACTTGAGAGAGGCATTAAATTTCCCTGATTTCTTCTAGAGTTTAAGTCTGTCATGCCTTCAGCCAGCTCCATGTAACGTTTTAGTTTTTACTTTTTCAAAATTATTATTTTGAAAATAATAATGTGTGTTGGGGAGGTGAAGATGGTCTTAGGAGTTCCCTTATGGTTCCCCCTTAGTTATTTAAGGGGAAAACTGGTTAAACTCAGTTTATATTGGTCTTTCTGATTCTCTAAATGAGTAGTCATAAAAAGCTAAGAGCTGTTGTGCTATTTCTCTGAAGAAAGAATTTTCCAGATATGTCTCCTTAACCTTATGCATATTAAATGGGCAATAAAGAAAATAATTAGGTTCTATGTGAATAGAGAACTCACGGTCTTTTCAACGTATCAATCTAATTATATTTTAAGGGATTTTATATGAGTTTGGGGTTAATTATTAACTGCTGGTGTATGTCAACTTTTAATGTTTAAACTATTATTAGTTTGTAAAACGATTATAAGCAAAAGATACTAAGTTTTTCCTCTGAAAGGTAATGTTAAAGAGCAAGTAACATTATTATTTATAAGGTTCTGTTCAGACTCAATTTCTATGTTAAATTGCCACTGAAGAATTTAAATTGACTTCATTTATGTTTATTGCACAGCATAAACTATGTAAACAGAATATTACCATGTGCTTCAAAATAAGTACCTACTAATGTAATAAGTACCTGAAGAAATACCTAATTATTTTTTATGAACTCATACAGGTACATAAGACATTTGATTACTTTATTGCTTAAATAATCGATTATTTTTTTTACCCTTAAAATGAAAAAAGGGGCACTGATGTAATTTCAGTGAAGACCATTCAAACTTCTAACTAAATTATTGATATAATGAAATCAATGACTAAAATATCACAAAATTAGAGAGAGTGAAGAGAGCCAAGGAAAAGCAAATATAAAAGACTCTTCTGGAATCCTTCCAAAAGACAGAAAATTAAGAAAATTCATACTTATCAATAGCAAAGACCAATGGAATAGGAAGGAAAAAGAACTACATGAGGCTCTGTGGTTTCAGGTAGATAGTTTCAATAAATATGCTGAACATACTTGCTAAAAATTCAATGATCAAAAATACATATGAAAAATATAAGAAATTTATTGATAGAAATCTCTTTTATCTTGTTTTTCATTAGCTTATATGTCATTTTTTTAAAAAGTCACATGTTTTTTCTTTGTAACAAATTAAAGATACAGTGAAAAAAATCCACAAGAGATTTCTGTTTATAGTTTTGGTGGACTAGCTTGTTGCAGATAATTGCTATCACTGAGGACAATGAATAAAGCTGACTTTAAAAAACATCTGTTTAAAGACGTAAGAGACCTGTTCTTAAAGGAACCAGGTCTACAAGGACTAAGATTGTGGAGAGACTTGAGCTGAACTTCTGTGATGACACCTGTCCTAGGATCATTTGCTGATTGTGAGTATAGGGCAAGAGGCTGAGAATCCATGGTTTTCCTAGCAGAGGGGCTGTGTTGAAGGACAATGTAACCAACAGAACTAGGAAGTCTTATGGGGCTGGAGAGACATAATTGGAGACTTTGGGGGCTAAGATTCCAGTAAGAAGGGAGGTGTGGAGAAGAACTCATTTCGTCTTCAAGATCCTTGTTGAATTCTAGAGCTGTAAGGACAGGTCATAAAGCCAAGCAGAAGTCCACTGAAAAACAAAGCAAACTATTTCAGCAACCTCAAGGTACCTATGTGGAAAAGTTCAGGACCTACTAGGGAGAAAGCCCCTGTGGAGGCACCAATCTCAAATATAAATCTCTGAAGGTGTACACCCTAGGAGCAGAGGTGAACTAGGGGTGAGTGGAACCTTACCAGAATTATTGCCCAGTTCTGATTAAGCTCAATCTCAGAGAAAAAGGTTATCTTTTTTGTAGGAAGTTATACAGGGAGACTTTTTTTTCCCAAAGAATTCCTAACATTCGATAAAGTATTACTAGGCATGCCAGGTCATACACAGGGTCATAACCTAAAATATAAGATTTTAAAAAAAAGTTTCACAGGTGATTCAGATATTGGAATTAATAGAACAAGGACTTCAAAATAACTTTAAATAATATGCACCCCTCCCCCCACAAAATAGAGGGAAATATAGGCAAAATAGAAGACGAGATGGAGGATATCACAAAAGTATTGGAATTTATTTAAAAAATTTAAGTAGAAATTTTAGAATTGTAAAAATACAGTCACTGAAATCAAATAATAATGGTTTAAACAAAAGGCTGGACAAAAGAGAAGACAGGATTAATGAAGGTAAATCAATAGAAACCAAACTGAAGCTTAGTAAGAAAAAGAGTGAAAAATACAGGAAAAAAGCATAAAAGACATGTTGATCTAGTGAAAAACTCTTACATACATGACATAGAAATCCCATAAGGAGAAAATGAAAATAACGAGGCAGGAAAATATTTGAGGAGTTAACATGGTGAGGAAACAAAATTACAGTTTAATTTCACTTTCGAAATTTATTAAGCTGAAGAGTTATGACTTGTACACTTTTCTGTATATGTTTTACTCTTAATTTAAAAAGGCCAAATACATCTTATCACAGCAAAATTTGATATATTATTCTATTGATGTGTATATTACCTATGATATTAAATTCTTGCCATACTAGCATTTAACAAAAGAACTAACACAAAAGAGCAAAGGTTTTTTGATTACTTTTTACTTAAAAATTATTGTTTAAAATTTTATAATATAAAATGTATAAAGTAGAAAATGAAAAACTCTAAAATCTTATTTTGTGTGTCTATGTGCATTTATATTTTCTCAAAGAAAAATTGAATCAAATTACATATATTACTGTGTAATTTATGAATTTTTAGTTTAAAATGAATCATGGACATATGGTCACTTAATTCATTTTTTTATTGATGGAAACATAATATTCTAGAACTTAATTTTAACAATTTGGGTTGAAATTATTTTTCTAAATAAATATTCTCTTATGAAAAATATTGCAATTCCCTCAAGGGAGGTGAAAAATTTCTCCATCTTATTGGATGTTTTTACTTCCTTATAAATGTAATTTGAGGATAGTCTTTCCTTGGTGGTAATATCACATTTAGTGTTTTATTTATCCAATAATATTTTTTGATTCCCTTCTTAATACCAGATGCTGTGCTATATAGTGAAATTAAGAGTAAATGGAACAGACATATTTGCTCTCCTCGTGAAATTCAGTGCCAAAGTGGGAATGCATCATACATTGAACATATTCCAGTGATGTATAGCAAGACCTAGTGTAAGGAGGGGCGATGTTGGGAAAGGGTTTCCAAAGAAGACTCAGAGGATGAGTAAAAGTTTTTCATGCAAATAAGGAAGGGAGGGGAAAATGTGCATTGAGAGAGATGCTTAGATTCAACAAGGCTATCTCATTTAATCTCAAAGCCTCATAAATTAAAATTTCCAAAGGAAACATTTTGTTCTGGAAATTTAAGGTGCCAATGTACATATGTTGTGCTTCCACAGAAAGCTTATTGACTATATAAACTGGTGAATGGTTTATATGCAATATGGACATAAATATCATTCAGATAAACATTTTTTTCAAAGAATTTTGGAATACTTATTAGTCAAAAGTCATAAGAACATATCCTAAAAAAACTTTATTTAAATGTCTGATTTAAGACAGCTTATGCTGAAAAAATATTTTCAAAAATCCTCTTGTTTTAAAATGCAGAATATTGTAGTCTATGAGGAAAATGAAAGTGAGAAAAGTACACTTATGAATAAAGTGCAGCGCTTCACATCTACATTCTTGGGTACAGTTTGGATGGTTGTGGCACCTGACCAAGCACTGTGTGGCTGCACACTGTGAGGATACTGTCACTGAGGTCAGACTGTATCAGCTCACCCCGATCTGGCAATAAGTTCAGTGTAGCTAGAATTCACAGGACCAAGATAATGACAACACAACTCACGTTAAGTAGACAATCTCAAGCATTTTTTAAAATCTTTCCCCAGAGGAAAGTTTGAAGAGTGAAATTCTTTTTTTTAATTAATTTATTTTTATTTTCAGCTGACATACATTATATTAGTTTCAAATATACAACATAGAGATCAGACATTTGTATACCTTATAAAATGATCAGCCCATAAGTCTGGCACCCATCTAACACCACACATAGTTATTACAATATTTTTGACTATATTCCTTATGCTATACTTTACATCCCTGTGACTGTTTTTATAATTGCTGATTTATTCTTAATCCCTTTCACCTTTTTCATTCATCTCCTCTAACTCCTCCTCTCCTCTGGCAGCGATCAATTTGTTCTCTGTATGAGTGTATTTCTGTTTTATTTGTTCATTTATTTTGTTTTTTAGATTTCACATATAAGTGAAATTTTTGCAAATGGCAAGATTTCATTCTTTTATGTGGCTGAGCAATATTCCATTGTATATGTGTGTGTGTGCGTGCGTGCTTGCGTGCGTGCGTGTGTATATATATATACACATCATCTATGACACATAGGTTGCTTTCATATCTTGGCTATTGTAAATAATGCTACAATGAACATAGTGAAATTCTTGCATCTGAAGTGCCTTCACTTAGAGATTAAGGAGACACTGGTATTGTTAAGCTGAAGACCAGTCAAGCAGCAGGAACGTGCTGCTGAGAGTGCAGTAAAGTCTAATTCAAGAAGTGATCACAATAATGATCTTCCCATCATTTCCTATTTTCTGTTTCAGGACAGGGAAAGAGAAAGTGCAATGTGGGGAGGAAGAGAGACCAGAGATAAGATAAAACTGCCAAGTGGCAAGAGAATTTGTATGTGAAACCTCTAAGATGTATTCTTTGATCTTTAATTATATATCCCCAAAAGCCAGTGAGATTTTAAATAATTCAATGTGTGTTGACAGTGTATTTGGTGCTTTCTATAAATGAGGTAGTGGGGATCTCTATAGTAAGTTAGTACTAAAATTGTCGCAGTTACTTTTTTAAAGCTACCTTGGTTATAATTCATTTTCTTTAGTCTATTGATACGGTGAATTATATTCCTTGATTTTCAAATATTAAACCAACCTTACTTTTCTGGGATAAATCCCTCTTGGTCATGATATTCTGTCTCTTTTATATATTGCTAGATTTATGTGCTAATATTTTATTGAATATTTTTCACCTACTTTCACGAGGGATATTGGTCTATAGTTTTCTTGTTACTATGCTATCATTGTGATGTTGGTCTTATAAAGTAATTGGCAAGTATTCTCTCTTCTTTTATTTTCTGAAATAGATTATGAAATGATACCAAATACTAATTGGTATTTATTTTTTAAATGCTTGACATACTTTATTAGTGAAGCCATTTGACTTAGAGTTCTTTGTGTGGCAGTTTTTAAGTATGAATTTAATTTTTTAAATGCATATATGACTTTTCAGATTTTATTTTAGTTTTTAGTGAGCTTTAGTAATTTGTGTCTTTTAAGGAATTTCCCTCTTTCATCTAAATTGTTAAATTTATACATCTAAAGCTATTTGTTGTATGTTCTTATCCTTTTAACATCTGCGGGGGTCTTTGTGATATTTCCTCTTATTTCTTTTTTAATTAACTTTTTTATGTTTCAGTTACAGTTGGCATACAATATTATATTAATTTCAGATGTACAAAATAGTGATTTGATATTTATATAACTTACAAAGTGATCACTCTGATAAATCTATATTCAACTGACACCATGCATAATTATTACGATATTATTGACTATATTCCTTATGCTATTCTTTATGTCCCCATGACTGTTTTGTGACTACTAATTTGTACTTCTTAACCCCTCCCCCTTTTCACCCCCACTTTTATTTCTAATACCAGTAATTTTTGTCTTGATTTTTGGCTACTGCTTTATCAATTTAATTTTTTTCATACACCAGTATTTGGTTATATCTATCACCATAGTTTTCCCTTTCCATTTACATTGATTTCTACTTTGTTATTATTTCCTTCTATTTACTCTGGGTTTAATTAGTTATCATTTTCTAGTTTTTCAGGAGAAATCTTAGATAATTGGTTTGAGATTGTTCTTCTTCCCTAATGGAAGTATTTAACATTGCAAATTTTCTTTGAAGCACTGCTTTAACTGCATCCCACAAATTTTGATATTGTGTTTTACTTTTAATTCAATTAAAAATATTTTCTAATTTCCCTTGTAACTTTATTTTGGGCCCATGGGTTATTTCTAAGTAGGTTGCTTGATTTTTAAATATTTGGGGACTTTCCCGATATCTTTCTGTTATTGATTTCTAGTTTAATTTTGTTATTGTTAGAGAATCTATTTGTAAATTTTCAGTTCTTTTAACTATGTTGAGCTTTGTTTTATGGACCAGAATATAACCTATTTTAGTGAATGCTTGTGGACTTGAAAATAATGTATATTCTGCTGTTGTTGAGAGTGTTCTATAAGTGTCAGTTATATCAAAGTAGTTGATAATCTTGTCCGGGTCTTCTCTATTCTCGCTGATTTCCTGTCAACTTGTTCTATTGACTGCTAAAAAAGGAGTGCTGAAATTTCCAAATAAAACTGGACCTTTTCTGTTTCTCTTCTGTCAGTTTTGCTTCATGTATTTTGAAGCTCTATGGATAGGTGCATAGATATCTAGGAATGTTACATCTTCTTGGAGAATTGCCTCTTATCATTTGTAATGTACCTCTTTTTCCCTAGTAATGTTTCTTGTTCTAGAGAATGTTGGTTGTTCTTGTGTTTTTTGTTTGTTTGTTTGTTTTAGAAAGTTATTTTCAAATCACAAGTTTTCTTTTCCTTTCTGTGGGAGGTACTTTTCATCTCAGTTCCTTGCTATGCTGCTTTGGGTCTGTCCTGAGCATGCACCTCTCAGATGTTCTGGGATTTTATTTGTGATTAGAATCTTGGCTCCATTCATAACGTCTTTGCTAAACTGCTTGGGTCTCTCTCACATGTAATCTCAAGGATAATCTCAGACTTGTATGTGCTCATCTTCAAAATAAGAATATCCTGTACTTCAGCTAATCCTCTCTCTCAAATTCCCCCAATTTCTCTCACCTACCAATCCCTTTATGCTATTTCTCTGGCCAGAAATATGATGTTTCTATTGAAGTTTTATCCACTGGAAGTACTGCTCAACCACCACGTGGCTTCCTTTTCCAGCTTCCAGCTCTCCTCCACAATCCACTGACACTTGTTTACTTTTCAGTCCTCAGGTAGCTGCTTTCTGTGTTGTCTTAGAGAGTTTTACTTATAATTAGAGGATAATATAGACTGTAGTGGAATTTCCCTACCATGCTGAAAAAGAACCTCTACTTCCTTTTGAAAAGTATCTGAAGCAGACTGAAAATATTTTATTGTTATCTGATTATTAAGAAAATGTAGAAAACATCTGAATTTGGTGAGGACTGAGAAAAATAATGGTCACAGGGGCTGTGGAAAGCCACAAGAGCAAGGGAGTACAAAAGATTTAGGCAGAGCTTTGCCTTTCACAGGTTTTTCTTTTTTCCCTCCGCTTCAGAGAAATTTGCTGATTTTTGCCTGTGAAACTATTTGAAGAAACTTTGACCCCTGTATTTTCACAAAGGATATAAATCTATTTTTTCCAAAAAATCTCTTGCCCAAATTTGAAATTGTTCATTCAATGGGTATATTTTCCCTGCAGGTCTACGCTTTTTCATTCTTAGGGTGGGAACTGAATTTTCTCCTCTTATTTTGTCATGTGAGAGCACTAAGTATATTACAACCTTGAAATTTTCACACATTATTTAAAAACCTGTTCACAGTGTGAGAAGGTCTTGCATAGGCTTGTCTATATCAATGTGTAAAAACCTCCAGCTGCCTTTGAAATTGCAGACAATCTATGTTCCTCATTAACTGTACTGACTAATGTCTGAGGAAAGTGGAAACTTTCTACAGACGTTTTCCAAAATTTGAATTTTTCTGTATTTAAAGAGACTTTGCCCTAACCTCTAAGTTTATGTGTGCAAATTAATGGAACTTTTCTATCCATAGTTATAATATTTGCTCACAAAAAATACATCTAGGCATTTAAAATTAGGAAGAAGTTGAAATTTTTGTTTTGTATAAATTAATGTTTTTTGAATAAACATCTAAATATTTACACTCAAAACACTTGTTTGCACAAATCCTGCATACATCAAAATTAGAATGATAATTTAAAGATTGGTTTTGGAATTGAAACGCTAACCAATACATACTGTCAGATACAGCATTGCTGTATTCAAGTCTATGTTTTATTCAGTCTGTTTGTCCCCAATTCCTTTGATTCTCAACTTTCAAAAGGTAGGTTACTCAAACATTTTGTTTTCTGTTAGTGAAATACATTGAAATGTTCAAAGTGAAAAATTCAAAAATAAATATAATGATACTGCCATAGTATCATTCATGAAATGGGCTTGTGCCAACGTGGTATGAACTGGAATCCACAGGAAGAAGGATTACAAGATACATGAGTCTCTTGTCCTCTCAGAATGAAATGTCTGGGCGCGGCTGGTCATATCCTAGGGATAGGATTTAGAGGCAGGCATCACCCCCTTTGCTGTACATTTTTATAGAGCAAGTGTGAGAGTCACCTTGTTGCTGGAGACATAGATTGAGATAGACTGCCAAATAATCTGGGCTTTAGTGCCAGTTGTTTATGGGATTTATTGGAGACCTTGGTGAAGTCAAGGTCATGTCCAGCTTCTTTTTCTAGGGTAAGAGAGAAAGGCAGCTCCTAGTTCTAGCAAACTGACTGCTGGACAACCCAGAGAGAGCTCTTAAGGGGCTTTAGATGTTCCTGCTTATCCTTCCATATCTATTTTTAACGTACTTTTAATGTTTGGATAATTCTAGATTACGAAGATAGTTGCTACAGACTGAATGTTGTGACACCCAAAATTCATATGTTAGAACCTAATCCTCAGTGTGATGGTATTTGGAGGTGGGATCTTTGGGAAGTAATTAGGTGAATGGGGTTAGCGCCCTTATAAAAGAGACCCTAGAGAATTTCTCACCCCTTCCACCATGTGAGGACACAGTAAAAAGACAGCCATCTGTGAACCAGGAAGAGGACTTTCACCAGATACCGAATCTGCAGGCACCTTGATCTTGGACTTCTCAACCTCTAGAGCTGTGAGAAATACATTTCTGTTTTCTAAGCCACCCCATCTATGGTATTTTGTCCATATGTATTTTTAAGATGGCAGGATTAACGCTATGACTTTCTGTCACTGAAAATTTTCTGATCATAATCTTTCTGGATATAGTCACAAGCAAAATTGTGTGTAAAAGTGAACTGATTGGAAAATTCAGTCAGGAGTATACTGTGTTGACACATCTTTTTAAAGGTTTATCCACTCCAGGTGCCAGGTCTTGGTCAGAATTATTGAAGGTTAGGGACTTGTCTTTATACTATCCATTTTACTTAGCACAGTGCCTTGTACACCAGAGACATGCAGAACACGTTATAAAGTTAATGAACAAGTGAGTGTTACTCCCGGAAGCTTACTCATCACAAACCTGGCCTGTTTCTGTGTTTCAGCACCACTTTATTTTTAGAATTCAGATGGTGTCCTCATGAACCTTTAGTTTCACAACACTATAAATTCTTACAGAAAAATGGAAAATGGTTCATCCTGTTTTTTTTTTTTTTTTAAAGCAAGACTAATAAGTAAAATTATAATGTAGATTCTGGTTTACCACTACTACCTCCTTTTCTTTTTCTTTTTCTTTTTTTAGAAAAATTAATTTATTCAGTGAGATTTCAAGAAGTTGGATATTCAAATTTTACTTGGCTTCTCCACTTTAAATGGATGAGGTTTGCTTATAGGTTTTCAATGAGTCAGGTTACAGATGTGAAGAGGTGATAATGTGAACTAAGTTAGGATGATGGAAAGTAGTACCCATATCTCTCTTTCTGATAATTAAGTACATATATTTGCAAGTGGTGCTGCTGACACTGCCCAAAGACACAGACACAGACACAGACACACAGAGCCTCTCAAAATTGACTTATCTGTCAACACATTTTGAAAAAAGCTTACACAGCGAGAATAAAAACAAGGCAATGAACCCATTAGGAAATGTTTCCAATACAGAAGTCAGTAGTCACATATAACTCTTTAAATTTAAGTGAATTCAAATGAAATAAAATTTAAAATGTAGTTCCTCAGTTGCACTATCTACATTTCAAGTACTCAATAGTCATATGTGGCTAGTAGCCACTATCTTGGACAGCAAAAGCATTTATGTTGTCACAGAAAGTTCTATTGGCCAGGGCTGCATTTAAAGGTACTTGTGGGACATTTGGTACCATTTGAGGACTAAGTTCAAATAATTCTGAAATCAAGAAGATCTGATTAATTTTATAAAGTTTAAAAGTTTTACTTTAATTCTGCTTAGTTTCAATCTGAGCAAATAGCCCTGATGGATGTGAACTACTCTAGTAAGTATTTTCAAGTTGAGTTGTTTTTCATTGGCAAGGCTACCTCCAAATGGAAAGATTTCCAGTATAGAGTTAATGTTTCATAAATGAATTTCTGACTTTATGTGCTAGTCTAGTTAAATATTGTTGCATTCTTCAGGGTTTATTCTAGTTGCATACCATACCTCAGTACCACGTATAGCTCTACATTGCACTTTTGTTTCTTATTCACAGAGATTGTTTTTCGAGACTAGATATTGCATTTTTACTTTACCTTTTCATATTTTATCTCTCATCACTATGTGTTTGGAAAGGCATGGTGATAGTGGGCAGAAAGATACATGAAAGCATTAACTTACTATACTGTTTGTGCAGAAAAGAGTTAACACAGCATGCCTGAGACTGTTATCTTTAGAAAGTCCTGCTTGCACTGTGGCCTTTGGCTGACGACTGGGAACTTGGCTGTCAGAGCATTTCTGGTAGTCAACATTTAACTAGATCTGCTTGATTTCAGAATCACTGGGCAAACATAAAAACAGAAATTCTGTTAAAGATGATTGAGCAAATATTTATGATTTATGAGAAATACTGGTGTTCCTTGTGGGAATCTGGAATTTTGGTATGTACTAGGCAAAAAACCTTGGGTGCTGAGTCTCTAATGAACCCCCTTGGGCAGGAACATGATGGCATACTGCATTTTTGCTGTTGGGGAAGAGTGCGCTCTGTATAACCCATCATGGGAAGGAGAGCATAAGAAAACCTGTATGTGGATTCCTCCATACTCTGCCTGTGCATTTCCCCCTTTATGATCTAAGCTATTTATCCTTACTACTCTGCTGTAATAAATCTGAGCCCTGAGTGCAACTATATCTGATTCTTGTGAATCTTTCTGGTGAATCTCCAAACATGGAGCAGTCTTGGGGACTCCCAACACACCATATTTAATGGAATTTCTGTTTTTATGTTTCAAAGGAGTGCTCAAAGGCTTTTGTTGTGGGCAACTAAGAAGTCTCAATGCTCATATTGAGACAGACTTAAATTCCACCCAAACTGCAACTGTTTTCCTGACGAGGCTAGAGGAAATGAAATAATATATATCCAGGTACCTAGCATATAGTAGTATTTCAAATGTTATTACTTGTATTTGTCTTTTTTCTTATTCCTCCCAATCCAGCCCTTTTAGGATGCAATGTTTTTAAGTGGGTGGACATTATGACACATTTATGTTGTCTGTTTTCCTGCTGCTATTTTCTTTGCTAGAAAGCACACAATATATTTCCAAGTTAGATTATTAACCAGGTTTGTTCTGGCATCTGGTGTTTAAGGCAGTTTCAGTTTTCACTCTAGTTTATTTCATCGCATGTTCCTACCAATTGATTTTCACTTGTTCTTTCTAAAGTGAGAAATATAAAAAACAGAGAGAGAGAGAGAGAGAGAGAGAGAGAGAGAGAGAGAGAGATTGAGAGATTATTTTATGATTTCGAAGCCAACAGGTCAAGCAGGAGATCTCATGATTGAAATATAAAATGTGTATTTTTCTTCTCGGCATGCAAAAGAGAAGAGAAGAGGCCATGACCTGACCACTGTTGATGGAGAATGGTAGACATTGGAGTCATTACTAGAGCTTAGATTTCAGGTCAGAGATGTGTGGGAGGGCATTTACCATGGAAAGAAGTCATTCTAGAAATTTCCTTTGCCTAACACTGGTCACAGTGACTTAAGTTTTTTAGCTACTTATTTTATCATCAAATATATGAAATAAACATTACTGACAAACCAGTGGTCAAATTATAAGTGTTAAGGTTAAGGACATGCAAGGTGATGCTCAGCCCTTAGAAAAGAATATTCTGGCTCCTAAATGTACAGTTACCACTGGCCCATTTCCATTTCTACCCTGTTCATACTTTCACAAATCTCTCTCTCTTTTTTTTTTTAACTTGAGCTATATCTTCAGTAGTGTTTTACTGAGTATTGATATCTCCAGGTAACAGTCCCTTAGACATCTCGAAGTTACTGTACTCAAAAACAAATTCAATTCAGAGAAGGTATCAACCTTTAGAGTATCTATTATGCATTAGTTGCTATGCCGAGGATGTCTGTATACATGATCTTATTTGACCTAGTTCCACATCTGAGATATCGTATTATGCCTCTGTAGAGACACTGGTATTGACAGTAAATATCTTTGGGGTGAGAGAGGTTAAGTGGTTAGCATGGAGTCCCTCAGCGAGTTAATATTAGGTTTATGGTCTCTCCCTTCAGTGGTCTACTGCCTTTGCAGAGGTTGCATGGATCAAAATGGTGACTACTGGCTATCTGCCACCTTTGTGAAGCAGTATCATGTAGAAAATGGGAGACCTTCATCTCCTCCCCTCTGCCATCCCTGGATAAATTGTAAGTACCTGGCAGTCAGCAAGAAAATCACTCAATCTAACTTTCCATTTTCAGTTTGGCTTCTTTGATGAATGACACAATTATAAAAGAGTCAGAAATACTCAAACTCAGTGCTGCAGATTCTCAGCCTACCAGACACCCAGAGGCCATCTCCCGAGTGTGAGGCTGTTTGTTTGATGCTTTTTGCTCCTTATCTATTTCTCCTACTGCTGTTTCTTCTGGCTTCTGCCATACCTGTTGATCGCACATTGACCTTTCTGATGCTATACACTGCTAAGCCCTGTAGCTAACTTCAGATGTTGTTATCTCTCCTCTGGCTGCAAAGTTACGAAATGTTCTATTTCAAAAAACATTCTCCAAAAATACATCTGGTTATCTACCTTTTGCTCACACATGCAATGCAGTACATACATTCTTTCTCAACGAAGACCTTTATTTTCACACATTGTGTTCCACTGGTTAAAAAAAGGATGGGGATAAATATAGGTGCAGGAAAGTAAAAAAAAAAAAAAAAATAGAAAAAGATGGTTGCATGAATTGATGTAGTCCTGAGTGTATTTATCATGAAATTTAAATTGTACATTGATGGGAACTGTGAATTTTTACAAACCATTAGTGTTATAGGGTTCCAACATACTACCCTATAGTCATGTTTGATGTAGCTGAGGTTAGACAAAGCTAGAAGGAATGGCACAGGATAAAATTTGTTAAGCTCCATTATTTCTTAGACTGTACCTGAGGATGTGTCATTGGTGGGAGTGGTTAACCAATCTGATACTGTCATCTAAAATGTGTATGAAAATAAGTGTCCATGAGTAGAATAAGGTGATACTCTAGATTAGGGTGTCATTTGTTTTTTTTTAAACAAGGTTTATACAAACAAATGTTTCTAAATCAGTGGGATCTTTTCTCTTCAAATCAAATGCTAGTAATAAATACTATTGGACATGTTCTTGACATCCTCAGAATAAGGACAGGGCTGGAGCCCAATTTCTGTTCTCTTTTCTTAGAGGGTCCTGAGATAATACCCCAGAACCCCGGGGCTTCATGGAATATAAAGAGATTATATGGTATGGTGGAAGAGAACAGTTCTCAAATAATATGAACTGGGAGTTTGATCTCTAATGATAATATCTCTTGATCTCAGCAATTTATTTAATTTCTTTAAGCATCAGTTTTCTCAACTTCAAAAAAATATATTTTGAGAGATAGTTTTAATGAATGACTATGTTATGTATAAGTGTGGCACACATAGTAGATATGTTAACAGATGTTATTTTCCTTTTACCCTTCAATTAATGTCCCGCCTTTGAGTTAGAATAAAAATTAGAGCTTTTATTAAAATATAGGGATGATATTTAGGAATGATGCTCTGAGCATTGCCTTGGCCCTCCTCCCACATATAAAGATTGGTTTAGATAGGGTTAGATAGAGAGCTGGTCTAGAGAAAATAAGAATGAGAGTTGGTCAGATTAGGCAAGAGGAAGCTTGGCAACACAGAGAGAGTAATGGAGACCAACTGAAGTTAAGTCGGGTGAGAGTCTCCTTCTGTTACTAGGTATGAAGATAGTGTTAAGTGGGCTAAAAAGGGACTATCACAGGTTGATGTCCAAAGGAGGGGATCTTAATTAAATTGTAAATTTTAGATTTCCAATATAAATCTTACTACTCGGGATTAGATACCAAAGGGATAGACCAATTGTATCACAGAATCACAGCCTCTGAGCAGAAAGAAATTTATCTTCTTCTGGCCCATTTCCCTTGGTTTATAGATGAAGAAACTGAGGCTCAGAGAGGTTAAGTGGAGTCCCTCAGGGAGTTAGTACAAGGATTACAATCTTGTATATTTCCTTTGTAACATATTGCCTATTCCTCTACCTTTCCTCTTATTTCCAGGTCATACTGCATATGATTCCATAATCTCCATTGACAACCAGTTGTATTGTTTGTGATCTAGAATATAATTCTCAAATAGGAAATTCTGTTTTACATATATTTAAATCTCAGCAACTAAACATTTTTTTAAAAAGCCACTCTACCTACAATAAACCTAACTAACTACCTTAGATAAATTACTGGTATAATAACCTCTTACATATGAGTAACAAACTCATACAGATAAAAAGAGGAAGTTTTGATGAGCAGAATTACATTTCAAACCATTTGCCAAAGAGGGGCCACAGCAGTCTAAACAAGAGTAAGAACATTCAAGTTTCGGTCTAATCCAGTGACAAGCAAGGAATGTATTCTGGCTAACGCAAAAAAAAAAAAAAGCGCAGAGGTTTATTAATAATATCATGAAGAGTATAACAAGATATTTACAATTTTAAAAAAGCCAAATAGAAATGTTGGTATAAAAACCACAGAGATTTTAAAATCATGTGTATTGTAGTTTGAGGAAGCAAACAGCAAGACGGTCCTTGGAGGGACAAAAGTTGATGGCACATCGATGCCTCACCACCTTCTGGGAGAGGTTATGGAGCTCTGGGGAGTATACTCATAATAATAAAATTCATAAGCAACTAATGCACAAATCAGATATTGCTTTATTAAATCTGAATGAAAAATATAATTGTCACAAGGACAAGAACACTTAAGCTTCTAAGATACATGCATAATCTTAGTATGATCAGTCTATAGTCTATGCCTAAAAAACAAATAATAACTAAAAAGTAGCTTGGAGAGTACACAGTCAGCACAAAAATTTTAGTTGGATAACTTTAATCTCCAGTGTCATCAGCTATGATAATCTAATGACTTTATCTCCCTGCAGCAGGAGTAGGCTCCATTCCAACCTGATGTCTATATTCAGAGGTAAGGGCCCCTTTTTCCTGGATGGTACTGAAAACACACTATCACTATTATTGTTGTGAATTCTCAAGAAGCAGACCATCTCTTTTATGATTGATATATTCTTTTTTTCATTCATTGATTCAATAAGTAGTGAATACCTCCAATTTCTCAGGGACTGTGCTAATGCTGGACATAAAGGAGGCAGCTAGACAGACAGAGCCTCTGCCCTACAAAGATTAAGGTCTAGACCACTATTGAAATTGAAGATACACAATTCAGCTATGACTGCAGAGTATAAGTGATATGGTAGAGGAAGTACAGGGTGCTGTGGAAGTGAATAAGAGGGGTATCTAACCCAGACCAAAGGTTGGAGAAGTCTTTCTGTAGGTAGTGGTATCTTACTAATGACTTGAAGATTAAGTACTAGTTAGCTAATTAAGGGTCAGAATTGGTCCCAGGAAGGGCCAGCATGAGCAAGGATCTAGAACCAAAGGGAAAATACACTTAAAGAAAAAGCACAGCGAGATATTCTTTCTTGATATGTACACAAAGATTATTTTTAAAAGATAATATACATTGTTGGTGAGTGTAGATTGATATGAAATTATAGAAGGTAATTTGGCAATATTATGCCAAAAGTTTAAAGATATGTAAAATTTGACACTAATTTTGGATAGTCTAAAGATAATTGTAGATGCGTAAAAAGACAAAATATCATAGGCCTTAGTTTTATACTGAAAATATTATTGTTAAACTGTGCGGCCTAGGTCAGGGGTTAGTGAACTACAGCCAAACTATGGCAATGTCCTGCCACCTGCTTTGTTTTTTTAACTTTTTATCTTGAAATAACTATGGATTCACAGGAAGTTGCAAAGACAGTACAGAAAAGTCTTGTGTATCCTACATCTAATTTCCTCTACTGGGTACATCTTACATACCTATTGTACAATATCAGACTTGGGAATTGACAGTACAATATGTGTGGAGATTCCTTTAATCACAATCACAGTCGAGATACAGAACTGTTCCATTATCACAAAAGTTTTACTTGAGCCCTCCTTTTATTGTCATACCCTCCCCTTCTTCTCCCTTACCATTTCTAAATCCTGGCAACTACTAATTTGTTCTCCATCTCTATAATGTTGTCATTTTGGGAATGTTACATAAGTGAAATCACACAGTATGTATAACCTTTTGAAAAATTTTTTTTAATACTTCATAATGTCCTTGAGATACCTCTAAGTTATACATGTATCAAAGACTCTTTTTCAGTGCTGGGTTATATTTCAAGTTATGGATATATCACATTTTGTTAACCATTCATCTGTTAAAGGGCATTATGGTTGTTTCCCATTTTGGGCTATAAACAACTATACACAATTAAAACAACTATGACCATTTGTGTATAGGTTTTTGTGTGAATGTAAGTTTTCATTTCTCTGGGATAAATGCCTAGAAATATGATTGCTGAGTCAGATGGTAAGAGTATGGCTTTTAAGTGACCACTGAGTGGCTATACTATTTTATAATCCCCCAAACAATGTATAAGAGATTCAGTTTCTCTACATCCTTACCAACATTAGCTATCGTTATTATTGTATTTTTTTTATTTTGGCTATTCCCATAGATCTGTAGTAATATCTAATCATATGAATTCTTTGCCAGCCATATGGTTTTGCACTACCACACAGTCTTGATTTCTGTAGCTATAAAATATATGTTAAAATCAGATAGAGTGATTTCTCCCACTTTAATCTTCTGGGAAAATTGTTATAGCTCTCCTAGTTCCTTTGTATTTTCATATAAATTTTAGAATAATCTTGTGTATATTTGCAAAAAAAATTTGCTGGGAAGGAATTTGATGGAAGTAATGTTATGGATTCTTATTGATATAATTACTATATTGAGTCTTGCAGTTCATGAACACAGTATGTCTGCTACTTGTTTTTGGAAATAAAGTTTTATTGGAACACAGTCATGCTCATTCATTTACATACTGTCTATGGTTGCTTTCTTGCTATAATGGCAGAGTTGAATAGTTGTGACAAAGTCTGTGTGGCTCACCTAAAGCCTAAAATATTTATTATTGGCTTTTTACAGAAAAATTTGCCAGCCTCTGTATCAGATTAATACTTATACTATATTGTTAAGTGAAAAAAGCATATTATAAAACAGTATAAATGGTATGGTGCCATGTAATTTTAAATATAAATTTTAATCACATTCATATGTATATCTAGATATAGTAAAATGACGGAAAGAATATAAAACAAAATTTTAACCTCAGTTTTTTCAGGATCATAGTGTTATCAGTGATTTGAAATTTTTTCCTTTGTGGTTTTCTACATCTTTCACTTTCTACCCTAGCTAGTGAAAAAGGAGTTTATCAGGTTAAGAAAACATTCTCTTTTCAAATCTCTCTCACCAATCTTATGAGACTTGTTCCTTTTAGGGAAAAAGAGACTTCCAGATCACTAAAGAAATGACATCAATTGTTTGTGTTAGAGATAGTGAATAATTATTTACCAATATACCTTTTCAAAACATAGATGAATTCTTGCAGGTTTATAATTTAAGCATGTCCTTAGTGATAAGCACTGCTAAGAAAATGCCATATATATTAAGAGTCTTAATTCTTGCTTTATTCTTGATAATAACAATGGACTGATCCACACTTGAGGTTTATTTACCGGTAACTACATGCAAATACAACATGCTGAAGCCCGAACACTGAGATGAGCAAATTGGTTACTGTTGAATGGCCATTTCAAATTATGGATACAGGCAAAATGAACAGTTGCTTTTTTTGTGACTCTAACTCTCTGTTAACTATTACTGCAGAGCGACAGTTTTTTCCAGTTCCAATAGTGGATCAACATAGATATAGACAGATGAAATATCAAGTCACACCATGAGAGTAATCTGTTATTTGAGAAACTAAATGTATGGCATAAAGCCTAGTGATTATAGCTATGGCTTTATCTGATAAGGTCATGAAAGACCAAAGAGGCGTTTGGAAGGAACAGAGGTAGCTGACAGGTTAATAACCCACTTCACAAGGTCATTTCTAGAGTGATTATTTCTTAAACCCTAATCTTGATTTTTAACTCTACTCTATATCCACTCTACATATGGAATGAGTTAAAATAAATTAACATTATTTTAATAACTCTAGGAATTATACATTAAGAATTTCTTCATCATAACCACTGAAGAAAATTTTTATGGGGAAAAGATATAAAATTCTAAAAGGCTCTGATTCTGCTCAGAAACAGGCACAAAATTTCTCAAATGAAAACATGTTTATTACATAAAGGCTGCAGATGCTCGTAACAGCTTGCCATCCCTTTGCTTTTAGGTGATGCCCACATGGCACTGAGAACAGCAGAGATCTGGCAGATTTCTAATTAAACGTGATCAATATTGACAACCAAACAGCATTATTCTGGCCCTGGAGTAGATTTTTGGGTCACAGTTATCCTATTTGTCTATCTACATTGCTCATGTTAACTGGGTAAATTGGCTGATCAAATCTCCACTTCTGTAATACCAGCCCAAAATTTAGAGGATTAGGGATTTACACAATAGTAGAGAATGAATACAAGGTGTTCATTTGGTCATCCATTCTTTTAACAAACAAAGGTTGACAGCTGCTGACTTCTGCTGTGCTTGGTATATGGAGATTACAATAATGAATAAGGCATAGATCCTTCTCTACAAGAAGCTTAGAAATTATGATATGAAACCAGGATGTACAATCATGAAAGTATGATCTAAGGCAGATATATCATAAGAAATATATAGATGCAGTACTGTAGCAATTCATAGGATGAAGACATTACTTCTACCTAGAGGGAATCAGAGTTTTATGGAGGAAGTTACCTTGAGCAGAACCTTGAGGGCAAGATGGAGGATAAGGCAAAGATACAAATAGGGATGCAGAACAATTAACTAGAGTAAATTTAAGAAAAAGGGAAGATTACAGATTCAGGAGTATTCTGGGGAACTCAAAGGCAGACATGCATCCAGGCCTCTGGAAGGAATTGGGATTAGGATTGGGTAGCTAGCAGTCAGGAAAGAAAACATGAGAATTCTACTTCTTCTTCAATCTTTTTGCAGATTTTCTTTCTCTGCTTCTGCATTCACATGTTGGACTATGGCTACTCCCAGCTCATTAGTTGAAGGGCAGCAAAAAGAATCTTCTTGCCCTACATTATGTTAGCTTTATGCACTATTGCCAGAAGAGTGAAGTCACAAATAAGCATACCTTTCAGGAGAAGAAGATCTGGAATTTCCTAAATACAGGGAAATGACTTACATGTTGGCTGGATATTCCTTAACAGGTATTTACTGTTCTGTGTTTGGGGACCTGTAGAACAGTGCGATTGGAATATAGGTTAAAAAGGGCAGTTAAGGAAAGACAATGAAGGTCTCTGGAGACTCACTGAGAAGAGTAGTGATATCAAATGAACTTTGCTCTGGACAAATTCATTTGAGAGCATCGAGTATGATGAAATTAAGCCATAGATTTCTTTTTGTCTTATTTTGTATTTATTGGTCTCACTGCAGTATATATATATTTGTAAGCCACTTTAACTTTTGGAAACAAAATGCAAGATGGTACAGTGATTGTCAATTAAAAAAAAAGTACCTGTGGTAGCTAATAAAAATGCAACTTAGAATTTGTTTCAACTATTATTTCCTTTGCTACCATCACATGTCACTAAACCACTCTGGGTCCCAGTTTTTTAGTTTAAAAACATGTGGGGGTTCAATTAGAACAAAAATGGCTTTTTTACGTCCTTTATCTCACTTGCCCCATCCAGACAGCGTTAAAGTTCTTGGCTCTTTTCCTCTGAGCTTAAGACTGGGCATCAGAATCCTCCATCCTTCAGGTAGTTCATAAATGCCAGTCCACCACAAGTGTCATCTGAGGCCGAAATGCTTGCCATCCCTTGACTATAATTCTAAAGTGTTAGTTTTTCATGCTATCACAGGATGCAGATGGGACTTTTTGTCCAATTCCTTTATTTTACAGATGAGAAAACTGAGACCCAGAAAGAGGAAGTGATTGACAACATTACACAAATTAGTTAAGCTATATCCTGAGGTCAGATTCTTTTAGTAATTTTAATGGAATGGTTGTCTTTGTTGTAATAATCCTTCCACTATGTGATCATTGAGCTTTGGTTTGGAATGGTTCTTCTAAATTCATGCAATCGATTTGCCAAATTTTTTGATTTTTATATTTTCAAACAAACCTATGGGACGCAACTACTTGAATTCACATTGTCTGGTTAATGAAATCTGACTTTCAGTGGACTACCACTGACATACTAGAATTAAGCAATTAGGCAAACATGATTTCCTTAATATTGTGAAATTGGGACTTTAATCTGCTTATGAATAAATGAATGTTTTCTATTTTGGTGGAGTGTAAAAAAGAAGACATTATCCTTTAGTGAGCATTATCTAGTTTGTTTAGCAAATCTTCATACTGTAATTGGTATTGGTTACTCTTCTATTTTTCGTTCTTCTTGCCTGTGTGCCCCAATTTCTCAGTTGCTGTGGGAGCACAGAATGAGAATTGTAGAGCTGAGAGGTTTTTCAAGAGGTTACATGTTCTGGTCCTTGGAGTCCAGGGAGATGAACTCCTTAGTCAATCAAGACAGGAACTACTAAACTTATTCTGAGTAAACTCAATAGACACAGATCAGATCAAGATTATATCCTCCTTAGGTACAGGTGTTTGTTTCATTTATAAACCCCATGTAGGTGACACTCATTGCATTGTGTTCCAATTATTTGTTTGCCTGTTTATCTCTCCTTGGAGGCCCTTGAAATAAGAAGGTATGTCTATCGTCTCTTAGAATACCCAGGACATTGTAGGGGCTTGATAAATGTCCATTTTTTAATACACGATGCAGATGTTGAATTCTATTTTGTTATAAAGCACAGTGGAAGCCTGTCCTCTTTCATTTTATCACTTCAAAGGGGCCCACATCTCCAGTACCCCAGCACAGGGACTAATACACAGTGATCGATCAGTAAATGTTTGTTGAACAATTGGATGGATAAAAGATGACTTCTACATTCATTCTTGTGTTAGCCCTTATTTTTCTAGTATATATGGATGTGTTTAGATATTTTTTCTACATAAAACTCTTTATGCCCTATTAAACTTCAAAATGTTAGTCAAACTAGAAAGATACAATAGGCAAATTATATTATTGCTTCTCATGCTTGGGACTTTCTTTATATTGCCAATTAAATTTAAAAAGCAAACTTGAGCAACTCTGTGTGCAAGGCATAAGGGCTTGGGCAGATATTTAATGATTTTTAGCAGAGGAATGATTTGATACAACACCCACACCCTCTTGTCTTGCAATATTGAAATGGGAAATGTAAAGAAATCGAAGATGGCTACCCTGTCCCGGAGGAATTTTTCCAACCTCCTCTCCCTGGATCCCCTACCTTTTCCACCTGCGCGAAACGAAAGACTGCCAAGTATGAGAAAGTAGTCAATGTATAAATCTACCTGCCTGCCTTTGTTTGGGGCTCAGACTCTAGAGAGTGACTCCTCTGAGCGCTCCGTGTAAATAAACCTCCTTTGATTCTTAGGTCGCTGAGTGCTGCTTGGTTCTTCTGGATACACAGGCCAAAATCCGCAACAATATGACCAATTCTTATTGATTTCTTGACAATCAGCTTGTTTCTTCCCATGTCTGGGCTTCCTCTCATGCTATTCCTCTAGTTAGGCAGGGAAGCATCATGCTGGTTATTTGGTCAAACATCCTGGGTTTGAATCCTGACAGCTACATCTAGTTTTGTGAACTTGGACAAATTACTTAATCTTTCTAAGTCTTGTTTTCTTCATCTGTAAAATGGGCATAATTACACTTCAGAGGGTTGTTGAGAGGGTTATATAAAATAATGCATGTAAAATGCTTACCACAGTGCCTCATGCTTAGTGAATGCCGGTTGTTCTCATTATTGGTTCAAATGCTTTCATTTTTTATTTCCTCATCCCTGTCCTCAAAGCCCAGCTCAAAATACTGGCTAAACTGATTTTTCCCTTTTCAAATGTTTTCTGTATTTATTTGCTCTGCCTCACAATTACTCCATTGTTACACAGCACTACACTATTCTCCAATGGTTTGTAGTGCCACATCCAGCAAGTGGTAAATCCTGCCACATCCAGTGTGGCTCTGGAAAATAAATCTGAGTGAGAATGGTGAGAGATAGAGAAAAGAACGAAGACAGAAAGCTGGGATGGGATCGGGAGGCTCAATATCCACTGATGATGGAGTAGAGAGCGATTTTATTTTTGCAAGTTGCTTTTATACAAGAGCATACATTTGCTGGCTAAAATGAGATTATCCCCACCCAGCCTTCACATCCTACTATAATCATTTACATTTCCATAGGGTAACCCCCACCCTACACACCCTGCTATAATCCTTTGCATTTCAACATCAGTTACTACTTCCCATTCTTAGGAGGATTTGTGGAGATGAGGCAACCCTTGGTTGACCTCACAGATTGCAAGGACCTTGTCAGCTTGCATTCTGCTCTCCACACTGTAGTACACAATTTAGCACTTAGGTATAAAGATGATCAATAGCATACCACCTTTTTATAATATAATTCTTCTCTGCATTTGTCTTTTCTTCAAATGCGGTTTAAACAATATATGGGCAAAAACAGTGTAAGGTTAAACACAAGCTCTCAAAAAATTTTTTTCTTATTTAAAGACTAAAGGGGTCAGACCATGACTTAACTTTCTCCAGCTTTCTTCTTAACTCTAATTCTCTTTAAAGCTTTTGGTTTGCCTTCTGATTTAAATAAGCCCACAGTCAATTTCTGGGCCTAAAACTCTGTGACGAGCACTGGTTTCTAATGGTTTTCTGTGCCAGATTCACCCGTTTCCTCAGTCCAAACCCGGGCGTTCAGCACAGCTGTATGGAGCTGGCATTTCTATATTAGCCACACCAAATCAGCTTGGGAAGTAGCCAAGTTCAGCGTCTTTATCTATTAATTCAAAGGGTTCTAGGAATATAACCTCAAGGACTTGACAGCCAATTGTTGGTCATGTAGGAGAGAGTTGTTTTTCACTGTGTTGGCGGATCTTCATCTTCTGCTTCAGCATTTCCTGGCCCTTGGCCAAAGTCTAAAGATATTTCCTTAAATTGTGAAGGGAATTATACACACAAATTCCAGATAGCGGTTTCTTTTTGGAGTTGGGGTTGGGAGAGAGAAGGGAAATAGGGGAAGAGTAACAGAGGGACTTTCAAATACAATGCTAACATTCTTTCTTTTAGTTGGTAGTGATTATTTTGATGTTGGTTATATTGTAGTTTTTTTATACTCTCCAATATAACATTTGTGTATGTACTAACATATAATTTTTTTTAAGTGGAAAAACTGGAAATTGAAAGCCCACTGAATATTTTTTCCCCTGCCATCTTATATATGCATACAGATCCTCCATTGAAAATGCAGAGTCATCCAAGAAATCTAGAACTTAATATTGGAAAGGTTGTCTGGTGATGCCCATCTAGTCAGCTTAGTTTGCAAACTCCCAATTCCTAGGATTCTGCTGGAGGTACCTCAAGCACCAGCCTAAGGACAAAAGGAAGTCAGCAGGTAAAGCTTGGGCTCCACCCCTTTTAATATATTTGATTCTGTTTTACATATTAAGATCCTAAGTAAAAAATAGTTAAAGAACCAGGAGGGAGGTCAGAAGAGCTATTTTCTAATTTTTGAAGGACATCAAATGAAATTAAACTGATGTTGATGGATTATGGCGGACCCCTTCTAAGATAGAATGACCTCAGTGTCTTCGCAGGTAGACCCAGAAACCTGCCTAACTAATTTTCCGGCTAACTCTTTTCTAAGGGCCATGAATCCCCTTGTTATTAGTATGGTTGTTGAGGGACGGGAGGTCTCTTCTTCCGTATCTGCTTTCTGCTGAGAATGGTCTTAGTCCCTGCCTATTGGAGTTTCATGGAGCTCTTTCCCTTTTTGTCTTAATCAGGATGGGGCCTTAGGTTTCCTGACGAAGTGCCACCTCAGTCCCTAGACAAGGAAGAGAAGATATAAACTGTTATTTAAATCATATATCTATTCCTCTTATTGATTTGCCTATTAGGTGGGTAAAGGGAAACAGGCTTGGTTAATATATTTCTTAAAGGGTAAAAAGACCTTTGACCTAAAGTCAGTCCTCTCCTCTCTCAGACTCTGAGGACCCTGCCTGGCCTAGAGCCATTCCTGCATGATGGTCCTGAGTTACCAGTTTCAGGGTCATTATCTAGATTTGGGGGAGAAGGCCTTTTGCCCAAAGAAAAGAGGGAAGAAAACTTAACTAGGTATACTAAAAAAATTAAGAACTTCGCAAGAGATGTCTCATATCATTTCCTGCAAGGGTGAGTTCCCTGCAGTGCGTAGTTGAAGACTTGTGAGGCATAAATACAGTTAGACTTCCCAGGGAACAAGGTCCTCCAGTACTGTTAGCAGGAACATAAGAATAAATAGTTCTTCCATAAATAAGAAACCATCCAGCAGGTAATTAAACATGTGCATTTGCATAGCTTATAGAAGTAGTGGAGCTGCTGTTCAAGGTCATATGATCTGAGATGTTAAAACATTGGTTAGTACACCAAGTAAATGTTATGCATTTTTCTGATGGTGTTATAATAGAAATTTTCCTTATCCTTCCTGAGTTTCGGGTGGGGGCTGCAAGGGGAAGGAATTCCCAGATCACTGGTCCTATCTATTTACAGATTGTTTGTCTTGCTGGTGTGGCAAAAGTTTCCAGGAGGCCATTTAGAGATCTATAGGTTGTGGTTAATCTATAACCGGCTGAGTTGGTCATTTCTGTAAGCCCTTCCCTTTGTATTTTTCCGAATGCCTCCTCTCCACTCTTATTCCCCCCTGTGAGACTCTAGAAATTCTGTTTTTGTTTTTTTTTTTTTTTTAAATGCTGGAGTCTTACTTTCTCCATCTAAACCATCCTGGGGGATCTCCTGATAGTGGTGGGTAAAGTATATGTGGGCTGCAGCTCATTGCTGTACTGTGGCTTCCACCATGCCTTTTAAACTTATTATTAGTAGGGGCAGCAGACACGGCCCTATCAGGCAGATTCCTAAGAGTAGTAAAACTGCTCCTATTAAGGTTTTAAATGCACCAAAGGCTGAAAACCATCCCCCAAAAGGCTATTGGGGTTCCATTCATGCCATACTTGCATAGGCACATGTGCCAGTTTTGTCATCTTCTTGACAAGGTCTTCTACTGCCTGGCCCTGGTCATCTATCTATAAGCAACTGTTGGTGAGATTGAATTTTCCACACATGCCTCCTTCTGCTGCTGGCAGATAGTCTAGTGCCAACCTATTTTGGTAGATGGCATTTCCTATCTGAGTCTGTTGATGTGCAAGGAGGGTCAGGGCTCTCCCAGTCTCATTGGTAATGATTTCTAAGACTGCCTGCAGTTGGATAATCCAGTTTAATATGTAAATGGGAGCATAGTATCCCCAAGATCCATCTTCTGCCTAAATGGCAGGCACATAGTATTGGATTATCCGCTCTGGGGGCCACTGATCATCCTTCCAGTCCCCTATTCAGAGTTCTCTTTTTACCTGTTGTAAGGATTGTGGGGCTGGGCAACCAAGCAGTTCCGCTGTTTTCATAGGTAAGAGGAAGAAGGATGGCCTTATCATGCCAATTATACAGCTTCCTTCCCAATTTCTGGGGAGGTGGATGTGGCCTTGTTTCCACAAATCCAGTAAAGCCCATGTGGGGCTATCCAGTTTTGGACCCTGCCTGGGTCCTGCCAGGCTCTCGTTAGCTCTGGGAATCTGGCCAACAGATTTCTCTCTGTTCTGTTTTCCCACCACACGCTTTGTTTGGAGGTGGCGTTATAATACTGTAGGCCAAGGCAAATTAAGTTTTTAACTGACTCCGTGAGATTTCCTCCACACCTAGCCAGGCAGTATTGTCCTATAATAGTATGCTTTAAAATCCATTGACTATCATCAGAGGTGCGTGGGGCCATTATATTTGACATTATCTTAGTGAGAACTAGTTCTGTAGCTTCCCATGGCCACCTATTCCCCATCAGAGTTCCCCCACATACATAGCAGGAAGTGACATTCAGGGAGTGAGCTATTCCTTCACCAATTTTGAGAAATAAGTGTTTAATTGATTGCGGTGGTGAGGGTAGGGGTTCAGTTACTTCCTTGTAGAAGGATTTATAATCCTGAAAGACTTATAATCCTGAAAGACTTGAACTAGATGGTCTAGTACTTGACCTCTGATAATAATTTGAACATAGAGATTTAGCCCCGTCCCGTCAATACCGAGTGTTAGTACTTCCCCAGACTTCCAACGGGGGATTCAGGAGGGTTGGTTATGATTGGTTCTAATGGATTTCACTTACGTGTGGTGCAGTCAGCATTGGAGAGAGGCCCACAGGATGGGTCAGGAAAGAGTAGGTAGTAACTCTAATATCTAGTGAAACTTTAGTGTTTCCTTCCTGCCATGCCAAGGGTGACCTGAGGCTTCACTGTTGTGATCGTGGTGGATTTTTCTAGGACTAGAGCTTGCAAGATGCCCCACTCCTGATGATACCAATCATGGCCAATCGAGGTCAAGGCCCTCCAGGACTGCAAAGTTTTTATTGCCTAGGGTCGCCTTGAGATGGTCCTTGTATTATGGCAGCTAAAATTTGCCTCTTTTTGTACTCTGCTTCCTTCTCTGCCCCATCCACGTTATTGGACACCTTAAAGACCTCTGGCATCAAGGCAGCCTGTGGGGTTTGAATCTAGGCCCCAACTTTTGGAGCTTCCTTTGAATATTGGGCACAGACCGAGTTATGAAATGTAAGACAGGAATGTCTGGCCCTCAGACTTTGGGCCAATGTTAGTATATTCTCTAAAAGTCTCAGAAAACTGGTTAAGGCTGCACAAAACACAAATTATTTTGATGAAGTATGGAATCTTTGTTTTCTACTCAGAAAAGTTTTCCATAACATCAGTAGCCAACCACTAGTCTAGGAAACATCAAAACACAATTCTAATTTTGCATTAGCTTACTTTTGGCATTTAAATTTCCAGTCTCGTTTAGCTTAATCACATAAAATTTTCTCTCAGGATTTCTCTTCACATACTTTCTACCACTTTTCTCATTCCTTCAGTTTGCCACTTTTCACTCATTCAGAAATAACCAACTTGAAGACAAACACCTTTCCTTCAATTCCCTTCAAAATAAGTCTCCATACTTTATACCTTTTGTCACCAAAAACATTTTCCTTTCCATCATAATTAGAATTCTTAACTGAGCCACCATATTACATATAACACAGATAATTATAGATCACAGGTCATGCACATACTCATATTTCCCCATCATCCATATTTGTAACTTCTCTGAGAGTGCATATCTAGTTTCCTCAGAAAGCGATGAAATAGACGGGGTCCTGAGAGAACTCATTTGCCCCTAAGAGTCCGGAGGTGAAGGGGGAGAAAATTATTGATTACTGAGGTCTCTGGGAAGGCCCTTCTATCAGTGGGCCGGCTAATAAGTCTGGGTCTTGGTGAAGGAGCATAGAAGCTGTACTTTTACTGGTGCAGCAGTCCTGGCTTGCCCACGCTTGCCATTATACCAAGCCACGGGATTAACTTTTTGGTCAATTTAAAAGACTGGGGGGTCTACAGCCAAGTTGTAATGTCACTCCTAATTTAGTTAAGATATCCCATCCTAACAAGAGTTCTAAGCTCAAAACTATTAAAAACTCCTGCTGAAAGATCTAATCTTCACATTGGCAGGTCAGTGGTGTAGTAAAATGGTTGACCTTGCCTTCTCCTACTCCTATGATAATCATAGTTTGTGAGGAGGGTTTTCCTGCAAATGCAGGAAGAATAGAATAGGTTGCCCCTGTATTTAAAAGAAATTGAATTTGCTTACCCATTATGTCCAGAGTTACCCAGGGTTCCTCGGTAGTAATGACCACATTCCTAGGCCAGGTCAGTGAGGATGGCCCCGGGCCTCTTCAGTCATACAATTCCTGGACCTGGGCTACTAGGATGTTGGCTAGCCACCCTCCTCTCTGGGAGTGTGGACAGTCAACTCTCCAATGCCAGGGATTAGTACCAGTTTCTTTGCATGTGTGGCAGGGGGTCAGGGGCTTTTCAGTATAATCCTTTGACCAGCATCCTACTTTCTTGCATTTGAAGCAAGAACTCAATGACTTCTTATTCCCCGATCTCTTAAAGGATGCTTGTTGGGTACCAAGAGCCTGGCCAATTGTGACAGCCATAATCCTGGCTTGTCATTTTTTTTTTTTTATTCTGTTCTCTTTTTACCTCTTCAAGATCTCAAGTATTATAGACCATGAAGGCCATATATAGTAATTGATTTTGGTTAGTCTGTGCCCCATTTGCAGCTTTTGAAGCTTGCGTCTGATATCAGGGGCTGACTGGCTAATAAAATGCTGGCCTAACAAAGCTAGCTCTGTAGCAGAAGTGGGGTCTACATTAGTATACCTCCTAAAGGATTCTTCTAGCCAGCTGAAAATGTTGGCCAGGTTCTCATCTTTTTCTCGAGTAATGGTTCTATGCTTCTCATTATTCATGGCTTTTGTATTCCTTTTTCTTTCTCAGAGTCGGTTGGGCCACAGATACCTTACTTTGTGCCTGCCTATTTGCACAGAACCAGGCCCAAGGGGGCACTACAGTAGGATTTGAAACCATGAGTCTATGTATGGAAACTGGGCTGGGTGTCTAGGGGACCCTGTCACTGCCTAGTATACAATTTTAACAGTAGGGAGGTCCAGGGTCCCTTCTGAAGGCCATCCTACCCTGTAGGTGGGCCACTCAAGCTCACAAAGAGTATGAAGTTTTCCTGGAGTCAACTTGACCCTGTAATCCCTTGAGCAGCCTTTCTTAAAAATTTTCAACATTTAATTTAAGACAGTTGGCTCAGAGGAACCTCTTCCTATATTTGCCTTAGGAAGCTTCCTAATGGAGGGTGAAAACAGACCTTAAAATTTCAAGAAAATAATTCGACAGAGGGCTTCTATGTCAAAAGGGCTGTTTGGAGATAGACAATTCTTAAGCCAAATCAGTGGTTAATTACACCCCCCTGCCCCCCCCACCGTGTAGCCCACCCTGTGTCAGTGATGCAAAGATAGACAAGGGTGGATGTCTTCTCTAGAGAGGAGACCATTCAGGTGCTAATCTAGCCATATCCTGAAGGAGCTTAGGTGACGCTCAGCCATAGCAGACTCAGCTTTGTGATTTACAACTGGACACTAGTCCAGTGCCCCCCCTGGACCATATGCTGTACACCATGGAACTGCATATGAGCCCACTTGGACTCTGTAGCCTTTAGGGGACCTTAAGGGTACCCAGCCATGGAGCCACAAATTCATACCTGACCAATCAATTGGCCAGACCGCTCATTCATTCACTCATTCACACACCAGGTTAAAACATTGCCTCCCCTCTTTGGGAGGCTCTGACCTATGTCTACCACTGCCCTCCTTGGAAGACCCTGATGTCTCCCCCACTGGGGAGACCCTGATGTCTTCCCCTGCTGGGAAGACCCCGATGTCTGCCCTGCTAGGGAGACCCCGATGTCCTCCCCACCTTGGAAGACCCTGGTATCTTTGAACTGAAGACTAAGAGGTGATCAAGCTCCTCTTCTGTCCAGAGATGGGACCTGACTAGGGAGCTGAGGCCTCAGGGCCTTACCTTATTTTGTTGCTGTTCCTGATGAGTTGGTCCGTCCCTTCCATGAGTCCAGTCAGGGGCTTGGCCATCTGGAGAGTTAGAGTGCTGGTCAGAAAGAGAACCCAGAATACCATCAGGCGGCATGTCTTGGAGCCCCTCCTTCCTGGCCTGGCTGAGCCACTGGTCCAGCATCTCAAAGGGCTGGCATGGTTGAAATCTCGTTGGGGCCTCCAGAAATGTTGCAGAAAAGTTGCAAAAATCAGACTAACGAGAAACCCAGCAGTACTCAGAGAGTTGGAGAACTCAGTTTTATTACGCCGGCTGTCCCTGAGGAGCTAGTGCTCTGAAGATCTGGGCGGGGAGCTCAGTTGCAATGTTCCTTGCATAGAACTTATTTGCCATGGGCTGATTGGTTAATTTGTCCTCAGATGGTTACAAAGCATGGGAGATACTATGAGTTACAGGCAATTACAAAGAGTTACAAAGCATGGGACTTACTAGGGGGTATAGGCAGTTACATTTGTTGCTCAGACAAAACAAGCAAAAAGGGAAGATGAGTCTTTAGTTAATTTCGAGAACGGCCTATGCATCAAGCATATCTACAGAAGCAGAACAAAAGATTGACTTACTCTATTGCAGTGGTTTGGAACCAAACCCACAATATCTCCAGGAATGCCTGTGCATGATTCTCATCCAACAGCCTGGAGGTATCCCTTTATGGTGTTGTAGCAGGTCCTAGCCTGTCTTATGATTGACATGGTTGCTAGATTCAAATAAATTGAGGCGAGCAATGCACTCACCTAGCTAAAGGGGTGGAAGGTTGGCTTTCCTTTTGTGAGCCTTTATGTTCTTTTGTTTAACTGTTCTTCTGCTTAACATCTTTAATTCTTTATTTTAGGATAGAACTATCTGCTGTCATTCTATATTTTTTTTAGCTTGAAGGATTTTTATAGGCCCCTTCGTGACTAGATTATAATCACCTGTTTGGCACATAGCGGGGTTTGTAAATCTGGAGCTCATCTTTTGATGTATGGAGGTTGGACAGTGAGGAGAACACTTGACTTTAAGTGATAGCCTTGGTGCTGAGATAGCTGAAGGACTTTGGTCCATCTGGAAGGAATTAAGTTGCTAATTGGCAGATGCTGTGCATCATGATAAAGAACCCAATAGAAGATGTGATGTAAGTGAGGACTCTCATTAGAAACATCAAATACTCCTCCTCTGACTTCCTTGATAGGTTCTTTAAATTACAGGGTAATGAGAGAAAGATGAGAAACTAAATTAGGAGTGGATTACCAAGGACATTTTTTTTCAAAGTTTTTGTTTATTGAGATAATTGTAGATTTACATACAACTATAAAAAATAGATTCCTCAAATACTTTTCTCAGTATCCCCAACAGTCACATTTTTCAAATTATAGTATATCACAACTAAGATATTGACATTGATACAATTTACCAGTCTTTAGATTTCCCCAGTTTTTCTTGTAGATGTTTATGTGTGTCTGTGTCTCTGTGTATTAAATTCTATACAATTTTCTCACCCTTGTAAGTATCTGTGCAGTGGAAATACTGAACAACTCCAACACTAAAATTATCTCTCGTGTTGTACTTTTGTAGCCACACTGACTTTCTCTTGTCCTTATTTCCTACCTCCCTCTATCCCAAGCCTTTGGCAACTACCAATCTCTCTTTCATTTCTGAAATTGTCACTTCAAAATGTCATACAAGTGGAACCATACAGTGTATAACCTTTTGGATTGGCTTTTTGTTGTTGTTGTTGTTGTTGTTGTTGTTTAATTCCATAGAGATTTATCCAAGTAGCTGTATGTATCAATAGTTCATTCTTTGGTTACTAAGTAATATTTCATGGTATGTGTGTACCATAATTTATTTAGCTCTTCATCACTTGAAGGACATCTGGGCTGATTTCCTGTTTTTGGCTATTATAAGTAAAGCTGCCTAGAACATTCACGTGCAGGTGTTTTTGTTATGAATATAAGTTTTTATTTCTCTGGGCAGATTCTCAGGAGTGCCTTTCTTGGGCCCTATAGCAGTTGTATGTTTAGTTTTTAAAAAACTGCCAAATTTTTTTGCAGAACTGTACCATTTTCATTCCTACTGCATCCTTGCTGGCACCTCGGTGGCAATATTTATTTATTTATTTATTTATTTATTTATTTATTTATTTATTTGTAGCCATTTGAGAGCTGCATAGGGATATGTCATTGTAGTTTTAGTTTGCATTTAAATAATAAGTAATGTTGCATATCTTTTCATGTGCTTATTTGCCCTCTTCATATTTTCTTCAGTGAGATATCTCTTCATGTCTTTTGCACATTTTCTAACTGGATTTTTTTAACGTTTAGTTTTATGAGTTCTTTATGTCTTTTAGATATAAATCCTTCATTAAACATGTGGTTTGCAAATGAAGTCTGTAACTTGTCATTTCACGCTTTTCATATGGGCTTTCAGAGAACCAAAAAAAACACAAAAATAACAAAAAAAAACAGACCAAACCAAACCAAACCAAAACAAAGGTTAAATTTTGATGTAGTTCAATTGATTAGTACTTCCTTTTATAGATAATATTAGTGTCAAGTTTAGGAACTTTTTGCATAGCCTTAGATTCCCAAAATTTTCTGTTTTTTGTTTTTATTTTTTAGTTTTATAATTTTATATTATATAGTTAAGTCTGCTCTCTCTTGAGTTAATTTTTGTATGAGGTGTAAGGTTTGATTGAGACTGTGCACCTATGGATAGCCAATCGTTCAAGCACTATTTGCTGGAAAAGATGATTCGGTATACATATTAAAAAAGCCATAATTAGCATTGGAAAATGTTATTTCTTGATCAGGACTTCAAATGCTTCTATGCTGCACCTTAGAGCTCATCTTCGTCGTGAGGTTTTTAAACAGGGTTTGTAAGATTCTGTACAGGAAGATTTTGACTTACTCTAGCACTTTAAGGATATTACGTGTAAGGGTTTCCAAGTGACTTGAGCTCAGGTCAGGGTAGAATATTACCTTTTCATCAGAAGATTGAGTAGAATGAGATGAATCCCTGGTTCTAATTCTAAGAGGAAAGGCCTCGAAGTCCACTACATGATCAACAGCATAGGCAAACATACCTGTAGCTTCAGGGCCTGTGGGAGCCAAGTCGCCCTCTAGGTGGTCTCTATGCAGCCTCCAGATCTCAGAGGGGGCTGAATAGTTGAAAAGCGTGGTCCAGTTGACTGGATAATAGAATAAAAAATTACCTCCAGGAGTCTGCTTATGCTCTTGGTTTTCTAGGATGTCAGCAAACTAACTTAGTTTAAATTATCCTGGCTCCTCTGTTACCTCCAATTCAAAGGTCTTCTTCACTCAACTGTCACAATAAAAGGTGGCAGGAATGTAGTTTTTCAACTGTAATGGTAAAAAATGTCAGGAGCAGTCAAACAAAAACACCATTACTGACCAAATTTCAAATACCTTTTCTTGGAAAGGTCTCAGTTTAATTGCCTGTTGGACAAATGCAATCCAGCTAAAGAGCCAGGGGAGCAGTGAGCTATAGGGGAAGCAATACTAGATCATAGCTCACAGGTCAGAAATCTAGTCCTCACTGGTTGAGTGACCTTAGATAAAACTCCTGACCTCTTTATACTTCACTTTTCCGTTCTTCAAAATGGCAATAAGACTTGTCTTACTTACTTCGCTGTGCCATTGTAAGGCTCAAATTAGAGAATAAATTGAAAATTCTTTGAAAACCTGTCAGTTTTCCAGGTTGAAAAGAGCCCTGTTGCACTCACACCAGTGGGTTTCCTCGACTACTCAAGAACCCTGAGTCCTGCTTTCCTCCTCCCTGCTTTCTCATCACAGCATTGTCTAAATAAAAAATAAAAATAATAATTTGAGAGAATATAAGTAAAGGGCTGAAGATAGTATCTAGCATCTACATGTTCAGTAAATCATAGCTGTCATAATTATTCTATCGTTTCTTTATATCTTGCCACCTTCTAGATGGCAGAGCTTAGTTGTGGGCTGTGGCAGAGATGGCTGACTGTTGGATAGCTGTGCACCCTACTGTAGCATACAGTTCTTACTAAGAAGTGATATCCATCTTTGATTATATTTCCAAAACCTCCTTGCAGTTAGGTGTGGCCATGTGATTGAGTTTTAGCTAAAGAAATGTGAAAGTGATGTGTGCTACTTTAAGGACTGGCATTGAGCACCCCATGATGCTCTCTGCTCTGGTTTCCTTCTGGCTGTCTGGATGGTAGTGATTCTCAAGGAGACTTTAGAAGGAATGTATAGAAAATAGCAAAGCAAATGGCAGCCTCCCTGACATCCCAAAATGTCTACACACAGTAGAACTGCTCTGCCAACCTGTTTAACTGCCCAGGAAAACTTACTTGAGCAAGTATACTTTTGTTGTGTTTGGTTAACTGTATATATTTATACTTTTTTTTACAGCAGTTAGCCTATCCTAAGTGTTGGCTCACTTTCATTTTTCATGTATACATGTGAACATATTGGGGGACTCTAGACATGTGACATGGTATTTTCCTTTTTTCCTTGTGGCATATAAAAATCAAATTACACAGAGCAATAGTGTCTGAAAATCTGTTTCAAATAAATCAATCAGAAAAAAGCTTTCAAGTTACATTGAAGTCTTTCAAGACACATTTTTCAAGAGTTGGCTTTATTAAATAAAATGAGTGTGACCTACAGATATTAGCCATGCCAGTTTTCGAGATCTGTTTTATAGGAGGCATTTTCTTTCTATAAGGAGTCCTAGTTAATCAGATTTTAACATATGGGCCATATTTAGTGCAGTCACAGAAACTATGAACTCCTCTGTCTTTACTTTTTATTCCCCCCCTGGATTTGTTGAACATAGTGCAGCTGCTGGCTCTTTAGATATCTTAGAAATCTTTATTTGACCAAACAAAACCCCTGGACTGGGAAATGCTAAATATCACCTGGGCATTTGAGTGGTTATCACCTCAGCCTCTGAAACCAAAAGGATCTAGGCTTTAGCTCCAACTTAAGTCTTAGCATATCAGTTGTAGACCCAGTGAAAACTGACCCAAAACTCAGTTTTCCTCAGTTGAAAGCAGAGCCAATACCTTGTGCATGAAATACATGGAATAATACATAAAAATTGCATAGGCACAGTGTACCTGGTAAAAGTTAGCTATTCTGTTTATAAGCACACTTTGTTAATAACTATACCTCAGGCAAATTAAACATTTTTTTTGCCTCTTTGTTTAAATGAAATTATTTTGCTGCAAGTACAATTACATCACTAATCATATAACAAAATTCCAGGAAGACTTCTACCTAAATGCTGACCAGCGATTATATGTATGTGATGGTGTGTGTGTGTGTGAGAGAGAGAATAAAAATATAAATGGAAGTCAATGGAACAACATCTCTGAAGTACTGAAAGAAAGAAAAAATCTTTCAACTTAGAATTCTATACCCAAATGAATTTTTACCTTAAAAATCCACTTATAATTTTTAAAATTTCTTCATGCAGAGAAATTTTTGGCCTGGCATCTAGTGTATTCTTGCTGCCTGAAGAATTTAACATATCTCGTAGGTCTTCTGACAATGAATTTGCTCAGTGTTTATTAACCGAAGAAGTTTTATTTTGGCTTAATTACTGCCCACTGCAGCCACACCAAGCATACTTCTTTTTGCAGTAGGATAATGTCCCATCACTACAGCAGGGTGAAAATTGCCTCTGGGCATGCTGCTATATATTTTGCTTGTATCTCTTGTTTCTTATCCTCTTGAATGTCAGTCCCATGAAAGCAGGAACACTGCTCAATGCAGGGCTTCATCTCAGCCACCCTTTCTTTGGCAGCCACCATCTTGTCTGCTTCCTACTTAGAGGTGGCTGTACCTTGGCCCTCCATTGGCTCCTCAGCTGACCCTATCATTATCCTTAGGGTCTTCATTATGTGTTGCTGCCAGCCACCTCCACTACAGCTTTGATGGTTTAAAGTTGAGGTGAAAAGGCTCTTTTGTTATGTCTGTTCTGGTGACAGAAAGCAGCCAGCTATGAGAATGGAACCAACCACATGTGGTGGTGGAGATGGAGAGAAAGGAGGTGATGGAGTGGGGACAGGCAGAGGTGACCAAGGGCAGGTCTACATAAGGGATGGGAAGGAAGAGGTAGCTGCTTGAGCAGAGAACATCTATGACTCTGGGAGTCAGGAAATGCCCTTCGGAAAGAGGAAGTAGACCGAGGAAGATGGCAAGGGGGAAAGAATGTGGCAGAAGGAGAGGTGGGGACAGGTATTTGTATATGTTTAATAGCATTTGTGGTAAGCTGATTGGCTGGAAAAAAGTTTTTAAATAGTAAAGAGCTATTTACCAAGTAAAGGAAAGAGCCTCTAGACAAAGAGAGGATGTTAGAAAAACTAAGTTGGAGTCTTGCACCTGGCAATTATGGGCTGTGTAACCTTGCTGAGATCTAGTTAAATCATCTGAAGCATGTAAAAAACATCTGTGATGGTTAATTTTATGTATCAACTTGACTGGGCCACAAGATGCCCAGATATCTGGCTAAACATTATTTCTGGGTCTATCTGTCACAGTGTTCTAGAAAACAGTACTTGAATTGTTGAACTGAGTAAAACAGATGGCTCTCTCCACTGTGGGTGGGCATCATCCAACTTGTTGAGGGCCCAGAAGGACAAAAAGGTGGCAGAAGGTTGAATTCTCTCCACCTGACTGAGCTGAGAAGTAGGTCTTCTGCTCTTGGACTGGGACTCAGATCTTCCGACTCAGATGGGAACCATACCCAGGGCTCTCCAGCTCTCAGGCCTTTGAACTGTACCATTGGCTTTTCTGAGTCTCTGGCTTGCAGAGGGCAGATTGTGGGACTTCTCAAACTTCTATTATTGCGCGAACCAATTCTTTATATGTATTACTTATATATGTGAGGCTCTGTTTCTTCTGTGAATAACTCTGGCCAGTACATCTACCTTATACATGATTTCACACAATTGTCGTATGTAATGCCTTAGTATTGTACATAGAACATCAGGACCACACAGTCACATAAACTTGTAAAGCACAAAGATTTTTGTCAAAATAGGATTCACCTGCCTTTCTAATTTAAATAAAGAGGTCTACAAATATGTGACTTACTTGGTTCTTTTGGGGTTGATCTGCTCTATGTGAATTCCATAATATAATTCCTTGAATTTTGAATATAAGCTCTAATTTACATGACAGCCAGACATAGATAAATGCATGTATAGAAAAGCCTTGAATAGTATTCAGGATATTCTAATCATTCATCTTGGTGATTTTGTTCCACAGAAAATTCCTCAAAGAATTGAGCATCATTTGTCTAAATAAAGTAAACTCAGTGGTTGGTAGGCTATTTGCCAGTGTAAATAAAACTACTGTTATAGAAATAACAATAACTTAGTCAAGATTAAGTTGCCTCCCTGTTTCAGATTTCTTCCCTTTCACATTCAGTTTTAAGATTTACCAAACTCATATTTCTAGAGCACAGACCTGATCATGTCTCAGCTCCACCCCAGATTCCCCAGGGGCTCCCTATTTTCAAATGGTATGGTCTGACATGCTCCCATGAACAGCTTTCTAGCCTCAACTCTTAAAATGCCCCTCAGAGACCTTATGTTTGAGAGAAACTGAGACATATTTTATTCCATGTCCCATGGTTTCCCAGTGGGAATATTTAAATTCTACCCATGCTTGCAGGCTCAGATAAAATGGCACTTCTTCCTTGAAGCTTTCTCTAATTTCTGTGCCCAAATCCAGGGTGATAGTTTCTGTCTCTGAACTATCACAGCACTTTATTTTACTTGTTGTGTACCATATTGTGTCTGCCTGTTTGATTTCCTTCCTTTCCTCCCTCGAACTGAACACCTACTATGTGTCACATGCTGTGCTACATGCTGAGCATGCAGTGAGAACTAAATCAGGGAAGATTCATGCTCTTGTGGATGTGACAGGTTGAGGGAAAGAGTTGCTAATCAACCAAAAAGTAAATTTATAAAGTTGACCCTTGAACGGCAAGGAGTTAGGGGCATTGAACCCCACAGAGCAGAAAATTCACATGTAACTTTTGACTCCCCCCAAAACTTAAGTTGCTTCTCAGTATCCTTGCGGGGTTGATACCAGGACTTGCCCTCTACACAGTGAAACCGAAATTACAGATGCTCAAGTCCCATATACAAAATGGTGAAGATCAGTGCATATAGTTGGCCCTCCATTCACAGACTCCCAACTGTGCCTCAAATACAGTACAAGTATTTACTGAAAAAAATCTGGGTGTAAGTGGACCCGTGCAGTTCAAACCTGTGTCATTCAAAGGTTAACTATAATTACAAAATGAATTGAGTACCACCAAGGAAAGAACTGATTACATTTAGATTTTGAAGTAGAAGAGAAAAATTTTGGTCAGCAAAGTGGTGCAGACCTGGAATAACATATGGAGGTGCCAACAAAGGATAGCAATAAATATCATATATTCAGGTATCCTAGCTTCCAGTCCTTAGCTAAATAGCCAAGAGCTTCTGGAGAGTTCATAAAAAACTGACATGATTTTCTCTTATGCTCACCCATCTGCCCAAGAGCAGACCACATTGACTAGCCTCTCTTCTAGCTAACTGTCACTTTTCCAACATTTACTGTTTTCAAATTGTTCATGGTTTTCCTTCTTCCTCTGTTCTCTCTTATAAATAGTGATTTAGCTAAATAAAAATCAATAAATAATCACTGATTTATTATTGGTTTCTTTTGTATATAAGTATATAATATGCTAATAAATAACTATCTACCTGTCAATTGTTTTTTGGCAGATATTTGTACCAGGCATGGTGCTAAGAGTTTTAAATATATTATCTCATTTAATTCTCACAATGAAACTCTAAAATCAATTGTTATTCCTTTGTCATCAAAATGGAATCTAAAATAGAGAAAGGAAAATCGAGAGGACCAATATTTGAATCTAGTTCCATTTAACTCTAAAACCTGTGCTGCTAACTATAATGCCATACCATTGACAATTGAAAGGAGGAAAATGTTTCATCCATAGTGAGTCCTGACACATGAGATGCAAAATCAGGGAGAATAAACACACCTGATACTATTATAGTCTAGAAGTCTAGGGACTTATGTTGTTCTTCTGTAAATTTGACTCTCAATTTTTAGGACCCAAATCAATCCAAATTTTAATACCAGTTTTCCATAATAACTAAGTCCAGGTCACAAGCAATAATTCTGTGTGATTTTTAAAGATATTAGATGACATTGTAAATTTTGTTTCCTTTGTTTTCTCTCAGCACATTTTTTTTCCAAATAGAGTTTAAGCTACTGTCTATCCATGTGTCTCCCTCCCTCCTTCCCTCCCTCCCTCCCTCCCTCCCTCCCTCCCTCCCTCTCTTCCTTCCTTCCTTCCTTCCTTCCTTCCTTCCTTCCTTCCTTCCTTCCTTCCTTCCTTCTATCCTTTAACATATTCTCCTTTTACATTCAGTATATGAACCAATAAGTAGCAAAATAGTTAAAATATCCAGAAATTCTAAGCACCCTTGCCTGCAGCAAAAATGGTTCTCCATGCATTAGCATTCCCATAACTGAGTTCTGGAATTGGTATATGAGTTTGTTTAGTTGAATAGTTTAAGCATCTCTTGTTGAGGGTGATTCATCTTTATTTGGAAAAAAGTTTTGTTTCCTAAATAAAATTAAAAGTTTCTGCTTATCCCATGCAAGAGAAATAATTTATAAAGCCATCAGAAAGCAGTTTACTATGAATGAAAAACTGGGTTATATGATAAATAGGTAGCACTGAGATGATTATTTGATCCCAAATTGTACTTCAATAGAATAACTTGATTAACTTCCAAGGTTTGACACTTCCTGTTTCCAGTCAATCCAAAATATCTCTCAGGGATAACCAATTAGCTGTCATGTTGGCTCTCAAAAACTCGAAACAATACAGACATAAAGTAATTTTTAAAATTTTGTAATATACACTTGTGGGTATACATTCAGTTGCATGCATGCAGGATTAAATTTAGACATGATAGTATCATGAGCAGCCTAATGATTTAGCATTTCCTTAAAGTAATATATAAATAGTTGTTTCATGTTTATTTAATAGTATAGGGGAGCATCTAATTTTCTATCAATAAAAACTGGATTTCTTTTTTTACATTCAGAATAAAAAACTTGTTATATGTACTAGATAAAATAATATTTTAAAGCTTTTTGTAACTGGTTTTCAGTCATAATTTTAATGTTTAAATGTTTCATAATTTAAATGTTTATTAATTGCCTATACTAAGGATAGAACTTACATGAATGTGGCTACAGGTTTGTTCAAAATACTGTAAAAGTATTTTTATTCATCCTGGTTTCATGTTCGCTAAATTGTTTCAATTTTACTGTGATCCTACTTTCACTAGTTTTCCATTGTTTGATGAACTGGAAAATGTCTTAGAATGTACTTAAAATTTTTTAATTTAGATAAAGAGATTACATTTCACTACAGCATAACTACATCATACTTTTATATGTTTCAGATTTTTATTTAATTTTGACTTTCACCTGACTGCTCTTAATGTTGGTGGCTTGACTTCATGTACATGGATGAGAAGATTTCAGCAAACGATGACTATCTTCTTCAGATTGGTGAGTTTTCCACTAATTTTAATTAATTTGTGATGGTTTTGCCAGAGCTGAGAGAAATTTTCATGTTTTTTTCCTCTCACATGGTAAAGAAGTTTTTAAGGCCTATGGATTTATAGAAAGAAAGGTAAATCTGGCAAGAGATTGTATGATCAGGCTCTTTTTTTGTGATTCAGAAAATAAGAAAATCAAGCTCAGACAGCTGATGTGAGGCTTTCCAGGCTTCCAGAAAGACGTTCCCTTGTTTTCTCTGCAGGATGACAGTGGTGGCATTGTGGCCCTTTTGGGTTTCTCTAGTTTTCATGCCTCAGTGGTCATCATGGGAGTTTTTGAAGCACTGAGCCTTTTGAATGTATCTGTTCTTTGTTTTAATTCTGATGAAACACCTGCCTTGCAGTTTGGGAGTAAGAGGTGGGAAGAATAGGAATGAAGCCGAGTTACCAAAAGAATTATTTAAATACAATTGTGGTCCCTACTCTGAAGGAGAAGTCAGAGTACTGTGAGTGTGTGTATAAAAAGGAGATTTGATTTCATCAGGTGGATTGGGGAAAGCCTCTGGGGAAAGGCAAATTTAAGTTGACACTTGAAGGATGGTTAGAAATTGTCCAACTGAAGAGACAATTCCATTAATATTACTATCATGAAAGATATTCCCTGAGGCTTGGAATATAGAGATTGAGACCTTGGGTTCTGAGACTGACTGCCTGAGTCAGATTCTTTTAATAATGAGCTGCGGACAGAACACTGGGATACTCTGTTCCTCACCAGTCTTTTCTGTAAAATTAGATTGATAATATTATTATGGCATTATGCTGTTATCATACCATTATGATAATTTCATGTGAGGCTTGAATGAAATAATGCATGTAAAGCACCTTAACTCTATGTTCAACAACACACAATAGCAAAAGTTGGCCATTATTATTACAGCATTCTACAAATTACAAAACACTTTTATAGGCATCATATCTCATTAGGTCACCGACGTTTCCCTACAGCTCTCAATCCCTCAAACACAGTACCTCTGCTAATAGTACTACTGGAGAAAATAAGTAAATGCTGTGGACCCCTGTTTGGCTCTATTAGGATTCAGCTGTACCCTGGAGAGAGAACATAGGAATAGGCTAGTTCTCAGCGTCCCAAAGAATATTCAGGAATCCTCTTATCTAGACTGAAAGTTTGTCAATACTTAAAATGCTAGTAGTGTCTCAAGAAGAAAGGAAACACACATTTAAAGGGCTAGGTTACATTAAGGATTTTGACAACATGACATTTATGTTTTAAGTGCCCCTCAGGAATCATGTCCTCAAACTGTTCAATAATGATGTAAGATGGTTGAGCAAACAATTTAAGTGTTACTCCAAAATCGTCTTAGCAGGAGTGCAATAGGGTAAACAGTCATCTCCACATCTCCATTCTGTGAAGTAGCTTTTCATTGTTGTCCATTTATTCTTTTATAGCTATAAGTCTTTGACCAAGTCACTTAGCATCTTTTAACAATTCTTGAAAGATCTCAGGAAATTCAATGTAAGATGGTGTGGACTGTTATACTAACTATGAAATAAAGGATGTTATTTCTATTGTAAAGAGCATCCTTTCCACTGTATACTTTTAACATTATATATATTTTGTGGCTCATCTGAGAGTAGGGATTTTGGCATTTATTACCACAATTCTACAGCATTCAACACTGGTAGATTATTTTACAGTTTACAAAATATTTTACCCATTTTACCACAGTCGATTCTCACAAACAGCCTTTTCCAGTTTTTAGTTAGTGAAGCTGAGATCCAGAGATGTTAAACATGCTGTACAAATTTAAATGGATGGTCTATGACAGGGCCAGGATTTGAACTCAAATGCTAGGTCTTCAAATAATGTGCTTTTGCCACTAAACTGATTTTCGCTTTGTTTTCAAAGCTTCTATGTGAAGGCAGGAGCAAGCATTATGGAGTTGTAAGATTGCTAGGACATAGAAGACCATCTTCCACCAGTGTGACACTGAGGATTGCACTCAATGTAGATTCAGTTCCAAGAGAGGCTTAAGACTTCGAAGGCCAGGTGTGAGGATCTCACTACTGAGCAGGAGAGAAAAGGTTGCAGCAGCCAGTGCTATGACCGACTGACCCACTGATCGCTGGGAGAGAGCTGTTGGGAATACAGAGTTAGACTTGGCCTCTCTTCCCTGCTACATTTCACACCTGAGGCCATGAGGTGAATGTTCTCCTAAAGCCTTGAGGGATTTCCAGCTCAGTTTGAAAAAGACAACCTCCAACCACTTTCCATATAAGACAGCCACTGACAAGTTGCTAATGATTCCCCTAGGGTCCCTCACTTCAGGCACTTTAAGGAGTATTTCACTTGAACTTGAATCAGGACATTTTTAGAAGAAAATCCAGCTTGCTTCATATAACCCTCCTTTGGGATTAAGTTAAAAAAACTAAAGCCATTATCTGCTTGTGGCTTTACTGAATCAATGAATTTTATTCACTATAAACCCACACATACGTAGTAGTTCTTTTTCATGAAAAGACAGCACAGGCGTTTTTGAGCCTTGAGATTTGAAAAATACACAGAAGGCTTTCTCACACTGATAATTAGAGGTGGCATCAGGCGGTGTACGTGAGCAGTGGTGGGGCTTCTCCATGTCTGACATATTGAGAGGCTGAGGTATAGATTCTGTTTAAAATAAAATAATGAAAAGAAAAGCTAGATTAAGAAAGGATTAATAATATTTGGAAATCATAGAAATGGCTTTTTTTCTGTATCTTTCTCTCAATTGTACCTTCCCTTCAATTGCTGGAGACATCTTTTGTTCAAAGTGCATACAGATTCAAAAAACTTGCTTTTTTCAGGGGGCAAACATAATGGACTACATATGTGGCTTAGGCTCAGCTAGGCAAAGCTACCCTATTTTCTTAAACCTGACTCCATTGATTCTAAGATGCACCATTTTATGTTAATGTATCACCAAGAAAGAAAACGTGCTAGCAGTTGGTCATGTCAGCCTCTGATGGCTTTGACATGTATCTTGCCTTTTCTGATGGTGTTGGTGATTTCTCGTGCCTTAATTTTATTGCTTGGCACTTGACAGACACATACATGCCTTTTGCACATGTACCAATAACAAAAATAACAGAGCTTCATCTACATTTTGGTTGTAGCTTCATCTAAAGAACGTGTTTGCTGCCTTGCAAGAAGATACAAAATTTCAATCACTACTTTGACATTAAGTATTTATTTCACTAATAAATATCAAATATACATGCAGTGGTTCATTTCAATGAGATGGCTCTGTTCCAACAATAAATAGTAGTAGTATAGTTTTCTTGAAGACTGGCAAGTTATACTATTTGATATGTTAACACTGCTACCGGCCAAAAATACTTGTAAGACATCACTGATTATAAGACACATCTCACATTTGGGAAAAGTTAAAATGTGAATAAAAGGTGTGATTTAGTATTGATGAACAATGATAGTTCGTCATCCTCAACAGCCAAGAGATGAGAAAACCTTCCAGCTATAGAAATGTCAGGTCCAATGGTGAGAGAATGGAAGCAGTAAGGTATTAACAAGAAGGCCTTAATGTTCTTTTCAGGTTGATTAAACTTTAGACAGGTTTCTTCAGGACTATAGACCCCTGACCTCCCTTTTATTTTGATTTTTATTTATTTTTATTTTAATTTTTTTAGGGCATGGACTTTAGAAAATTTGCAGTTGTAAATTCTCTGCCTCTTTGACATGTAAATCTTCTACTATCCAGAAATGTCTTCTCAAGGACCATCCCTTTGAAATACAATCACCTAAAAAGATAGGACCCTTATCTCCCAGTCTCTGTGGAAGAGTGGGAGCCTAACTTCTGCGCTAGCAATGAGCAGACACAGATGGCCTAATCACACTGACCAAATCTCTCTGCCAAAATTCTTCAGTACTTTTCCACTAGTTCACTCTAGTTCTCTTTCCCTACCTTTTGTTTTCAGTGGAGTTGAGTTCCTATCACCCCCTTCTTGCAACCATCTTACATAAAGTCTCTCTTGCCACTTTATGTGGTCAGTGCAGTTTTTCTTTTGCACCAGTAACCCCGTTCTAAAGAAATAGCCAGCATTAAAATGATCCTTCTGCATACTTAACACATCCTACTTTGAATTATGACTTTTTTTAATGCACATTCTTTGGTCTCCCACATATAGTTTATATGTTTTTTAAGAGTAAAATCCAGAAAATATATTTCCCCAGGCTATAAATGCTGAATGTGTGTTGGGAATTACAATTCATGGTTAGAACTGTTCATTTTTACTGCTTTGAACCATAGGTGTTTAGAGGCAAAAGGAAATTCTTTCTAATCCAAATATCTAATTTTCAGGCTAATATTCTGTGGCCCAGAGAGATTAATGCTTTTCTCAGGATCTCATAGCTAGTTAATGGCTGACCAAAACCAATCCAGTGTTTTCACTAGACAAATGATACCCAACATTGAGCTGTGCATTTAAACACCTGAGAGCTTGAAATAATGCTGATGCACTTTTGAAAAGTCAGGATCAATTGATTCAGAATGTTGAGCTGTAGACTTAGGTACTTGTGGTTTGTGAAAACCTCATTTAAAATGCAGCCAGGTCTGAGAACTACCAGAATATACTTTCTCCCTATATGTAGTAGACTAAAATCTGGCAAGAAACAAATTGTTAATTTACATCCTGCACAGAGGAGCAGACGGCTAAATTTGGAATGCTTTGTAGCATTAGTGCATTCGCAAATTCTCACTCTTAAATCTGGCACTTCTTAGTTATTCCTTCAGTTGTTCTCTTGCCCTAGAAGTGTATAAAGTTGGCATGTGGTACCACTGCTTGACTGGTTATGGTAGCTCAGAGAACCTGAAAAGGTGACCTTTCTACCAAAGCAGTGGCACTTGATGTATCTTTGAAGCTGCTCTAGTTGTAGATTGGGCTGCTGGGCATAAAGGAAAAGAGATTTCAACACACATTTCTATAATACAAATCTACTAGGCTGCTGGCTCACAAATCTGTACGGGTGGTAGAACATTTTTTTGTGAGTGAGATATACTTCATGAGAAGGTGAGCTCCTAGGAAGAAAGGAATTTGTATAAATGCAAAAGATTGTTTTTATTATGCAAATAAATGAGCTTAACACAGTAATAATTACAATTAAAAAGAAAGCCAGGTCCCTCTGCCCTAGAAAGCAACATCGTTGTGAGGAAATTTAACAAGGCCTTTTATAACTATTATTACATGCCTTAACTGCAAGGTTTGGAGTAAGAACCAAACTTTTGAGTAGGTGTTTTTTTTTTTTTTTTTTTTTTTAATCCATTAGATATAAATTAAACCAAACCAGGAGATTGAAGTGTCTCCTCCCCCTTCCTCCCACACCACTGTGAGTCTAGCCTCAATTTGCTGATGTTTGCAGTATTTGCACAAGCACCGTTATCTTCCGGAGCGAAAGCAATGCTACTGTGATGATTCAAGGAAAAAATTAGAAACTATATATTTTTAAATTTTTTCTTTTGTGAGCAATTTAAATTGGCAGGAAAAACACAATTAAGCAATTTCAAAGGTGTAATTTTATGGAGATTTAAACACCACATCTCTAAACACTGTTTTTAAAAAAGAAATTTGTAATTAAGGTTTTCTATTATTTATAGTTCTTATCTTTATGAGACAGTGGTAAAGAGAAAATGGCCAAGAATGTGATTTTTTACACAGTATAGTTTGAAAATTCCCAGCCTAAAAAGTTGAAAGCAGGAAAAGTGAGAGTGAGTAGAGATTTCAGATGTGAAAAAGAGCAGAGATGTCCTCTTGGCAACCCTCCTGAGATTGTTAACTCAGGGAGTCTTGCGGACTCCATCCCTCAGCTGCTGATGGGGAAAGGTCTCACCTGCAAATTAGAGAGATCTTGCCACAGATACTGCAGAGGAACAGGAAATTGCCAGATGGCTTTAACCCTTTCATTTGCACTCCCTGACTTAGTAACCTTCCATTTTATAGTTACCTCTGACAGCATCAAGATTTGTTTCAATTACCAAGAGTACTGGTAACCCCTAGCTTTTGAGAAAGTCAGTTTTATTGCACTGCTTTACTTGTTGCAAAATTCTTTTGTACATCAGTAAAAATCTGACTCCAGTTTTTTTCCCAGAAGTCACTTCTCTTCGTAAGTCTGTATTCAGCGACATCAGGCTGGAGCTTGAAATTGGCCATAGTGAGATTGTTTACATCAGGGAAATCTGCGAAGGCTGCTAATCAGGGAATGTTTGGGGAGAAAGTTGTTAAGTCTTTGCCAGCACACCACTATCTCTGGAGCTGAGCAGAGTAGGTCTGCTTCCTCATCTCTACAACAGCCTTTCAAACATTTTTAAGGTTTTTCTCCCTGTCCCTGAGAAATCCAGGTCACCTACAGTAGGGAGGCCCCTGTTAGGGTCTCTTGCTAGGTCTAATTCTGAGCAAGCATTATGTATGCTCATCTGCATGTACATCCTCCTCTAAAATATATTGCTTGTCTTATTAAGCTGTTTTAGGAATTAAACAAAATGGTGCCACAAAGTGCTTAACATAGGTCCTTACACATTATAAGACTTGAGGTACTAGTAGCCATTATTATGTTAAACCCTCACACTAAAGATAATAGCTACTGGTACCCAACATCTTCATGTGCAAGGCCCTATGCTGAGACCCTACCAGGGCCCTGTAGCTGGAACTTGAAATTGACTTATTCTTTCCTAGCCTAGGAGGCTCACAGAAAAATTTACCCTAATATAGCTTTTAATTTTTCCAAAATGTTTCATCTAAATGAAATGTGTACAGTTCTGATTAGACACCAAAACAGGATATAGATTTATTTCCAAATTCAAATCTAATACAACATTCTGTTAGCATACTTGGTGGACTGTTAGAATAGGGATTCCAAAGTTGTCTTTTTCTCTTGCAAAGAGACCTCCAATATATCTGAAAATGCCTGCTATAACATGATTTCATAAGAGCATGAGCTGTTCTGAGGAGGAACTGAGGAGTGCATAGTAATTTTCTGTACTCTTCTCTGGTCTGTCTTTCTGCCTCTCAGAGCAGATAACCATCTTGGTCCTCTGTCCATGATTACCTACCTCCCTCTCCCAAAGTCCTAAGACTTGTGGCTCTCTCAACACCAAAAGAGAAACCAAGCTGTGGTTGATGACATGCTAAGAAGGCCTTCCCATCTATGGCCATGCCACCCTGAATGTGCCTGATCTCGTCTGATCTTGGAAACTAAGCGTGGTCAGGCCTGGTTAGTACTACTTGGATGGGGGACCACCTAGGAAGACAAGGTGCTGTAGGCGTTAAAAAAAAAAAAGACCTTCAAATTTCTCGTCTCCTGATGTACATGACCTGTACAGTCCTCTTCCTTTGAGTGTAGGTGTGACTATAAATATGCCAGGATGGCACTTATTAAGTTATATTATATGGCGCAGTTGACTTTAAGAAAGGAAGATTATCCTTAGTGGTGTGTCCTAATCAAGTGAACCCTTAATAGGGACTGAGCTCTTTCTGAAGTCCAAGATTTGAAGCATGAGATGGGTTTCATGGGGGAGAGATTGTCTGTTGCTGGCTTTGAATATGAGGAAGCCAGTGTGCAAGGACTTGAGAACAGCCTCTGTGAACTGAGAGCAACCTCTAGCTAACAGCCAGCCAGAAAAGAGGACCTCAGTCGATCAGCCTTAAGGAGATAAATTCTTTCAATGTGAATGGGCTTCAAAGTGGATTTTTCCCCAGAGCCTCCAAAAGAGAACTTAACCAGCCTCACATGTCAAGTGCAAGGCCCTGAGCAAAGATCCTGGTCTAGCCAAAATAGACTTTTCTGACTTTCAGAACTATGTAGTGACAAATGGCTATTGTTTAAAGCTGTTCAGTTTGTGGTAATTTGCTAAGCAATAGGAAAATATATGAACTATCATGTGACCTTGTACTATTCTCTTCTTCAGTTGTAAATAGCTTCGATATGCTCACTCTATTGCCAGGTCTATCATTAGCCATGGATGCTTTCTTCTGGATTGTTCCTATTTCCCCAGTGTTCTCTCTTGAAATAAGTAGTAGAATAATTGCATTTTGTTTTTTCTAGCTCTGGCTCAACAATCACTCTATATACAGGCAGAGCATGTGATAAAGATCCAAGGGATATTCCAAAATACGGTAAATGAACTAAGAAAGACAGAATTCTGAGGAAGCATGCACATGAAAAAGTATAAATCTTTTCTGAAACAAGGCAAGACAGAAATAATTGGATAAAAATGCCTCTGGCTAAAAGTTAGACCCATCTCTCTACTGTGGCATTCTTTGCCCTGCCATGTGATTATTTTCACGTCAGTCTCGTCTGTAGACTCCTTGAGGGTGAGGGATTGTGGTCTGCTCATTTCTAAACTCTAAGTAGAGTACTTAGTATTTTATAGGTGCTCAATAAAGCTCTCTACATTTACCCAAAATGGAGGCATTTGCCAATGACAGGATTTACAGAATGCTGAGATTAATTGAAGTTTTTTCCAAGCTTGAAAAGCAACAGAGAACTATGTGTTCAGAAAGATGTGAAGAGCTGAGGAATGTATCGGAGAGTAAATGCTTTCTCAGAATCAGAAAGCAATTTTTTTGAAGCGGAGGTGTTGGTGAGTTCTTTCCGGGTGGGAGATGAAGAATTGAACAGAAATAAAAATGAGACACCTTAGAATTTGCCATAGAACAAACAAGACAAGGGGTGATAACACTGAAAGTTTCGAGCCTCTCTCAAAGCGTATTTTCTCTAGTGCAAAGGCCACTGCCTCTCCTTTGAGAGAGACTAGCTTATACACACTGATGTAGCCAGGGGGATTTGCCCACAGTAAAACAGCCAAACTAATATTAAGAGAAGAAAATCCACTTACAGCTGAAAGATAAATGGAACAAAGAGAAAGAAGCTGAAGTGCTGCGGGAAGTCTGGGCTTCCCTACAGGGAAACCAATTAGTACTTTCCTAACTTAGGCTGCCAGTATCTCAGAGCACAATCTGGGGAACATCTGGAGGAAGCAAGCCATTGAGGAATAACAACCACCAAAACCAAAATTGATGTTATTTGCAGTGTACATACTACATACATGTATGTAATATCAGTAAACAGTTTCACCATTCTTTAGCTGGGGAAACAGGCTCAGAGGGTAAGTGGCCTGACAAAGATGGCAGAGATAACTAATAGAGATAACTAAAAGATCTGCTGTGAGAATCAGACGAAAGAGTTATATTTTGGGGAAAGTCATTTAATTGTTGGGGGAAAAAAATCCAGTAATCCATTCAATTCTGACAATCTTTGACAACTTGGCTCTAATAATTTAATGAGTAGTTAACATGGATCAAGATTGAGACATTATAGGAAATACAGAAAAACCGAGACTCTCTGAGCCCGCATATTCACTTATTTAACAGACATTTATTGAAAAGCTTCTTTGTACCAGGCAGCTACTAGGAAATACTCTACTAGATTTGAGGACATTTTCCTCCATCCACCAATTAATGCAAAGTTTTTTGTTGAAACTTGGCTCCTGTTTCCACTTCTCTGATGTCAATCCTACATCAGTGATGTTTCTATAAACAAATCAGAAGATGTTATCTATTCTACAAATTTCCTTCTAAGAGCAGTTACTTTCTCATTCAATGTTAAAATGTCGCATTTAATTTGAAAGTAAAGATTTTGTTTGTGTTTAATAGCTGCTAGGTGATAAATCACTGACCGCTGCTTTTCATTACAGAAAAGATCAATCAATATAGGATATTTGTTTTTTTATTTTATGTTTTGGAGAATGAAAAATGTATAATTCATCTTTGAGAGCTATTATTAAAACAAAAAACTTTACGAGGTAATTAATAGTGAATATTTGTGTGGCACAAAAAGTTATGATTACTCATTATCTCATTACAAAGTGTTGCATAGTTTCCATGTTTCAGATAATTTGCAGATCCATTTAATGAGGCACGCACAATGTGAAAAACAACCCAGTGTTCCAAAAGTGAACAAATGAATGAGAATGCCGCTCACTGTCACCCCCTCCCTCTGGTGGAACTTCCAGGATAGTTGGCTTACTATAAGTGATGTGTATTTCTTTAGCATATGGACAAGAAATTAAAAATAAAAGTTCTAATATTTTCTTTCTTTACCCTGATATATCAACTCGTTCCATCTTCTACCATCGTAATCATCACTGCCTCCCTGCCATTGTCTTCCCTCCTCCTAGGTAACTACAGCTCATTTTGGAGAACATCATTTAAACAATATATGCTGATTTCAAGAAAATTTTAACAACACATATATCTAAATAGAAAATTAAACATAACCCACCATTCCCCACCTCAACACAAACATATTTGACATAATTGGAATTTTGCGTTTGTGATGAAAAAGTTGTTTTATGTGTGTGTACATCCTTTTAATGTGTTAAAATATAAACACTATTGTTAATAACTGAAATATTCTTTATTTCTATCGGCTTTTTGTTAGTATAGAGTAGCTATTTTAATACTTATATTTATATATTATTTACATTTTATCTAGCCATCTTACTAAATTCTCTTGTACCTCTAGTAATTTTTTTACTGGAGTTTCTTGTGTTTTCCTGGATACAGTAAAATAATCAGCAAAAAGATTTTTCAATATTTAAACCAGTGGATTTATTTTCTAGTCATATAGCATTTTCTAGAGCCTCCAAGATAAAACTGAATAAAATATATTTCACAATTATAGTACAATTATATTACTATACAGTCTATTATCCATTGGATTTAATTCTATGTGGTACTAGGGCTTACTACTGATCCTGCTATTTTTTTTCCCAGTTTTATTGAGAAATAATTGACATACATCATTGTATACATGCAAGGTGTAGAACTTGATGTATATGTATATGTATATTGTGAAACTATTATTATAGTAGATTCAGCTATATCTATCTTATATAAATCCGGTAAAAAAAAAAAAAAAGAAAAGAAATTAAATTCTCCTTGTGATGAGAACTCATAAGATTTATTCTCAACAACTTTCCTCTGCATCATCTATCAGTGTTAACTATAATCATTATGTTGTATGTTATATTCCCAGGACTTATTTTACATTGGAAATATGTACCTTTTGACCACCTTCCCTCAACTGCCCACCCCCTTACTTTTGGTTACCAGGAGTCTGATTTCTTTTTTTTTGAGTTTTCTTTTTTTTGAATTCCACATATCGGTGAGATCATACAGTATTCATCTTTCTCTATCTGACATTTCACTTAGCATAATGCCTTCAGGGTCCATCCATGTTGTTGCAAATAATAAGATTTCCTATTTTTTTTATGGCTGAATAATATTCCATTATACACACACACACACACACACACACACACATACACACATATATATACACACACATATATATACATATATATATTTATACACACATACACCCCCCATAATTTCTTTATTCATTCATCTATTGATGAACACCTTGGTTGTTTTCATGTTTCATCTATTGTAAATAATGCTATGAACATGGTTGTGCAGATATATTTTTGAGTTAGTGTTTTCATTTCTTTTGGATATATTCCCAGAAGTAGATTGCTAACTATCATATAATAGTTGTGTTTTTAATTTTTTGAGGATACTGTTTTCCACAGTGGCTATGCCAATTTATACTCCCGCCAACAGTGCCCAAGAATTCCCTTTCCTCCACATCCATGGCAGCATTTGTAATTTCTTGTCTTTTTGAGGATGGCCATTCTAACAGGCATGAGGTGATTTCTCATTGTGGTTTTAATTTGCATTTCCCTAATGAATAGTGATATTGAACACCTTTTTGTATACCTGTTGGCCTTTCATATATCTTCTTTGGAGAAATGTCTATTCAGTTCCCTTGACTGTTTTTTTAATTGCACGATCCCTCTATTTTTCATCTTCCCCTACCTTGAGAAATTCTCTTCATTCAGCAGATAGCTTTTACTATACATGAATCTGGTTCCCGACCCAGTCTAGTTTGATCCTGGTTATGATTTTTGCATGGCCATTCCTTTCCCTCTACTAGTGGCAATAATAGGGGAAAATATGGTTCTGTTCTGATCATCTGGTTTCTGTAATTAAGACGTTCAAAAACAAGGAATGTAATATTTGTCAAGTGTCAAGAGTCAGAAAAACTTGCCTCTCTCTTAAAGCTAGAATTCTTGCATTTGTCTGTCTTGATGATTCTAGGCATCTCCTGACAGATGAGGAGACAACCATCTCTTTGCCATTAAACTGACTGTATTTATTCAGACCCTTGGCTAGTAGTTTAGTCATGGGGTTAAGTCACTTGTGTCACTTTCTATACCACTATTTGCTTTTCCATTGTTGATGTAATTCTTTTTGTTGTCATTCATGTCTGTATGAACTCTGGAAATCTAGGTATGCTGTCCTAGCCATGATTCTACTGTTTGTATATGAAAGTCTATGAAATTTTCAAAAGGCAAAATAAAGTAACGGACATATGGTGTCTCTATTTGCTTTTGATATAAAGGTGAAGCTGAAGCTATCAGTTTTCTCTGTCTCTGTCTAGATGGCTATGAATGAAAAAAACAACCCCATGTTCATCCTCAAAAAGCTTTGTTCCACAGTCCCTTCAAATTTATAACTATTTGTATCTGATCACTCCCTCTCCTCCCTCTCCCCACTCCTCCCTCTCCTCTCTCTCCTCCCTCCCCCTCTTCCTCCCTGTCTCTCTCTCCCCTAGGACCTTTTGAAAATTAGTCATAATAATCTTTCATTTAGTTGCACTTCAGGGACATCTTATTCAGAGAAGTCTATCTAAAGAGAAATGTATACAAAGGTAGAATTAAAGAATTTGGCTTAGAGAGCAGAGAGATCTTCATTCTAAGTGATTTTTACTTGATTTTTTTTCAATACTTATATTAAAACAGTATGAATATGTGTGGAAAAGAAAATGAAGATTGAATGGAAATTGTTAACATCTGTTTTATCCTGTTTCATGTCCCCTCATTAAGACCTGAAAAAGCTGAAGTATTTTGGGTATATGTTTCTTTTCTCATCTCTCTTGAAAATAATAGAACAATTTTATAGAAATTCACAAATGAGCTAAATAAAGATGTGAATAAAACCACTGAGTGGCTAGAGCAAAGTGCAAACAAACTTTAGAATTAAGCCTCAATCTTAACCCACAATCCAATTGGACAAATGTTAGAGGAAATAGCTTCTCTGAAATAGGGAGAAACTACCTCTAACCATCAACTCCTTGAATTGGTGTTAGGAAATTCTGTTCCAAGAATCAGCACCAGGAAAATGGCTCCATGCTACAGAGAATATCTATCTCCAATTTCCCTACCTTGACTAAGATATTGATCAGATTCCTTCACTGTGTGAGTGTACATGGATTTCTGAGGAAATAAGTTGAAATAAATTTATCTATTTAAAAAGGTTTTAAGACTCTTAAATTTAAAGGAGTTCTCACTCATATTGGCTTATAGAGTGTATTTAGTACTTATATACATCCAGGATAAGAGAACTCAAATATTTCTAGATGACAAAGGAATTTAACGCTCATGCTTTAAATGCCCTGGCTTTTTAAGAATGCTCCTGACTCTTGTTGAAGCTATAACTCAGAGAAAAACTTAGCTGCCAGTTAAATTAATGGATATTGTTAGATTATAGTAAGTGATATCCAGCTTATAAAAAAACAAAACACTAAGAGAGTTTTAGTATTAAAACTTAATTGAAGAATTGGCTTTGTCTTGATTTTATTTGAGTAAAAAAATGAATATTTTTGTCCATAAAGACTTGATGCCATTTATCATACTTCTCTGCCCATTTTTTCCACCAAGTTCTTTCACTTAAATTTTTCAAACTCTCTAACTGTACCATTCCAAACAATTTTAATTCTTGACAGAAATCTTTTCCAACTTTTGGATTTGACATCTGGTCCTAGACTTCTTTAGTAAGGTGTTTATAGCTATATGTACAGCCACATTCCCTTTATAGTCAATACAGGACTATAACTCAGTAACAATTAACTCTTAATATTAATATTTTACAGAGCCTCAAAGAAATTCAGAAGAAAAAAAAATGGACATGAAATTAATGATGCAAGCTATGGTCCAATTATTTCTCATGAAGCTATGCAGAAGTAATTACAAGATCTGTTTAATTTCACCAATTTGTCTTTTGCCATAGTTAAACCCAATAAGGTTAGATAGTAATGGATAGCAACTGTTTATCATACAGCACATGTGTATACCTTCCAAATGCAGCTCTCAGGTGTGTGTGTGTGTGTGTGTGTGTGTGTGTGTGTGTGTGTGTGTGTTTGTGTGTGTGTGTGTCTGTGTGTGTGTGTGTATTCATATGGCCATCCTGTGATTATCGCATCAAAACATGACCTAGAATTTTGATATGGCCATCTTCCCTTTCAATGTATTCAAAGGTAGCCCTCCCTTACAATAGGTCCTAATTTATTAAAAGCCTGACAATAATTTACCTAGATGCATCTAGGACACTGTATATAACAAGTTTGTATGAGGATTTCTACCCTGTTTTAAAGTTCCTAAACTACAGTATCTGATTCACAATTTAAGGCTGACTTATAACCAAATAGCAAATTAAGCAGCTCAAACTTCAGAGGTCCAACTGACCAGTAAAAATAGTCATGGATAATATTTCCTATTGACTATTGGCCAATTACAGCAAAGTGTGTATGAGGACTAAAACACCTTGCTGTGCCTGGGTAACTACTTTAGGACAAAATTAAATAATTTTTAACTTAGATAAAAGCTCACTTGATTATTTAAAGTTAACTACCATTATCCATGAGACTTCTTCCCTTGGTTAAATCTAGGCTGGAGAGAAAACTACATACAAATTAGTTTTCAAGTTTTCTATTGCCTTTCAGCTTTGATTAGACTTTTAACTTCTTCCTCTATCTGATAGATAGTTGCTTTTATGTTACTATGCCACTAATATCCCAAGCAGATATTCAGTTAATGATACTGAATCAGGAGAGTAAAGTCCCATGGTCAGCCAGGCTCTTCTGGGATCTGAGGTAGACTTAACGGGGAACTGAAAAATCATGAAGAAATGGTGCAGATGTGAATTAATTGCCAAGGACAGCTCACCAGCCATAACTCAGACAAATGCATCACACTCCTGAAATAGCAATATTTTTTACGCACCCCTCAAATAATGGAAATTAACTTCCTGGACAACTCTATCTACTGCTCAAGGGCAAACTACCCTCCTTGGTAGATTTCAGTCTGTGTTCCACAGACCTACTGCCCTGTTAGCTTTTAAAGCATTGCCTTTGTTCAGTGAGGTGATCTATGCACGCTTGGTCTCCCTCATATATGAGTTAATTTTAGCTATACTTTAACTTGGGGGTGGACAAACCTTGTTATCTAGGGCCAATAGTAAGTATTTTAAGCTTTACAGTTTATATGATTTCTGGTGTAACCACTCAACTACTGTTATTGGCAAAAGTAGCTATAGACAATTTGAAAATAAATAAGCATCACTGTTTTCTAATAATTTCTTAATTGGAAAAATATATTTTAAGATCAATATGGACTCATGGACATTTATTTTATACTTTAGATTATAAAGCAATACATTTTTTTTCCAGTTTCATTTTGATATAATTAACATAGAGTGCTGTGTAATTTAAGGTGTGCAGCATAATGATTTGATTTACACATATTGTGAAATGATGGCCAATAAGTTTAACATTCATCATCTCAAACAGATACAAAAAAAAAGGGAAAAAATTTCCATATAATGAGAACTCTTAGGATCTATGCTCTTGATAACTTTCAGATACACAATACGGCAGCGTTAACTACAATTACTATGCTGTGTACTTCATCTTTAGTACTTCTTTGCCTTATAAATTATTTTATAACTAGTTACCTTGTGACTAGTATTTATTTATCTTATACCTTTTGACCACCTTCATCCTATTCCCTCAGCCTCCATTTCTAGTAACCACAAATCTCATTTCTTTTTCTATGTGTTTTTGTTTTGTTTTATTTAGATCCCACATGTAAGTGAGATCATACAATATTTGTCTTTCTCTCTCTGATTTATTTCACTTAGTATAATGCCCTCAAAATCTATCCATGTTGCTACAAATGGCAGAATTTCCTTTTTTTTTTGTGGCTGAATAACATTCCATCATCTGTACCACAACTTTTTTATTCACTCATCCCTTGATGGTCATTTAAGTTATTTTCATGTCTTGGCTATTATAAATAATGCTGTAATGAACACAAGGGTGCAGATATTTTTCAAGTTAGTGTTTTCATTTCTGTTATATATAATCCCCAGAAGTAGAATTGCTGGATCACATGGTAGTTCTATTTTTATGTTTTTAGAATCCACATTGTTTTTTGTAGTGGCTTTACCATTTTACATGCCTACCAACAGTGCATGAGAGTTCCCTTTTCTCCACATCCTCACTAGCAGTTGTTATCCCTTATATTTTTTATGATAACTATTCCAATACACATGAGGTGATATCTCACTGTGGTTTTGATTTGCATTTTCCTTATGATTAGTGATGTTGAATACCTTTTCATGTATCTGTTGGCCATTTGTATATCATCTTTGGAAAATGGCTATTTAGGTCCTTTGCTTTTTTTTTAAATCAAATCATTATCATTATTTTTTGCTATTGAGTTGTTTGAGTTTTTATATGTTTTAGATATATTAACCCCTTATCAGGTATATAGTTTGCAAATATGTTTTTCTCCTTCCATAAAGAAAGAATAAAATCTTGCCACCTGCAACAACATGGATGGACCTAGAGGGTATTGTGCTGAGTGGAGTCAGACAGAGAAAGACAATGCCAAATGATTTCACTAACATCTAAAGAACAAAAGAAACAAACAAAACAGAAACAAACTCATGGATGCGGAAGAACATTTTGATAGTTGTCAGATGGGAGGGAGGGTTGGGAGATTGAGTGAAAAATGGGAAGAAATTAAGAAGTAAAAATCGGTACTTACAAAAAAAGTCTTGGGAATGTAAAATATAGCATGAAATATAGTCAGTAATATTGTAATAGTTGTGTATGGTGTTAGATGGGTAGTAGATTTATCAGGGTGATCACTTCATATGTTATATAAATTTAATCACTATATTGTATAGCTGAAACTAATATAATATTGTATGCCAACTATAATTGAAAACATTTTTATTTTAAAAAGTGAATAAAATGTAAACACCTATTTAGAAAAGAAATAATCTCTCTAAAACATATTCAGACATAAAATAAATAGTTGCTACTGGTATTATAAGAAGAAAAATTTTAAATTACTAAAAATAAAATAGCATCAAAAACAATAAAATACTTAGGAATAAATTTAACCAAAGAGGTTAAAGGTTTCTACACTGAAATTACAAGACATTGATGAAAGAAATTGAAGACACAAATAAACAAAAAGGCATCCCACGTTCACAGATTAGAAGAACTCATTTTGTTAAAATGTCTATACCACCCAAAACTGTCTATAGATTCAATCTATTAGGACTCCAATGACATTTTTTAAAGGTGGAATAAAATAATCCTGAAATTCATATGGAACCACAAAAGACCCTGAATAGACAAAGCAATCTTGAGAAAGAAAAACAAAGTGAGAGGCATCATGTTTTATGATTTTCAACCTATACTATAAAGCTATAATAACCAAAACAGTATGGTACTGGCATAAAAACTGACACATAGACCAATGGAATAGAACCAAGAGCCCCAAAATAAACCCATGAATACATGATCAACTAATATTTGACAAGGGAGTGAGGAATACTCAATGGAGAAAAGACAGTTTCTTCAATAAATGGTGCTGGGAAAACTGCATAGTCACATGTAAAAGAATGAGGGAAACACGGTGGAATGAGAGACATCTCCAGATCTCTCACCTTGAAACAACAACAAGCTGAATATCTAAAACCCAACAACAACAACAACAACAACAAAAACACCCGAACTGCACACCAGCATGTCGAAGCATGGGATCTGTGCATAAGAGCTACCACAGGTCAGATTCCTGGATGTTGGGCGGTGGACTGGGAGAAATAAAGAAACTGCCTATTGTAGCTGCCAGAGGTCCCTGTATGGGAAGGAGGAAGAGGAGGGGGGAGGAGCGGCAAGTTCCCTGAATGGTCCTGTGGAGCCCCAAGGGAATCTGAGCAAACACTACCAAAACTGTTACTAATACTGACAGACTGAAACTGAGGGTAGCGAGCATGATTAAATATCTACAAGAAAATTAAAAAAAGCATTATTATGGCTTTATATAAAGCAGGGATCCAAGAGGCTTAGATGCCACCTACTGGAAACCAAAAGAAAAGCACCTTCTTTACAGCAGGCTAAACAGACCTTTATGTAATAAATCTTCTTTCTGGAAAAATAGCAGAATACACTTCCATTAATGCCAAGATGGAGAAATAGTCCATTAAACACATGTAAAAGAATGAAACTAGGCCCCTCTCTTACACCACATATAAAAGTAACTCAAATGGGTTAAAAATTTAATTATAATAATGGATACCATAAAATTCCAAGAATAAAACAGGAAAAAAGATCCATGATGTGGGTTTTGGCAATGATTTTTTTGTATATGACACCTAATGCCCATGCAACAAAATAAAAAATAATCAAGTGAGGCTACATCAAACTTAAAAGCTTCTACACAGCAAAACAATCAACAAAATGACCAGAAGCCCAGATGCTACTTTAAATAGGATCATTTTCTATATTTTTTTTTAAGATCATTTGTCAGTATATGGAAATGCTAATTATTTTTGTATGTTAATTTTGCATCTTCAACTTTACTGAATTTATTAGATCTATCAGTTTTTCAGTGAAGCATTTAGGATTTTTTATATATAAAATTGTCATCCACAAATAGAGACAATTTTATTTCTTTCTTTTCAATTCTGAATCCTTTTATTTCTCTTTCTTGCCTGATTGTTCTGGCTAAGATCTTCAGTACTTTGTTGAATAGGAATGGTGAAAGTAGGCACTCTTGTTTTTTTATTCCTGGTCTTAAAGGAAAAGATTTTAACCTTTCACCACTGAATATGATGTTAGCTATGGTCTTGCTGTATATGACCTTTATTTTGTTATATTCCTTCTGTACCTAATTTGTTAAGAGTTTTTACCATGGATGAATGTTGAACTTTGTCAAATGCTTTTTCTGTCTAGTAGGATTGTATATATATTTCATACTATTAAGATAGCGTATTACATTTATTGATTTGTGTATGTTGAACCATCCTCACATTCTCACATTCTAGGGAGAGTTCTACTTGGTCCTTTTGGAATAGTCCTTTTAATGTGCTGCTGGATTTGGTTCGGTAATATTTTACCGAGAAATGTTGCATCCATATTCTCCAGGGAGATTGGCTTGTAGTTTTCTTGTAGTGTCCTTTTCTGCCTTTGGTATCAGGGTAGTGTTGGTTTCAAAAAATTAGTTTGTGAGTGTTCTTTTTTCTTGGATTTTTGGGAAGAGTTTGAGAGAGATTGGCATTCATTCTTAAAAATCCTTGGTAAAATTCATCATTGAAGCCATCTGGTCCTGGGCTTTTCTGTTTTGGAAGATTTTTGATTACTGATTCAATGTCCTTACTAGCAATTAGTCTGTTTATAATTCTGTTTCTTTCAGAGTTGCTCTTGGAAGGTTTTATGTTTCTAAGAATTTTTTCAGAACATGTATTCTGTTGTCATTAGATAGAATTTTTATATATTTCTGTTAGATCCAATAGGTTTTTAGTGTTCAAATTGGTATTTCCATTGTTTCCATTGGATTCTCTGTCTGTATGATCCATCCATTGTTGAAAGTGGGTTATTATACTCCCCAGCTATTAATTGCATTGCTGTATTTCTTTTTAGTGGTTAGTTTTTGCTTTGTATTTATGTGCTCTGATGTTGGATCCATAAATAAAGTTGTTATTGGTGAAATGACCCCTTTATTTTTATATAATGATCTTCATCTCTTTCTCTTTTTTTTTTTTTTTTTTTTTTTTTTTTACTATTTTTAGTTTTAAAGTTTATTTTGTCTGATGTAAGTATAGATACCCCTGCTTTTTTTTTTGGTTACTATTTGTTTTAAGTAGCTTTTTCTGTCCCTTTCTATGTGTATATTTAAGGCTAAAGTGAGTTTCTTGCAGGTTATCAATTAGCTACCTTGCCTATGCAGAATGGGAAGGCCACTTCAAACAGCTTCCCAGGTGTTCTTGCTCAGGATTTATGGTTGTGAGGTGCCAGGAGCTACACTCAGCAGTGGGTGGGTTATGAATCAGCTCCCCTGCCTGGGCAGAGCAGGGGAATCCTCCAAGACTGAAACAGCTCTTCACTTGTGGTCTTGTCTCAGGACAACCTGCTCCCAAAATTCCTGGCTGAAGATGCCACTGGCTTTATTCTTTGATTGATCAGCTCTGCCAGATGTACTTTCTGCTTCAGTGTTGCTGGACTAAATAGCTTCCAGATGTTCTGGCCAGCCTTTTTTGTTATGTGGAGCCAGGGGTTACACTCCTCAGTGAGTTGGGCTATGACTCAGTCCCCCTGTTTGGGTGGAGGCAGATCAGGCTTCAGGGCCAGAAAGGTTCTTCGAAGACTTGAATCAGACAGACTTGTACCCTGCCAAGTTCCCTGGTCAGAATGCACTATCATCTTGGCTCTGTAGATGTGCATAGTTACTGGTTGGGTCTACTACTTGGGCATTGTAGATAGGTAATTGGTCTGCCAAGATCCACGTGTTGGTTTTTGCAAAGCCCCTTTCTCCTTGTTCATCACAATCAGATTCCCAGTGATTAAGTTCTGCAGATTCCTCTGAGATACCCATGAGGCAATATCAGAGGGCTCCCAAGAAATGACTCACAGTGCTAGGGGATCTGGATGTCCCTGACGTGTGCTCTTTTTTTTCCTACTGGAGGAAACGTAGTCTCAGGAGAGACCCCTAAGTGTGGTGCTGTGCTGGCCTGGGGGAGGGATAATGTGGTCAGCATGTAACCTTGCCTCTTACCCTTCTAATGCAGTCTTTCCTGATCTGTGGTACAGGGGGTGTGCTTTAGCCTTACTCATGTTCTAGGATTTTCTCAGTAGTGTCTTGTTCATGAGTAGTCGTTAGTTGTTCTTCCTGTAAGAGGAAGCAGAGTCAGGAATCACCTATGGTGACATCACTTGTGTTATTTATGAATACTGAAATTTGGTTTTCATGCAGTGTTCTGTTATAATATATTCTTTAGATTTATTTTTAACCATTAAACAACATTCTTAGTTCATAGACCATACAGAAGCAGGCAAAGACTGAATCTGACCTCTGGGCTGTAGTATGCCAAGCCATGCTTCAGTTGATTATTTCCGAGGCATTCTTTGACAGGGTGTGACATATAGAAAAATATAGGGAAACAAGAGGAAGTTAAGGAGGAAAATCTTCAAAATAAGCTGATTATGTGAAAAGAAAGATTGCCAACTGGGAAATGTTAACCCTGAGGATATTCTCAGTAGAAATCTAGAAGTGGCAAGGAAATAAACTGCAAGATGGGTTAGATAATTTTCTCATTTCTCCTTTTATATATTTTTTTTATTTGTTGGATTTTGAGCTTCACAATGGAAACTGCTATTGCCTGCTTATTTCATAAATAGACTGCAAAAGTAGGAGTTAATAATATTATTTTGAAGTCATCCAAATCCTCTGGTATACATGCACTATAACATTTATATCTTCCTGATGGGCTTTTCATCTCCCATGCTAATAGTGAATTGGATTTTTGTCTCAAAGAAGCAGAGCAGCATAAGCTTTCTGAAAAATAGAGACAAACAGTGCCAATATTTCGTGAGTGATTTTTTTTCAGAGAACTTGTAGGAAGAGGAAGGAATAAATGAACATTCTTGAGTAGCTACTATGAACTTAATTTTATTCTAATATGTGTAGAATCTTAGTATAGTGTTTAGCACAGAGCCAGCACTAAATAGAGCCAGCACTCTTATTTGATTTTAACACAACTATGTGCTTGAAGTACTATTATGTTTGTTTTGCATTTAGAAAAAATAAGGCTTTTGAGATTAAGTTTTCTCATGTTACAGAATTAGCAAGTAGTGACACTGAGTACCTAGTTCACTCAATATATATTGTTAAATTTTGCTTTTATTGTGGTAAGAACACAATGTAGCATCCACCCTTTTAAAATTTTAAGTGTACAACACAACATTGTTAATTATAGGCATAGTGATATATGGTAGATCTCTAGAATCTAATAATCTTGCATAAATGAAACTTTATATCTGTTGAATGGAAACTCTCAAACAGGGAGGTTTTTAATTTTTAAATGAGTGACACTACTAGATTTTAAATCAATCATAACTTGAAGCCTTCTTCTATCTGGCACAGAGTACAGTCTATCCAGGTGACAATTTTAATGCTAAAGTAGCTCCTTGATGTGTTGCTGAGGTCATACCTGATGAGTCCAAAAAAAGAAATTCATTAGCAACTAAGGAAGAGTGAACCTCTTGACCCAAACTAGACCGATGCTGTTAAGGGATTAGCAGTGCTATTCATAGAGTTATGCTTAGCTAAATAATTGGTGACACTTAACACAAGGCTTTTACCAAGACAGAAAAAAATAACACTACTCGTTCATATAATTAGATTTTTCACCTCAAGTGAAAAAGTAAATTGTACACAAGATGCAGGCAGACCTGAAGTGGCTGTTCAAAGGTGATGTGGGTCTTTAATTACAGGACTCATCAGATGTAGGTCTTCAGACTCACCATGTAGTGATGATTTGAATTCAGAAGTGTTAAAACCTCTGAGACAAGAGATTACTGGTCAGCTCTGCCACCACTCTGGCTGCCAGGAAATGTGAATCATTTATATGGGCACTTCATGAGGATGTGCAATCAAATCTCACTTGAGGTGCTTTTAAATAATTCTGCTGCTCTTCCCTGGAAACTTTTGTCAATCAGTAATCTGGGCTGCCCTTTCTTCCCCCATTACTCTCGCCAGCTTGGCAGCAGCTGAACCTTTGTGGTCAGAGATTTGCTAATGTATCAGCTCAAAGGTACACATTTCGTGTTTCCTGTGCCCTCTCATTTCCTGCCTCTCAAGATACTACCTCTCTAAGGATCCATTTCAGTGTTCCTAATAATTACCCTACTCCTGAGATGGTGACTGTAAGACAGTCTTCAGTGTGACTGGCCTCTCATTTTGATCTTCTATTGCCTTGTCTGAGTGTTCTGGAAAATCATATCTTTCCTGGGTATACATTACTATGACCCAAATTAAGACGTGTGAAAGATTATGTAGGAGAAAGGACAGTTTTGTACTTGGGAATGAGGTAAAGGAAAAGAGTGTTTCATATTTCTTTACAATATAACTTTAATAACAACCAATCATAGGCATAGTTTCCTATAGGTTCTAAGTAAAATATGTTTTCTGATAAAACAATTCTAATAAACCATGTTTTTCATGTCTCCTAACTAGAAACTAAAGAGTAAATTGTTCTTTGTTGACATATGATATTTTTCTTTGTACTGTTTCTGAATTTCTACTTTTTATATTTTTAACTTACTGTTTTAGAAAAATTTAGATAGAATTCCTTTGTTTCCTATATTTTCTGATATCTCTTTATTTTAATTTGTCTTATGAATATATGGTTATATTTTAGTGTGAACTACTGAGACACTTTTTGAAAGTGGGAATGTCTAAATTATTCTGAAAAAGAATAAATCTCTAAGACTAAACAAATAAGATCTAAATATTCAAAATACATATAAAAAGCTCTTTTCTGGTTCTTATTTAATATTGTTTTTATGGTTTATATTTAACAGGAAACTGATGTACCACAATTTGGTTTAAGTAATCCCAAGTTTTACTTTAAGCACCACCATTCACAGATGTGAACATGGAGGAAATTTGACCTGACGGGCCCTTTTGTCAGAGAAAATCTTAATCAGAAGGTCCGGGACCATTGGCTGAGAAGTTTTGAGGGCATCGTTGGAGATGTCTAGGTAGAAGAGAGGCCAGAGCTCTGTTTGAGAGGGATATGAGGGGTCACCTGGGCTGGGACTCCTCTAGGAAGTGTCCCTTAGGGGAGAAGAACTTGCTATGAATAATATTGCTGTAGCTATTTTATCATTAAATTGCCATACATATGGGGCCTCAATGGGAGATGATTTCTTAGGAGAGATTGGTTATATTATGAAGAAGCAGATCTTAGGAGGACAAGAAAAGAAGTTCTTCTCCCTCTTTAAGTTCAATACCTATTTTTTCCCCTGATTGCACTTCCATTCATTCTGTCAGCCTTTACTTTTATTCTCTTTTGGTATTTCAAGCTGGGTGAGTGTTCTTCCAGGTTTGCTTAAGAGAGGTGCAGTTTGTTATAGTCATCCTAATGTAATTATGAATAGCATCTCCTTTCACTTTTAAAAGTGTTTTGATTTAGATAATTAATCATATATGTACCCAGCTATGAAGTAAAATGAGTGGTTTACAGGGCTCTCTCTTCCACAGGAAGAGATCTAAGAAAGATAGCCACACAGCTTAGGAACCACTATGCTGTTCAGAGGACCATGGGTTGAGGAAAGGGGAAGCCAATAGAGAGCATTGGCTCACAGCACTGGGTAAAGCAGGAGGGCAGGGGTCTACCCCCAAGGGGCTGGAGGCAGGCTAGTTAAGGTTGAGGTCTCAGCCAAGCAAGCAAGTAGGAAGGCCTGATTGAAGAGATGATGCCTCTTAAGCTCCATTACCTCCACAGAGTTTTCTTTTTCCTTTCAGTGATTGACTTCCTTGCCATAGCAGTGAGTTATATAACAAAAAATTATACACTTTGGCAAATTGCAGAGGTTTAAGAGACCTTAGAGTTTCCACAACTCTTAGCCTTGACTCTGTTTTGTGGACATGGATACCTGGAAATTCTCTTGAAATTTTTTCTTCTCTCATTTCTGAGGGTAGACTCAATCAGACTCCTCTCCTTCAGATTCTACCCTTTCCAGTGAATGCTGGTTCCTTCATCCTGATGTAAGCTCTTGATATCAGAACCTTAAAAAGACAACTAGACAATTACTGACATGAACATTGGTCTATTAGGGTTCACTTGCATCTTAGGGACCATCTTGAGGGACAAGCCTAACCCCAATGAGTCCTAGATTAGCTCTTCTTCATGGTTTTCCGTTTTAATTGCAAAGGATAATGAATCATTCTAAGTGGCACACTAGAAGATGGACCTATGGGAAATGCTGAAGACCTCAAGGGAACCTAAGGATGTTGAATCCCCTGCTTAGCAGGGAAGATCTGGGAAAAGCAGACTTCAAGATCTGGATATACCTGTTTTTATTTTGGTACCTATTACATTAATTTGTCCTTTTACTCATGATTTCAACAAATATTTACTATATCAGGCAAGAGAGGGGGCAGAAAATAAAGCCAATGTTTATTATTGTGTGATGTGATGTGTCTTGATAAATGTGTTCATAGAATGCTTCAGAAGCAGAGGAGGGGCATCTAGATCAGTTTTGAAAAATCAGAATGCTTTAGAGAATGTCTGTGTCTTAACATACAGCCACCAATGATGTAGAGTTGGTGAGAAATGGTGCTGGGGTTGGAGAGAGAAAGAGAAACCATACTATTACAACTGTGGTCAGTTGGAATGTGCATATGTGGTAGTGCTGTCCTTTTAGTAGTGCTCTTTCAGTGAAACAAGATTCTGCAATTAATATTAGAATTTAAGTTTCAAAACAGGAAGAACAGGAGTTGCTTTATATGCCACAAACAAATCATATTCAGCAACTGATGGTGTAACCCCCACGTACCAACTCACCAGTTACCTCAACCAGATAGGAGGTAGGAGTACTGAGAGGTAGAGTTGCTGTTTACATTCAAGCAATCCCTAATTGAAGCATTACAACCCCCTTACCCAGACTCCTTCTCACCCAGTGTTTCTCCAGTGTTGTAGACACACAGAGAAGCTGGTCTCTCCTAGGTCCCACATACAGTGGGAGAGAGTAGTCTACTGACTTAAGAAAAGTCTCTCAAATTTGATTTCATTTATGAAAGGAAGTATTATATATATATATATATATATATATATATATATATATATATATATGCTTTTATATATATATAAAAGCATACCCAGGAAAACATTCTTTCCATTATGTACATTAAAGATGCTAATTGAAGACTTACCATGTTTCATTGCCATGTAGCTTGTGTTTTACAACCCTGACAACTGACACATATCAAAATCAGTTTTGGAGTGTGTTATATGACCTTCCAGTTATGACTCTCAGTCTCTGAAAAAGGAGATTCTATAATGCTTTTCTGGTCTAGTGTGCTGTTAAAACATGTTTCCCACGAACATCGCCCTGTTTTTAAGAAAAATTTATATAAGGAATCAATGAATCTGTCTGGCTTTATAGCTATATTCATTCAGAAACTTGATTAAGGCAGAAGTTTGCTAACATGCAGGAAGAGCTAACATTTTTAAGATTCAAGGGAGATAGGAGATATCATGGGATTAAAATCAATGGAATAGTTCAGCAATCAGAGTATCTTTAAAACCTACATCTCTACCCCAAGCAAATCTCACATTATACTTTCTCAATTTGCCTGATTGTGATACTTTGATTAAAGGTAAATTGGATTATCAGTTAGTTAAAATGAAGATCTAGTACCTCAGGGAAGTTGGCTGTGTTTCAGAATAAAGGAGAGAAAGAACACATTCAGAGAGATTTACCTGGGGAAAGTTGTGTTTAGTCAATAACTTAGTTATTACTTGTCAGGAATCCGAAATCCTTGAATCTAAGAGCATTTTTCTCTCATGAAATTACCAGAGCTCCTTGGTTAAGATAATTAAGTATTTAAAATATTGCCTGAGAGGATTGTTTTTTATATGCCTAATTGGGAAAATTTCTAAACTGAAATGACTTACTCAATGTAATAATCACAAATAAAAGAATTTATTTCAGGTTTCACCTCGATTATGACATCTTTGGGGATGGATGGCTTTAGCATCCGTAAGCAGTAACAATAAATTGGTGAATGCATTCGGTAAGCCAAAGGAACCTTCTCACACAGGATTAGCAGTCTTATTGTGCAGTTCTTTGACATGGGGGACAAAAGGCATTCACTCATGTAACTAAGATTTGTTTAAAAACCGCATGAGCCAAGATCTGTTTTAAAAATACTGTAGAACAAGGTGGAATAAGCCACATTCCCTGCCTAGAGGATATTACAACCTGGGGGAAAGGTCAGAATTAGAAACAATAAAAGATCCTGCAGTGTGTTAAGTGCCCTAACAAGGGGCCAAGAGTACAGGAGAACTCAGAGAATAGAGTTACTCATTCTGTCTGAGGTTGTGAAGCAGTTTCGTAAGGAGACAGTGTTTCACCTGGCCCTAAAGGTAGAAAAGGAAATAGGATTCAAGGCAGAGGGAGCATTAGAGGTCCAGGCTGAGAGTGCTGAATGGGCCTGATGAGTTGGGTTACAATGGTGATGTTGCGAGTGGACCAGAGATGGTGGTAGAGGTGAAAGTTCTTGTATGCAAAGCTAGGGAGTTTCTAAATCCTGTATGCAACAAGAGCAATTGCTTCCTTCTTTAAATATAAGCAGTTGATTAAACAGGAAGTGCTCAATAGGGTACAATCAAGGAATAGCTTAATTCCACCATTGTCTTCTAAATCTGCTGTTTCTCTGCCCAAATTGGAATTTTATAGCTTTTTGTTACTTTCAGTTATAAATGATCAGAACTTCATTAGAAAGTCCAATTTGCTCTGAGTCAAAATTCCAGTTTCTCATTCAACTAAGGATATCTTCCTTTCACTATAGCTAAAACCTAACCTAGAAGGGGATGGTAGTGGAGCATGGGCTCAGAGCCTGGACTTGCGGACAGCTTCCATAAATTTTGCTCCCTAGGTGCCTCACTTACCTCATCTTAGTTCCAGCTCTGCCTGTTTTATTTTTCTCCAATCTCTTACTCTCCCTTCCTCTCTTATTCACTATATTGTTTCTGGATGCTTCAAGGTTGAGAAGAGAGAGGAAGTGAAAGAGGGGCACACATGCCATTTTACTTAGCTGTTATAGTTTGTTTTTCTTGAACATTAATGCATTTTGTCATCGCAGACCGTGAAATTTTCTTTCATGGCATACCTTAGTGGACCCTTTGGAAGCCTCTGGACCTTAGAAATAAACAATTTTCTGATGTGTGTAATGCATTCTTTAGCTGATATCTTTGGCCCCTCCTCAGTTCCTTTACCAGGCTCATAACCCACAGATGGAAGCTGATTTACCCAGAAACTAGTGATGCTTCACATTCAGGGTCCCTCACTTGCACAGGCTCCTACCAGGGCCCCAGGAAGGCCTCTAGGAATGAATTCTCATGAACACGTTTTTGCAAATGTTTTTAGAGTAAGCTATTTTAACATAAGCATATTTGTGTGGTTCAAAAGTTACAAGATTTTGCTGCCATCCAGTGTGAAATGGCTTCCAGAAATACTCCTATCACTATTGTGATAGGAAAATACAGAGACAGAGGTTTTATTGATTTGAAGTCTGTGGCACCTGGCTTCAGAAACATGAGGCTCAGAGCTAATATGTGAAAAAAAATTTCCTATTACAGATATGGAAGGAATTATTTTCCAAAATTTAATGACAATTCTAAAATTTTCCATGGACTCTCTAAAATAAGATTAAGCAGAAACTTTTTAACTATCAAAAATTTAAACAAATTATTTCAACCATACCTGCAGAAAGACTAAATGGTCTTTGATTTTTCTCTTTTATTATTTTCATATGGAACAGATTTCAAAATTTTCTGGATTTTTGGTGTTTGTGTCATTTGTCAGCTTTTAAAATTTGTATTTTATTATTTCTTTTCTCATTGTAAATAATTTTTTTGTGCCTAATTTTGTAAAAGGAGGCCCTCCAAGTTAAATATTCTTTAGGCCCCAGAAACCTAGAATTCCCCTTTCCAATGGGCTCATCTTTACAGGTAGGCATCCTCTTGAGCAGTAAGCTTTCAAGATGACTTAGGCTCTGTGACTTTCCATGTCTCTTGGGTCAAAAGAAATATTTATATCCTTGTCTTGCCACACTAGGGGAATGTGACTTGCTTCAAAGAACTTAGTCTTACTCAGTTCTGAAGGCAGGCCAATGAGTGTATGTGCTCCTCTTATCAAACATCTAGCTTTGGACAGTGAGACATCAATGTACTCCTCTACTAGCAAAGGGCTCTTCTATCCCCCATCCCATCCCTATATATAATATAGCTTTTGAAGCTTCTTTCACTTACCTTTAGGTAGAGGAGATGGAAAATGCCTTAGACTCATACTTCTACGTCAATAACTAAATCACTTCAAATAAATCTGCCTTGATTATTATTCTCCTCAATGATTCTTTAGCCTTCTCAGATGTGCAGGTTGGACAAAGGTCCCATACTGGTTTTACTTTCTCTTAAAAGCAAGTCCTCTAGGGTACCTAGCACCTGTTGTTACCCATTAGCCTCATCTGCAATTTCAAGGGAGGCAAATTTGGGGGAAACACCTTTTGTCTAAATATGTAGTCCTTCCTTTAACCAAAGGCTTTACAATTTTTCCAGCAGTCAGACCAAAATCAAACAAATGAAAGGAATTCTAGGCAGATAATTTAAGCCATGCAAAGCCATTAAAGACAGAAAGGCTAGCTCTGGAATCCTTGGAATGCTAAGGCAGCTGCAACAGAGAGTGTAGGAGATGAAGTGCAAAGATCTAATGTTAGAAAAGGGCCACACTGTGATCTTTTATAGAATATTTTATTGTTTTCCCGAAGGATCAAGGATTAAATCTGGGGCAGCTCTTTAACCTTTAGTAATTTTCAACATCCATTCTCTTTCTTCTATTGTTCCTGCCTTTCCTTACACCAGTGGTCCCCAACCTTTTTGGTACCAGGGACCAGGGCTCCTATGAGAATCTAAAGCCTAATGATCTGAGGTGGAGGTGAGGCAGTGATGCTAGTGCTGGGGAGCACTTGCAAATACAGATGAAGCCTCGCCAGTTCGGTGCCTGCCGCTCACCTCCTGCCATGCAGCCTGGTTCCTAACAGGCCACAGACTGGTACTGGTTCACAGCCTGGGGGTTGGGGACCCCTGCCTTACACCCTAATGCCTAATTTTGTACCTCCACAAAAACATCAAGAATCTACTTCCACTTCTTTGGGTAATTAACAGCCAGAATGCATTTCTTTGTCCTCTGAATCACTTCTCCAATTTGTCATAGACTTTGGCCACTTCCAACCCCAAACCTTCAATGGCAGAGGAATTGAGGCCCTTTATGGTCTTTTAGGAAAATTGTAAAGCATGGAATGAGGAATTGGAATTGTAATGATTGATATTTTTCCCCTTGTATAGCTATGGGAATGTTGCTTTCTTTGTTTCAGTTTGTGTCCTCTTTTGGTTAAAGTTCAGAACAATGTTAATATAGGTGGTTAAAGCCTGAAAGATAGTGCAGAAAAGATATAGATAGCAGTGTTTAACACACTGCTCTTTTCAAAATGCTTTACTTGACCCCACCTTATTGGCTTTTCAAAACAATCACAGGAAGTATAATTCTAGCTATTACATATGAGGGAAGTGAGACAAAGTAGAATGAATTGGCTAACGTCGCTAGGCTAGTTACAGACAAAGTCAGGACTGTGATTCTAACCTCCTAATTAACTTTTCTGTGTGATGTTCTTTCCTTGAAAAGGCTCTGGACAAGGAAACGAGAGAGCGAAGCAAATGGAGGGAGTGGAGAAAGTAGAGTGAGGAAGGAGCCAGGTTGTTGACTTGCTTGTCTTGTACTACAGAAAGAGCATGGGTAGCTTCGGGTGCCGGTGTCAGTTACCGCCCAAAGGAAGCCATTTGGAGAAGCAGCAGGATAGGTCACTCCCCAGAATATCCTCCCTAGGAGAGACAGTGGTGCTGTCTCCTAAGCAGACCAGAGAAAATGCAGTTCTACAGCAATTTGTGAGAAACTTTCGTCAGGTTTGGTGTCCTGGGGAGTGTCACATTTACATATACTATTTTGTACCTTTAGGTAAATTCTTCTTCTTCTTCTTTTTTTTTTTTTTTTTGGTAAATACTCCCAATATTGTGATTGTATAAGATAAAATTTTCTTAGAGTCATTAGGTAGGATAAAATGTCCACTATTGTGTGTTAAAGGACATCCAGCATGGGATTTTTACCATTATTGTTCTTTTCCTACCTGTATGTTGGGTCAAGTGAGCCACAACCAATGTGATACAACATAATATAATTTGTCATAATATGATAAAATTTGAGATCAACTGTTTAATGTATAAGGCAACATATGGAGGTTAATTTTGACAGCTTAATATTTTAACTACTCTTCAGGTATTTATTTCTTTGCACATCTATCTAGTTACTGCCAGAGGCCATAAAGACTTCACATGTCACTCAAAGACTGTGACCATTTAAGCCTTTCTACTTCTTGTTTTGTAATTATTAGAATGCATATTATATGAGCAATTTTAACAGGTAATTTTTTTTGCTTAATTTACAAGTGTCAGAAATAAAAAGTTTAATAGAACTTCACTTTAGCTATTAACGTGAAAAAGGAATAATTTATTTTTTATGTACTGGGTGAGAATAAAAACTTATTATAGTGCACTTTCAATATTTTTGGTAAGTTTTTTTTTCCATGGAAAATAAATATATCAGTAATTTCCTATCATTTTAACAACCTCGGTTGGCATGCAATGTAGTATGTTGACGAAATATAACAACAGATGTCCACACATTTTTGAAGTACCGCTTTGTGCAGTACAGCTTACAGTCTGCATGTACGTGTGGCAGTGGTGGTGGTATGGTTGCATATGGTAGTTCCCTTTCTTATAATGCTTCTTTTTCCTCTCATGGAATGATTGATTTCCTTTTGTTAAAACACAGTTCTTAGTAAACTCAAAAGCAATAAAACACCTTCCTTCTTCCTAATCAAATTGTACACTAATAGAGGAAAATAAATTCAAGTTTTTGAAATTTCTGTAAATGGAGATTTAAAAAAATTTTCTCCTGCCTACTTATAGTGTGATATTAACTGTTCTTGTTATGAGTAAAGTTTTAAATGTCTGTATTCTTCTGTTGTGTTTATGATGTTTTATGCAGTATTTGGGATCTATATTTTGAGAACCATGAGAAGCCAAAATTCATTTTCATATGAGGAGAAATTTGAATTTTTGTTGATTTTTTTTCTCCTTATTATGGTTAAATCCCAGAAAAGAAATTAGCATGGTAAAATATTCTGTGTTAGGAATTTTCTTATAATAATAAGTCAGCATCCTAACAATGTTTAAGATTCTGCATATGTTGATACTCTTTACTATGATTAGGTTTCTCATTGCGACAATTTTAAAAATGTCCATGTTACAGCACAAGTCACAAGTGAACTGGCTAATTTGCATATGGCAGATATGGTCTGTCCAATCACATGCATTATAATTAATTGACATGATAAGTTCTTAGGCCGGATAGATGTAATCTATGATAATATACTGTCCCCACTTATCAAGTTTTTACCTTTACAGTCGTTAGATGAATTTTTGGCATAGATCAAAATGAGAGTGTCTTGCAAAATATATTAGACTAGAAAAGGTGACTTATAAGCTTAAATTCCAGCTCTCTCATGAACCAACCGTATATGTGACCTCGGGCAAATCATTCCACCTGCTCTGGTCTCATTCAATTTTTTTCAACTGTGAAACGAAAGTTTGACTAGATCATCTCTAAGGGCCCTTACAAGTCTGTGATTCTCTATTTAAGTTTTCTTTTCTTTCCAGCTGAATAGATGAAGGATCAAAGGACTGTATTAACACCAAGCAAAAGAACACATGATTTTATGCATGCCTGTCTCCCTGAAAGACTTCACAGTGTGAGATTCTGGCCCTGTCACCTTGACATACTTGTTTTTGAGAAGGCTCCCTTGTGTTTTTGTCAGCCCTGGGCTTTTCTTCACAGAGAGTGCCTACAGGCTGGATCGCTCTCATCTCTCAACTGAACACCTCCTGCATTTGGAATAAGTTTTTCTTAGCAATGGTTCTCATTAAATGAACTAAGTCATCTCAAGTAGCTATGAACCATATGTTTCCCTATACATCTAAGTGATCCATCAGGTGGACCCATTAAGACTGCTTCAATTCATACATATCTGCTACCTGATCTACTCAGTTCTTTAACACTCTTTCCTATGTCCAAAGGATATTGATACAAGAGGATGTTAATTCCTATACAAAATGGCTTTATTCTTTGTCATCTCATCTTAATATTCTCTTATTTATAGGTTTATAGGCCCCTTAGCATATAGAGGTATTTTCATCCTCCATTTGTACCTTCAGGAGACTAATAAAGTCATCCCTCTTCAAGGTATAGCTGGATTTCTTTCTTCTTGGAGCTGGTGTTGTCATGGAGACACACCAGAGCCTAAATCCTTTAGTATACTTACTTCTGCTATACATAATCCACTCTCTCATGGCATCTTGGGCTCTGTCACAATTGAGAGTAGATGTAGAAGGATCAGATGAAGCAAAAGTTTCTTAAATCTCCTTTCCAGATACCCTGCCTTCACTTTTTGGTGTCTTAGTTGACAGTACTCATTAATATTTGTGCTCATTCAAACCACACCTCTTTCCCTTTCTCTGGGAAAGTCATCTCTTTCTCTTATTCTCTCTGCTATCCTTCAAGCCTCTATTACTTCAAGGAATCCAAGATAAGATTGGTACTCATCGAATGCAAAAAAGATAGTTTTCATCAATCTGACCATAGATCTCTCATAAACTGCCCCCCACCAGAAGTCTTCTAAAGTACTAAAAATCTCATGGCAGGTGTTGCCTTCTAAGTTATCTCAAGGTGAAGCCAATTCCACATTTTAGTTATATTCTTTGGAATTTTCATCTGCTAGCCTGCATTCACCTCTTCAAGTTCATGGCCTGGCTTGCCAACCGTGCATATAGAAAGAATGAAGTTTTTGTGCATATTTTAATAACAACCTCAGGCTTGGTCATGAGGTTATATGAAAGCCTGTCAGCAACCATATTTATAAAGCCCCAAAAGGTAACAAAAGGCTGAGGGACTCTTTCTTTTCCATTCCTCAAAAGAGCTTAAATTTCTGATTATCTTTTTTCTCTGAGTCTCTTTTTGTTTAGTCTAGGCTTAGCAGAACTGAGGTGATTGGGTCAGTATCTCTGGAAGGCAGCCATGCCTGGTAACTGCTTATTTGGTTATAGCATACTCTGTTTACTTTTGTTTTCATATCCCCTAGACTTTATTAAGACATATTTTCTTTCAGGTATGACTTAGTTATTAAGAGAATTACTTTTTCTCTCTTTGGCCTGAATATTGAAGGGGAATCGGTGTAACACTCTTCCTTGCAGTTCTCATGGTAGTGATGGTTGTTAAGTAGCAAAAATTTTGGGGCCATTTGTTATTTAGAGCTCATGGGTCCTTGGTGGGGGGAGCGCAGAGAGAAAGAGAGAGAGAAAAAGTTAGTTGGGGAAAGAAGAGGAATCAAAGGATGTAAACATATTTTGTGCATGTAGATATGTACTTTTATGGAAGGTACACAAAGTTTTTATGAGATTCTCAAAGGGATCCACGTCCTCTAAAAGTTGAGAAGAATGTAAATCTGGGAATAAAGTTCTGGGCTATAAAATCCACTGATATTTTACCTGAGAACTTTTCCTATATCATAAACTATAGACTATATCTTGCACATGTTTCTAGTTTTACTACAAATGTTGAAGATTTATACCTACCATCCTTTGATGATACCCTGACCTGCTGTAATGAGAACTGACGTCTATAGGTATCAATTCTAGGCAGCAATATGCTGTCAGCTGGGTCACGGGACTCATCTCTGATTTCTTCTGCTCCCTGATGGCCAGAATGTTTTTGAGGCAATTAGGAAAGACTAAGAAAGACAGCAACTTGTAGGGTGATGATAAACCACTTAAAAATATCTAAAGGATAGCATATAGAAAGGATAAAGTTCAGCAGAGTTTTACTTTCAAGGGCAACTCATGGTCAAGCCTTGTATATATCTAAATTAGAATTCAAACTTCAAAGTTGATAATTCTTACTTCTTTGTTTTGCCACATTAACCAAGACAATCACTAAATTCTTTGTCAGACTAATTTTTTCTTTTCTGTCTGTCTCAGGCCATGCCTCTCTCCTAATAAAGAAAAATATAATTGCTATGCTAGTGTTCAGACACCAATAAAAATGAAAAGCAAATATATCTAAGTGTATGTTTACCCAGCAGAGTCTTTATGTCACTTAGGATCTGTTAAGCTCTCTTAATGTTCAGAGAAAGAAAAGGACTGTTTACAAGTATGGGATATGACCCATGGAACAGCCTCATATTATTCTGTCTCCTTCAAATAGATGAGTCTTGGCTCCTAGGAAGCCTATTGACCAATTCTTTAGAAAACAAAACAAAACCTTTCTTAACTGTGTGTATTTAACCTCTGCAGAATATTTAGGAATTTAAAAACAAGCTAAATCTCTCCTAGGTTCCACAAAACCTTCTCCTTTGAGAATTATGGAAAGTAAGAATTTTATAAACCTAGTTAATAAGATTTTCCAAATCAGAAATTCTAATCTGGCAAGACCCAATGTGGAGTTATCTTAAGTTTTTTACCAATAGCCTACAGTTATTACTGCTGCTATGACATATACTAAATTATGCACTTTAATCATATGGTACTTCTATCTGCTCCTCTTTTTATCACCTTCAAACCCAAGCCAGATTTATATAGACTTAGAACTGTAAAGAAAGCAGGCTCATATTCAGCAAAGACCAACTACCAGAGAAAGAACCACCATGAGTAATTCCCAAAGGTTACACAGAGTTGGGGGACATTTGAATTTGGCCAACCAGAGTGGAGAGACTCTGTAGAATCTGAGACTTTCAGTAGACACTAGAAGGATCACCTCTTTGTAGTAGGGCTAAACTATTCATACAGTATAATTTTTGATCTGCTTTTAAAATATTAGAATAAAGCTAAAAATATATCAGGCTGAAATCTATCTTCCAAAGAAAAACTGAACCATATTTAAAGGAAGACAGCAAAATCCAGACACTCCATAACATAAAACATAAAATTCCTAGCATATAATACAAAACTTCCAGACAAGCAAAGAAACAGGGAAATGTGACCTATAACTAAGAGAAAAGGATTAATAGAAACAGATCCAGAAATGACAAAGATGATAAAATCATCAGACAAGGAGTTTAACACAGTATTATAAAAATGTTCAAAGGTTTAAATGAAAATATTAATACACCAATGAGAGAAATAGAAGATATAAAAAATAACCAAGTAGAACTTATAAAGCTGAAAAACAATACTTAAAATAAAAAAAACAACAACAACAGTGGCTTGGTTTAACAGTAGGTAAAGTACTAGAGAATAAAAGATCAATGAACTTAATGAAAGAGCAATAGAAACTATTCAAAGCATTCACACATAAAAGGTTAAAAAACAATGTACAAAGTCTCAGTGACCTGTGGGATAATGTCAAGCAAACTAATATGTATTCAGTTGGTGTTCCAGAGGGAGGGAGTATCAAAAAAATATTTAAAAAATGATTGCTCTCATATCTTGGCTATTGTAAATAGTGCTGCAGTGAACATAGATACAGAGAACATTTCTATTGCTGCCAAATGGGAGGTGGGTGGGGGTATGGGTGAAAAAAGTGAAGGGATTAAGAAGTACAAATTGGCATTTATAAAATAGTCATGAGGATGTAAAGTACAGCATAGGGAATATAGTCAATAATATTGTAATAACTATGTATAGTACCAGGTGGGCACGATTAGTCTAGTACTAAACTAATTGGGAGATCAGTTCATCAGTTATATAAATGTCTAACCACTCTGCTGTATACCTAAAACTAATATAAAATAATATTGAATATCAACTCTAGTTTAAAATAAGAATAAAAATAAATGAACAAAAATAAAAATAAAATAATATTGAAAGTCAGCTGTAATTGAATAAAATTTTAAAAAGAAATGAGAAAAATTTTCTGTATTAATTAAAACTATATACTTAGAGCTCTGTAAAGCTAAAAGAATATATGCAAGATAAAAGACACACACACAAAATGTATTAGGGCATATCATGATCAAATTTCTAAAACCTGGAGATACAGAGAAAATATTAAAGCAGCCAAAACAGATGGGAGGAACACGTTTTATACAGAGAAACAAAGGTAATTATTTTTGATATTTCATGAAAAGGAAAAAAAATGTCAAACTTGAATTTCATATTCAGCAAAAATATATAAAGGAAGGCAAAATAAGATAGGCAATTTTAGACAAGCAAAGTATGAGAGAGAGACTTTATTGCTAGCAGACGTGTATAACAAGAAACACTAAAGGAAGTTCTTTTCACTAAAGGAAAATAATGCCAGATGAAAGTTTGATCTACCAGAGATGAATAGTGCTAAAATGGTAATTTTGTGGATAAATATAAAAGACTTTTTCTTTTCAATTTTTGTTTAAAATATAATTGTTTAAATCAATAATGTGTTGTGGACTTTTTATCATATATAGAAATAAAATCTATAACAATGACACCAAAACTGGTGGTGATAGGGTCATGAAATATGCTGTTATAAGGTTCTTGCATTATATGTGAAGTGATATAATATTAATGAAGGCAGCCTATAGTGAGTCCAAAATGCATATTATAGATCCTTGAGTAATGACCTAAAATAAAAAATAAAGTTGTATAGCTAATAAACCAATAGAATAGATAAAATAGAATAATAAAAGTACTCAAATTAACCTGCCCCCCAATAAAGTCCAACAAAGAATAAAAGCAATAAGAAAGACATGATGGCCTCTTTTCTCTGTGAATTTGAAATTCTGCTGGAAATTCATCTGGTAATAAATTACTTTACTTACTGGGACTGTTTGAAAAAGATGTTAAGTGTAATGGGAAAGGAGGAGAAAGATTACCTCACATACTATGGACTCATTTGAAGATGGAGAGCACAAATTTGTGGTGACATTATTCTGCAAGACTGTACATTTTTCTCCATCAATGTTTAGCCATTTGCATGAAGGGAAGCTAGGTGATTAGGTTTATGTAAGGCCTTCATGCCAGATAGTAAGAGAATAATGAAGTTGTGGGAGTTGATGAGTTCAAACTGGTGATGAAATCAAGACTAAATATGTGAGAAAATTATTTCACTATGGGGCTCATATTTTGAGAAAATAAAGAGTTCAAAGGTTTAGAGCTTTTAATAAGGACAAAGAATAGGTATAACAAGAGTGATAAAATGAGAGAAGGGACACAGATGTAGTATAGGAAACTAGAATTTAGGAATTCAGAGGTGAGGAAGTTGCAGGTAATGTCAAGAAGTGAAACGTATTAGCTGATGGAGCAAGGTTTTCATTGATTTTGTGAGGCCAGTATGTTTGGTGAACTGTCCATATATAGTTGGATATTACTTAAGATGATGGTAGATTTAAGATGAGGTGAATAGGATTGTGAACCAGGTTCCAATAGTCTGCAATCAATAGTAAGGATTTTCAGGGTGTAGGAGTCATTTTTTATTTTATTTTAAAATTTATGTTACTTAAAAAATATCACTATATTGAGGTATGATTTACATATAAATGCTTTACATATTTAATGTGTACAAATTGATGAGTTTGCAGATAAGTATACACCCATGAAACCATCACTGCCATTAAAGCCATGAAAGTAAACACCTCCTAACCTAATGTTTCTTCTTGCCCTTTATTTTTGTTATTAGTGTGTGCATGTGCCTGTGTGTGTATATTAAAAATACTTAATATAAGATCTACCCTTTTAGCAAATTTTAAGTATATAATAAAGTATTGTTAGCTATAAATACTATGCAGATCTCCAGAACTTCTTTATCTTGCATAACTGAAACTTTATACCCTTTAGCCATCACTTCCCCATTTCCCTCCTCTCTCCCAGCCTTTGGCTACTACTGTTTTAATTTCAGCTTCTATGAGGTTGACTATTTTAGATTCTACATATAAGTGTGATCATACAGTATTTGACTTTCTGTGTCTGGCTTATTTCATTTAGCATAATGCCCTCTAGGTCCATCCATGTTGTTGCAAATGACAGGATTACCTTCTTTTTTTTAAAGGCTGAATAATATTCCACTGTATGCATATACCACATTTTATTTATCCAATCATCTGTGGATGCATTTAGGTTGTTTCCATATCCTGACTATGGTGAATAATGCTGCAATAAACATGGGAGTGCAGTTATCTCTTGGAGATGGTGATTTCATTTCTTTCAGATGTATATCTAGAAGTGAGATTGCTAGATCATATTGTGGTTCTAATTTTAACTTTTTGAGAAACCTCCATACTGCTTTCCATAGTGGCTGTACCAATTCATATTCCCACCAACAGAGTATGAGTTCCTTTTTCTCCACATCCTAGGAGCCCTTTAATTCTACCTAATGAGGTCCATGATTTTGAACTCTCTGTGCTTTGATCTAGTCAGCTAAACTAACCAGCCAAAGGTACTTAGTAAATATTGAATATCTATGATGAAAGAACAAGGAAAAAATTACTAAGGATCTCTTTATGCAAAATTCAATAGCTACTAATGCCTACCTATATTCTTTCCAATAGTGTGTTAAGAAGTATAAAAAACAAATGAATTACTTCTGCCATATATTATTTAGAAACTTTAGAGGAAGACAAGATTATAAACACTAATTTCTATACTTAAGTATTATATTACATGGGTCACTATGTGATACAAAAAAAGGCTAGAAGAAGCACCAAGGTAGATTTACAAGTGGTTAGTTACTTCATCTGGAAAAATAATTTTAACTTTGAAATAAAATTGATAAAACTACTTCTGTAGTTACCTGGGCTTTTTAGTCACTCTTCTGGTCATTGCAATTAGAAATCTGCAGAGTGAAGAGAATTATTGATAGATTCGGTAAAATTATCTGTAGCTTTAATTTAAGCCCTTAAGTTAAATTAATAATTCCTTTTAACTTTCATTTTGAAATGTCCCAGTACACTACACAGAATAACATAATTTGGCTTCTGACTTGTGATCTACCTTTTCTATATGTATTTTTTATTTATTTGGACTCTTTTTCACATACAATATTGATATAATTGTGGTTGCTTGCCTTAGTGGTTGCCTTCATGACAAATACTGATGGTGTTCCAGTTATTTTAATTATAACTATCCAAAATAAGTTCATCTTGATTTTCTCCTTTTGCTTTCTCATGTAGTTAATAAACCATGGTAATTTCTAGAAACATTTTATATAGACACTACTCAATTTGTGCTCAGATTTTTTTGTAACTTTTTGAGTTAAAATATTACATCATTTGACGTTTGCTTCTTAATGCAGTTCTTAAAAATTAATGTCTATAGCTCACCTGAATTCTTTTCTTTTACTGGAGCTCAGTATTTTGCCACAGGAAAAGGGATCTGCCACTTCTTTCCTTTCCTGTCTTTTCCAGTCAGGCCTATTTCTCCTCTCAGACAGGGCTAGTGCTCTTCCTTTTTCTACTTGTAATATTGTACTAAGCAAGTTGGTCAATTGTTCCTTAAATTAGAACAACTGGAGATGGGCACTAGGGAGGGATGTGGATTACATAACTCTGGTTACCATAAAGAATAAAAGAAGTAAAATTATCGTTTATTGAATCTATATTTATCTCATTATTCTAAGTGATTAATATATATCATCTCATCTCATGTCAACTCTTATGTATTATCTTCATATTATTTATTAACAAGAAAACCTGAGGCTTGGGGAGGTTTGTCTGATTCCAAAGCCCATTACATTTCTTTATTATACTCTATTGCCTCTAAAATTGTTTGTAGCTGAATAAGTAGGTTTGGAAATGAGAGTGAATAAGACTTGAGAGCCCTAAGGGGGAAAAAATAATGGAAGATAAAAGTTAATAATGTTAGCAAATAGGAAGAACAAGAATACAGCATAAAAGATAAAATAAGATTAAATAATAAAACTGTATGGAATTCGTTAAGGGATTAAACATGATTTTCAAACTTTGATGTGAATGAGAGTCAGCTGTGGTGTTTGATCACATACAAATTTCTGGGCCTGACTCTAGACCTCCTGAATCGGAAACTGCTGGGATGGGTCTTTGGTGATGATGATGGCCTACATGATATATTTAAAAGACAGTGGAATAGAACAAAAAATAATGAGACAAAGTCATACCAGATTAAAAAGGTGAAATTAATTTTTCAGTTTATTCATAAAATGCTGAATAAATTAATGGAACCACTGATGCCCTCCTGCTCAGGCCATGCTTGATGCACTCCCAATTTTTCTGTGGCCTTGTGATGAGTGAGATGAGGAGGTTCTGACTCATTTTTTTTTTTTTTTTTTTTTTTTGGTCACAGCCAAAATAGACCATGTGACCACCTGGCTCCAGGTCCTCTCTTGACCAGGTGCAGTACTACTCACACCTTGACTCTACATGGACTGGAAGCATTGATCAGGCTTAGCCTAGGAAATTTAAAGAATAAGACTAAGATGATAAAGCTGAGAATGACTTTCACTTTGTTCACTTTGAAAATAAGTAATAGGCTTCTGTTTGGGGCTGGTGATATAATATTAACATATGAAATGGAAGCCTTATTATTCAAATCCTACTTTTTTTCCCATTAAAAATTCACTACAGATTTAAGGTTATATAACTAACATTTTTAAAGAAGTGGAGTAGGTTAGGACCAGCCCCAAGGGTCCAGCTGTCCTGATCAATATTAATCTAAGAACACTGATAGAACTTCTAGGAGAGAATCCTGAATAATGCTGATCCTAAAGATATACGGAAAACAAGAAAAAGTTAGAAGTAAAGATGAGATCATGTAGTCATGATTTTCCAAGGGAAAAAGAAAAAAAGACTCTGGATTATTATCCAGTAATGTTGATGGAGCCCATAGGAAAAACTTTAATAAGATTCTTCATATAAATTGTAATAGATCTACTTAAAAGGAAGTGATAATGACCAACTCTAGTGTGTGAGGAACAAATTAAATCAGCTGTAAGTTTACTTTTTTTACAGGACTACTAAATTAGTGGTTCAAGTTGAATGTAGATCTAGGGCATCTCACATGTGCTGATGCATTGGAATTAACGTATTTAAAGCCACAGGCCATAAAAGTTTTAGCCACCTTTCTTGGTTTACTTAATTCCCTCATCTTAAACATCCATCTTTACTTGGATAAGGAGTTGCAATGTTGAGAAGAATAGAATGTTCACAGGGCAGTTGATTATTGTGGCATATCTAGAATGTCTGTCTGTCAAAACACACAGAGAAGGGCAATGATTCCATAATTAAAGAATTAGTTTGGCATTTTGGTAGGAAATGTGAGTGCAGTTCCCCTTAGGTTAGCAATTGTCATTTCACAGTATTTTTCTCACTGTTATATACCTCATTTATTAACCATGTGTTTCTATTCTCAAAAATAATACGTATATTTTAAAGTTCATAGCGATATAAAAGCAGAGAAAAAATATCACTGCATTCTCTATCTCTAGATCTTCTCTTCAAGAAACACTTCATTAATAACTTTTAATTTTTCCAGTAAAAAAAGTTTCCTACATACTTATATACGTTGGCTCATGTTGTCTTTATGTACTCTTTTACATCTTCTTTTTTTGCATTAAATAATATGTTTGAGAGATCTTTCTATAGCAACACATATGAAAATTCATATTATCCTATCATTTAAATTTATGAGATAGTTATACTTTTGTTGTTCAAAATCTTAGCCACTAGACACATTAAGTACTTGAAATATAGCTAGTTCAGCTTGAGATGCGCCATATATATAGACTATGTACTGGATTCTGAAGACAGTGCAAATATATAACAAATATTAGTTAATAATTTTTATATACTGATTACCTGTTGCAATGATGTTTTTGAACTATTTAATTAAACAAAATATGTTATTAAAATTAGTTTCATCTGTTTCATTTTTTAAAATGTAGCTAACAGAAAACTTAATATTATGTGGCTCACATTTGTGGCTTATATTACATTACTATTGGGCAGTGTTGTATCTATACAAAAATATAATGTATACTATATATTGTAAGGCATAAAAGAGCTTTGATATATCCAGGGCTGTTTATTTGGCTGGTAGGCACTAGTGTGGCTGTACTGATTGTTGAAATATTGCTGTACTGGCTGGTAGATAACTACTGATGTGAATCTCCAAGCACCTCCTAATTCCTCTGCTCAGCTACTTGGACCTATTTCCCTAGGATCCAGTTCTAAAGACATAATGCCTAGGAAGAAAACACTTTTGATAAATTACTATGGCAATTGTCTGTTTAGATTTGTTGGTAGTTGGTAGTGTAGATTATTACATATGTTGAGTATTGACCCTGACTATACCTAACACCCAATTTAAGGATAAATTACTAATATTTCTGAAGCCTATTATGTAAGTTTCCCTTTGATATTTTCATTTTACTCCTCTTTTTTCATGGGATTAGCATTTTTTCTTTATTGTTTTACCAAGTCATATTTATAAGT